>DF239070.1:128331-338768 GCA_000507305.1 Breviolum minutum Mf 1.05b.01 | reverse complement strand
TGTTGTTGTTGTTGTTGTTGTTGTTGTTGTTGTTGTTGTTGTTGTTGTTGTTGTTGTTGTTGTTGTTGTTGTTGTTGTTGTTGTTGTTGTTGTTGTTGTTGTTGTTGTTGTTGTTGTTGCTGGTGGTGGTGGTGGTGGTGGTGGTGGTGGTGGAAATGTTGCACGAAACTGCTACTCGCTGTCATCACCCAAGGCTCATGGCTTCAACCAAGATGATGGCGACAACGTTAGGAAAGTGGACAAGCAAGTGGCGTCACAAATGGCATTGATCACTACCCAAATGAAGAAGTTCACGAGTGAAATGGAGTCAGAATTTCAGTCCGGAAAAGACAGTTTGTTGAAGCCAGTGGATAATTTTATCTACGGAGATGAAGTTTCATTGGATATTTTGGTCCAGAGTCAAATTGAAGCAAGTTTCAAGGACAGGTCAGCTAACTGTTTCATTTTTTGTTTCAATTCTGATCAAGTTTTAAAGTTTTAAGTTGCCGATCGCTTGCTACTACATTCATCAGATTTGTCACCTTAAGTGAGCACTTCACTAGTTTGTGAAGGACAAGAAGCCTGTTCATGCAACTGTGGCAAGCTATTTGCATTTGAAAGCCTTCCTGGCGGCTGAGTATAAGACTGCTCCTGAGGATGAACACAAGACAATTCTAGCCAAATATACGAGAATTGTTTGGTGGGCCAAAAAACATGGCTCATTTTCATCATGTATCCCAGCAGGAGGTGTGGGGCAGACCCAATATCAAATGGATGGGTCCCGGATTGTGGCAATCATTGGCCTGAAAGATCTTGCACAGCTTGGGAAGTCATCAGAGGAGCTTAGCTTGGGTGATGGCACTGTGGCTAGTATGATTCAGATTCAAGTAAGTAGTTCTTCATGTATCTTTGCCATTTTTTGGATTTGAATATGTTAAAGACATAGATAAAGTCACAGCTGACCCATACCAAGTTTCCTTTTCCAGCATGTTCAATGATACTTCTTGCCCAGGAGTGCATTCAAGCCTTTGAGGCCTTGAGCGAACCTCCAGAAAATATCTCGATATTTTCGACTGGCTGCATTCTTCCTGGCGATGTTCTTGTTTTGCCAGCAGGTGTTGCCCTTGTGGAGAAATCAGTAAACAGTCACTCTGCCGGGATCAGGCTATGTTCCCATGTTGTGCATGAAGAGACCAAAGATTCCTTGGAGGTTGCTAAGTCAATTTTGCCAAAGATGCTTGTATGTGCTTGGACTAAGTTTTTCTTTTGTGCAAGTACATCCAAGAAGATAAGTTGGTAACTGTTTGGTTTCTTTGGAAAATATGTTCTTTCAATTGATGTTCTTTTATCTATGGAAACGTTTGAACACCACCACCACCACCATCATCACAATCACCGTTATCAGTGCCAAGGGGGGACCACCAAACCCTGGACTTCATGACGGCGATCATTGACAAGATGGATTCGATTGACTGGCTTGAGAACGAGGAAAACGTGGATACTGAAAAGGAGACTGTAAAGGCTTCGGGTGGGCCGGGCATTCCCATGACTCATTCAATGGCCAATTTTCTGTTATCCTGATCCTGTGAATTTTGTAACTTGTAACTTGTAACGGTGACGGTAATAGGTAACTGACCGTGAACGACAGTGTACTAACTATGTATTTCTCTAGCTAAGAGAATTAGTTTCAGATTCCTATATCATATTCTGCCAACACAGGTAGAGATGCCAGAGATGGAAGCAACACCTGAGCCAGAGCCTGGAGTGGAGGTGCAGCAATTACACCAAAACGTTGGTGAAGGGGATGCACCACAACAACCCCCTGCAAACACACCAGCACAACAGACAGCTGCTGCAGGTGATGGTCCCACTAGCATGGATCTTGAGAAAGAGAAAGCAACAACAGCTGAAACAACAGAGCAGAACATGGAAGTGTGCCTTGAGAAAGAGAAAGCAACAACAGCTGAAACAACAGAGCAGAACATGGAAGTGTGCCAAGGACCAGCACCAGAGACTCCACTGCCCGTGACCGTGACAACACAAGTCACACACAACACAGCAGCAGCAATGGAGTTGGATCAAGGTGCAGTTCATGAGCAAACCATGGAGGTAGAACCGGGCGCAAACAACATGGAGGTGGAAGCAGTTGAGACAACACCACCTGCAGATTTGCCAATCCCACCATCTTTGGAGATTGTTGCACTGGCAACAGCAGCAGCAGCAGAAACACCTGTGCCTGATGATGACATGGAGAGCGACAGTTGCAACAACAGCAGCAAGAAGAAAGATAAGAAAGACAAAAAAGATAAGAAAGACAAAAAAGATAAGAAAGACAAGAAAGACAAGAAAGACAAGGGACAAGACAAGAATGAATCGACAGACTCGCACAAGAACCACGGGGCAGAAGAGACCAAGACCCATGAAGATTGCCTGCAGCAAATGAGATCGGAAATTGCTGAGGTTGCTGAGGTTCCACTTCACGATGACGATCTTGAAAAAGCACTCGAGAAGGCTGGGCCAGTCAAACCACATGCTCACTCCCAAATTGTGTCAGAGGTGTTCATACTATAAGATGATGTTAGTATTGAGTATTCAGTTTTTTTCTCAAACTGAACTTTTTACAAAACAATGTTTGTTCGTTGGGTTTGTTGGACAGGAGATGGACATGGAGTATGGGAAAATGGACATCGAGGAAGCAAGTGCACAAAGTGAACGTGCAGCTCTTTCAACCATGCCTAATGCGACTGACAAGGCACCAGATACCCCCCCAATGTCATTGAGCAGAGGCAGACTGAAGGTTGTGAAGGAGGTAGGGGAATGCAGTTTGAGTTTCATTTTGTTGTTGGAACTGATGATGAATGATCACAACAACGAGTTTTAAAAAAATGATTGATAAACATCAATGATGGTGAACTTTGATGATGTTGATGGATGACTGACAAACATGATGATGACGATGATTACGATGGTGATTGATGATGATGATGATGATGATGATGATGATGATGATGATGATGCTGATGATGTGGATGATCATGATCATGATCACGATGATGATGATGATGATGATGATGATGATGATGGTGATGACGATGATGGTGATGATGATGATGATGATGATGATGATGAATGGTTTTGTTTGGCAATGGTGCTGGCAATGTTGGTGAACCATGGCGCTGAGCAGGTCAGCAGTTCCTTTGCGACAACGTTTGGAGGATCCAGTATGGTAGGAAAGCATGACAAGCCAAAGGTTGTCATCAAACCGCATGTCAAGGAAGCAGCAAAGGCAAAGGCAAAGTCCGGTCAAAAGTCATTGGATGCTACCTTTGCTGCCAGCAAAGCCACGGCCAAAGGCAAGGCCAAGGCCTTCCCGAAGGGGAAGGCGAAGGCCAAGGCCAAACACTGATGATCGCAGTCGCGCATCAAAGGCACAGTAGTGTGAATGTGTTTGAGCGGTCCCCTTTTTTTGAACATAGCTGCCCTCAACCAAGTTTCCAATGATGGTTGTTTTATCTTTTTTTTAAGCAAGCATGAACAATACACAAACATCATTTTCTGAAACTGCTGCCTGGAATGTTTTTTGCGCTGCGGGAAATAGCGCATGAACACATTGCAGCTATCAACAATTAGGCTTTGCTGGCTTTTGCAGGGACCCGACACAACAGGCCAAACGAAAGCAAAAAACAAACAGAAAACAATGGGAAGGTTCAAAAGGGCGTGGTCGTGGTGCATGTTTTATCCATGTATATTTTCCTGAAATAGTGTCCTTTTCCATTTTTCCAGCATGAAATTTGCAATTACGCTTTGTGTGAATATCAACATTGAGTTGGAACATTTTTTGGTTCACTGGTGAACCTGATCAACCTTAAGTGCCTTGGGTACTTGGCTCTACATGTGTTCACCATAGTTCCTTGGGTGCCTTGGACCCCCATATCAGTTTAATTCAGCATCATTCACCATGGCAACGTTACCCCATTTAAACCAGCCTTCACGCTCATACCCCAGTGTTAATTACATAGGGGCCCCTAGAATTACGAAAGTTAACATTGAAGTTCTTGTCCGCCAAAAATCGTCCAAAAGGAACCAAGACATCCCCTTCGTTGTTAAAAAAAGATAACGATAGGAACGATGTGACTCGTAGCTGCAAAAAATTTGTTGGTGGAACATCCTCGTTCTTCAGTGCTTCGTCAATTTCAAGGTGCTTGACCGGACCTTCCTTTAAATGAGGCTTTAGTAAAGGGAAACCCTTCCCCAAAAAAGGCCAGAAATTCAGTAGGAAGGAATTATTTCCAATGTTCTTATTATTCTGATCATATACAAAAAAGCAAGTCACCACTGTTGAGTGCCATCCACTTACCAAGCACCACAAACGCGATCACCATAGAAACGCCATCGCCAGTCAAGGTATCCGTCTTTGGCACCACATGCACTGGCATTTTTGGGGCCTGGACCTCCGGAAGCGTTTTGGAATGCTGTCCATACCAGCACCTGTAGCTGCGAAATGGTTTTTACCACTGCTTGGATGGTGAAGAAATCCCTGACCCATTTTAGGATGTAAAAATCGTAAATGTCATGTACATAGTGGGAGATTTTACTACCAACTTTTGGTGCCGTGCAAATATTTCGGGGCGATTTTCAAACTAATCTTGCATTGAAAAAACTGACTATGTCACCCTTGTTGTGTAGTTTTTTTTTGGTGGTGGGGTTTCAAAAAACTACCCAGTTTTATTTGGGGTTATCAAAGGACAGCGGCTGAATGTTGCTGGTGCATTTTGTTGCTGCTAAAAATCTTTGAATGGGTTGAAACTTTCAAGATTTTTCTCCAAGACTGAAAAATCTTTGATCATACTCCCCTCAAAACTAACATGTCCCTTGAAAATCAATGGTTGGAAGATGTATTCCCTACTAAAATAGTCCATTTTTGGGGGGACATGTTAGTTTTCAGGGGTGTACCGAAGGAGCTCGGAAAATGATTGCAGTAGCCAGGGCCGCCATTTCTGTATGTTATACCTTGCATGCTCCACATCCCTATAGATGCCTTTAAAAAAAACCCACCCAGGATGACATGAAACATTTTGAAAAATGGCTAAAGGAGATTCTCTGGGCCGAAAACCTTCATTCAAGCCACGATTGCATCCCTGGGGGGAGCTACTGGCATCCCAATCATTGAAGTAGACAGGTGTATATGAGCAGTGATCAGTTCACCTTTTGCTATGTAGAGGGTTGTGGTAAGTTACTGGCCAGTTGTAACGTTGTATATGTAAGGAATTGTAATAGGTCATTCTGAGGATCCAGTCTGAACCGAACCACTCAGTATAATGGAATGTCACAAGGCTTTTGAACAACTGCTCAAATGTGCAAAGAACTGCAAGCACAAACCTTCGTCGGGTATATTTTCAAGGGGATATGTTGAACTTCCGGGGACTCTGCCATCCTAAGTGGTGACCAAACGAAGCACCCCTTAGCCCCAAGGTATGTTGCAACAAATGAAGGGCACTGCCTGCGTGCCATTGGAGGCGTGTGGTTGGGCCCCGGTGCATGTAAAACACCACTTGAAGATAACCAGACACCTATGGTAAGCTATAATTTCTAGCTCTTCCCGATTTTTTTCGGGACTTCTATGACGGATTTGCCTAGGTAGGAGGACCACGACTAGTCACCAACAAACTATTGCCTGACTTATAAGACATGTTCTCCATGATTGAAATCAACAACCTAGTTCATAGTAGTCAAATTCAATCATTTCCCTCTGGTTTTTGTTTGAAACAACCTAGTTCATAGTTCATTTTGTTTGTTGGTCAATTTCCTTTCTCTGCAGGATGGTGGCCTAGATGAACCTGAACGCTGTTTGGTGCGACCTTCAGGTAGGTAGGAGGGATGGGTCAGGGTTGCGGGGGGTTGGGTTCTGTTTGAAGTTTCGTCACAAAAACAGAGTCCAACCACATAGGGGAGAGAGGTTTAGGAAGCTCATTGTTCCTGTTTTTTATCCTTTCATATGGTTTTAGAAAAAAAGATTTGTGAATATAACGATCCGTTATGCTAGATCTTCTGGTCAGCGAAGTGTCAAAGTTTTGGAGGAATTGACTATTTTGGTAGATGCGTTCTTCGGGTATGGGTCAAAATTCTTGAACACCCCAAATCTATCTTGAGGTCCCTTTGGTACCCTGATTTTGACCTATTGCCATGTGGGTATGGCTCGAAACTCTTCACAAAGATTGGACAAAAAACACATGGAGGGTGCTGACCCCAGGGCACTGTACTCACTGAAAAACTCTGGATGACATGTGCTGGTTTCAGGCCATGTGGCCTTGGAAGCCAGCCGTTTGGTGCCATCTTCGTTGTTGTGGAGTGCTTGTGGAAAACGTTGGGCCAACGCAGAAAGTGGCCTTACCTTAGAGGCGAGGATTTGGAGAATTGGTTGAGGCAATTTTTGGGAGAAAGATTCTAAGGGGTTTTATTAAAGGGTTGAGGGAAGCCACCATCTAATCCTGTAAGAACCGGCAAAATGTTGCGATTTTCTTGGGTGTGTGTGTGTGTGGGTTTTTTGGCTTTGTTTTGGGGGTACAAGTACTCGTTCCTTAGATTCCTGGAAATGAAGCAAAAAATCGTCTGGGTTGTTTAAGGTTGATTTTTTTGGGTAGGATGAACAACTGACAAGTTAGATTCATAGAGTCATAGAGTTCGAAAAACATGTCTTTTGTCTTTCTTATTGGGGTGACTTTACGGGACACTAACGTTGGGGATCTTTGTGCAGCCAACAAATCGAGTTGCGGTGTTAAGGATCAATTTTGAAGAGTGGAAGGGTTGAGTTTTTTTTGGGACGAACAACTACCTAGCTAGTATATATAGCTTAACTTATACCGGTTATAGTAAGAGATGAAAACAGGGATCTGTCATGAACCAGGATTTCATAGGGCGTGTGTATATCTATCTAAATCTAAATAAATGAATATATATATATATAAACATATATACATATATTTTTGTCTCCGTAGCTCTGGGGAAATTTTGCAGGACATCACGTCACACAGATGTGATTAGAATCTATTTTTTTGGAGTGATTTCTGCAGCTTCTTAGTGATTGGAGAGTTGAAAGAAGCAATTTTTCACCCCCAAGAAATCAACTCCAAAAAGAATCAACTCCAAAAAACCCATTCTTCCCTCCGGAAAAAAACTTCCCAGTGTTGGGAAATTCCCAACCAACCAACCATCCAAAATTGCCAAGTCGGACCGATGAAAAAAACGCCCATGGTGGTAGGAACTGTCCTTGCACCATTGGCGACAGCTATTGAACTATCGCGATAGCACATGGCCCAAGGGTCTTTGTGGCTCATGGCTCAAGTCCAAGGCCTTGGGGATGGAGGATGGGCTCCAAGGACGGATACCGTGATGAGTTAGGTACGCACCTTCCAGTTTGAAAGCCATGGGAAATATAAGCCATTTGGAAGGGGTCCCACAATTTCAGGTCTTGGTCACGTACTAATTTTGGTTATTTATCACTTACTAACTGGGGTGGATCCGGGTATCAGAAGGGATGGAGGATCACCAGACCTTTTCTCATGCTGAAAGCACGGTGACCTGAAAGGAATGCCAACACTTGGACGAATGGAACATTCAAAATGGTTCTAAATCGCTGCTACCAACGTTATTTTTGAATCTTTGGGTGCATCCATGAAGCGTCATCATGGAATTTCTCATTTAGGGTAGTTGACATAGGTGGGGAATTTCCCTTACTTCAGGGAAATCCAGCATATTCCGACAACGTTTTTGAACATCTCACAATTTCTCCAGATTCATTCAATTCATTCTTTCCTGTCACACATCACCAACCACAAAAAACTGCAAAAAAAGTTGGCATCTCAAATTTCTGTTTCTTGTCAATACAGAAACGCCATTCTTCTGGATCGATGTGTATCCCCCCTGAATATTTTTTTCTAGAGAATGGGGTGCCTTAAGGCCACCCTGGAACCTGCCATTCTATGCAAAATCCAGGTCCTGATAGAGGGGTCATGCATACCTGGGTGGTGACACTTCAAATATTTTCTTAATTTTCACCCCGAAAATTTGGGGAAGATGAACCCATTTTTGCCGAGCATATTTTTCAAAATGGGGTTGGTTCAACCACCCAACTAGATACCATTTTCCTAGAACTCCACCGGTACGACAACTCCACCCCTCCAGCCTCCGTGGAGAGCCACGAACCGTAGGTTGAAGTTCCAGGCGTGGATTTTTTGATGCGCCGCGAGAAAAGCGAAGCTGGGGAAGCTGTTGGGGATGATGAGGTATCCATGGTTATTTATTTGTGTCAAATTTCAGCCCCTAGGTCTGCTTTTGGTGGTTAAGGGGCTCAAATTTTCACACCCAAACGGTGGCGTGTTGGTTGATTGCTGGCTTGCTGAATCATGAACAGTATTTTAGGATGTCTTAAAGAATCGATGAAGACAGGACTTCTTCGATGACCATCTGGGATTTTATGAATCACACAGGGTGGATCTTCTTTTTTGACTGCTGGGAAAGGGCAAATTAGATTGGATCATGACATCAAAGAAATGGGAAACCAAGAATCTTGCTGGAAGCGCCTTGGTGGAGATTAGAATGATGGCCAGTTTCAGCCATCCCAAAATGAGGAGCACCCCAAGAATATGAGCTCCTGGGTTCTTGAATCCCTCAAAAGCACCAACTCGGGAAGTTATAACAACAATTATAGGTGGCACAACAAAAACCCAGGGTGATTGGCAACTGAGGAGGCAGCTCCCCTGGAACCAGGTTACCAGCAAGTGAAGGCTAAGCATACAACTTGGTTTTCCCACGTCAGTGAGGTCCCAACTACCTGCAGATCCCACCGAAGTTTGGTTTGGTTGTGACGAGGATGAAAAGGGAGAGCAATTTTGGGCATTAGGTCCTGTACTTAGGTCCCAGGAACTTAGTAAATGGTTAGGATCAGTGGGTTATGACCCCAATATACTCCATTTATAAGTAGGTTACAACTCATTTGCTAATCATTTACTAATTTCCTGTGGCATCCTTGTAGTTTAGCCTCCCTAGACTTCCAACTTTTCTCAATATTTGCAGGTGAGTTGACTTCACAGTCCAGCGAGATGGTGGAAGGAGATGCCGGTCCAGAATTTCAAAACCGGGAGGTTGGGGTTGGGGAAGTTGTGGGGGATTGGAAGTGGTCGATTAAGTCACATTGTTGGCTAGAAAAAAAAGGGGCATCATGGTAATTTGGGGGATAAAATCCTATCTTCGCAGGGAGTATCAGAATCATCAATGAAATGTGAATGTAGTAGCCAACCAGGACTTGTCGTGATGTTTTTTTTAGTTTTGTTTTTGCTACTTTGAAGTCTTTGATCTACTTGGTTGTACTTATTAGAAACTTGAGAAAATCTATTTTATATGAGACTTGGACTAGTGAGAAGGGAGCGTGTTTTCAATGATCATCTTCCGAAATTGGCAAGATCAAATAATCCTCCTCACAGATAGACTCATAGACCTAGAACATGTCCACTTTACCTTTTACACGGTGCCCAATTTCATATTTGATTAGACACTGCCGGATGATTCTTCCGTTGTTAAGAAGATGGAACCACTCTTCTGAAGGTCGGCCCAATGATACAACTTTTACTCCAAGATGGGGAAAAAAACGTAAATCCAACATAGCTACCCAACATGACGCCATGTTTGAAGCCGGAGATACTATCTTCCAAGGCCCATCATTTTTTTTTGGTATGCAGCCCGTTAGTTTTTCTGGGATATAAATCATCATCATCCGCAGGAGAGTTTGTTTCACAAGTTTGCTCCGCAGTTGAGTCCTGGATCACCAGGAAGCCTTGCGAACCCTGTTTTACCACGGGACAAATCCAATCATCTACAGGGTGGTGGTGGTGATTCCCATCATCTTCCTTAATGTTCCCCAATCTTCCCAAACGGAATCCTTAGGGTTCACCAAAAAAAAATCCCCCCAAGAAAAGAAGCCTACAAATCCAATCATCCATCCCTTTTTTTGAGATTTTTTTTTGGTTCTGATGTTCAACTTTTGTTTGCTCATCCAAGTTTTTCCAGTGGGCGTCCAAGTTCAGATTGGGCATCCCCAAAGAATTTTAAGTTATCAAAAAAACCAACAAGGTGCTTCCTCATCCTTTGATTTTCAATGCCAGGTGTTGTTTTTGTTTTTCTAGGATGGTATGGAGGTTCTTTTTTTTTAGATGCCAAAGCAGGCTGTTGAAATTCACCAACACAAGATCTGTGTTTAAACAAAAATCAAAACCAAAGAATCCCTAGCTGGTGGCAACTCAAATATTTTCTATTTTCACCCCAAGAACCTTGGGGAAATGATCAAACTGGACGTTGACAGGCCTCTCGCGCTGCACCCTTTCGATGCCTCTTCGCTTTTTTGGGCCAGCAACTGCGGTCAGCTGAAGATGCGACGGAGGTGTCGTGGTTTTGCCACCGTTCGGTGTGGGTGGAGAAGGGTTTTTCACCTGTGGGGCATAGTTTAGATGGCGTAGAAATTACTGGAATTTGTTTTTGTTGACGGAATATATTTTGATGTAAGATGCTTTTTGCAGGTTTTTGCGCTTAGTTTGGTGGTTCCCTGGGGAAAAATGCTCTAGACTTCGGTCCACATCGAGGTGGGTCGAGTCTCACGAGCTAGTTACTAACTACCATGAGCTATCGAGTACCCTCCTAAAAGGCAAACAGCTTGCGCTTGCACAGCACAATGCCGTAGGGGTTGTAAGACTAGTTGCTTTCCAGCGTGTGAACTCTTTCAGGTGGTTTCGCGGTGTGCATATTTGGATCTGCAAAAAACAACCCCTACGAATTCGGTTGCGTTTTGTTTGGACATGTTTTTCATCCGAAAACTTTCCATAGATGATTTCCCCCAAAACTTCGACTGAGCTGTGTAGCATGGACATAAAAAACAACCTCAGTCGCACAAAATCGCAAATGCGGCACAGTGAGGTCTTGGAAACGTTGTGGGATTGCGAGCTTCTACCAGCAGAGGAGGAGTTTTCGATTCTGTCCATGGGACTGGTAGGTGCAAAGTTGGTGCTTTGAATGATGAAATTAATCAAATTATTTAGGCACTACGTACATGGATCATGAAATGGATTACCCTCCAGGGAATTAACATATCCCCCTGATAAGGCATATTTGAAGATGATTTTCCTTTTCCCCAGGTGGGATATGTTAATTTCCTGGAGGGTATACAAGTACAAGTTTTATCTTACAATCCCGCAAAAAAACCATTGGAAGATGAACACAGCCCACAGTTAGCTTCACCTTTCTTTAAATGAACCTTCTGCACTGACAAAAATGGTCGAACGAGATATGACAGTGTTACTATCCCTGCAACTTGGATATATCTAATATCACGAAAGTCATTACCCACAACATGTTTTTTTGGCAACAAAAACACCTGGAATCCCTGGAATCCAAATGGGGCCCCTGCTGCTTTGATTGGAAAAAGGCCTTGTTTTGGGGAGGGGGCCCCCGACCTTCAAAAATGGTCTGGTCATTTGGGTTATTGAGGTCCGCAGTCCAAGCTGCGGATGGTGTATTTTTCTACCAAAAGGAGAGCTAACTATTTGGAGACTTACACCCTGGAAAATTAACATTTTGAACCCCAATATAGAGGTTTGGTTGAGATGATTTTCCTTTTCAAGTGGGTGATTTTTAGGTTCCAGCTGTTAATTTTCTGGATGTATCGAATAACTACATACCAAATTTCTTCGCAAAAAAACACAAGTTTATGGACCTTTGGCTTGCCTCTCTTGTACATCAAGTGTGAGAAGAAAGGAAAGGAAATGGTAAACAATTACATTCCCGAAAACTAACATGACAATGGAAAATCACCATATTTCATAGGAGTCACTTAACCATGCAAAGTATACAGTTGATGGTTCAACCCGCTATTTCCATGGGATGCATCAACCCTGATCATAAATCGACCGACCTTGAGTCCCAAAATCAGCATCCAGTACTGTTTGATGGCTGTGAACTCCGGGATCAACTCAGCAGTTAAGGGAAAGGTAGTGGAAATCCCATTATGTTCAGGGTTGTAGCACCATCCCAGGTGGTTGGGAATGGGATTTCTGAACCATCAACTTGATCACCTTGATCTACCATCAGGACTCGCCAAGGGAAAATCCTCGTCTCCTACGTTCCTCGAACCGAAAAAACAATGTGGCCGTTGGAGGTTGTGGGGAATGCAGTGAACCCGGAAGCAACACCAGTTTCTGATGATATATAGACTAGGTGGTGGTTTCAAAGATTTTTTATTTTCACCCCTACTTAGGGAAAGGATTCAGTTTGACTAATATTTTTCAGATGGGTTGAAACCACCAACTAGTAGATGATGTACACAATTGCGACTGTGGGACTTTCTTGACTCAACGAATTTCGAGAACTTGTTTTCCACTTCCAGAAATGGACTTAGGCTCAAAATTGTTCATCATTTGAGATGAGAGAGCGGAATTTTTCAACTGGCACATCTTTTTTGGCTGATTTTTTCTCTCCAAAATGACTAGTTTGAAGGAAGGAAAATGATTCATGACTGAACAAAAGAGAGAGGTCACCTCAGTTTTTCCGAACTTTTCTTGGGAAAAAAATCCAAGTCTTCTTCCCTCCTTTCCCAATTTTTTTTCTTTCAGGCCTGAGTGATGGGGTACTCTCACACGAAGCCCACCAGAAACAGCGAATGGCGGGGCTGGCAATATCACCTTGCGCTTGGAAAACGCTGTTGAATGCTGGTGTGCTGAAAGTCTTGGATGACGTCACTGTTCGTGGTGGTGAGATTTTGCGGCTGTTTTTTGTGGGTTTTCAGCTGGGAGGGTGAGACCCAAATATGAGGGGAAGCATGGTGAGGTGAGTCTTGTAGGGAAAAAACTCACCTAATCTCATCGAATCTTATCATTTATCCTATCTTCCAGTTAGATACATTTGTATGTGTGGTATTTGGAACCAGGGTCTGATATGATGGGTTACCTCTTGTATTAGGTTGCCTGAAATTTTCTGTAGGGAGCTCGAAGATGGTGCTGTAGATTTGGGGTGTTTGAAATCGAGTTTGGAAAAGGAATTTTTTCTTCCTTGCAGGAGAAACCACTTCTCCAATTCGGAATGGGGTTAAGGTTGATACTTTACAGGTCTCCAGGCTTTTATCATATTTTATCAGGTGGTGGTTTCAAATATATATTTTTATTTTCAACCCTACTTGGGGAAATGATCAAATTTGACTAATATTTTTCAATTGGGTTGAAACCACAAAGTAGAAATGATTGCTTACGTAGAAGTTTCCTAGAAGAGCAAAGCAGCAAAGGTACTTTTTTTCATGCTGACAGGGATTACCTAACGATACATCCTTACATATATCACTCAAACTGCTGAAGATTTCATCATTTGAGACGATTATTTTCATCCTGCAAGTTAGCCACGATCGCCATTCTGAGCGTGGAAGGCATCATCATCTCAAAGATATATAATCTATATATATATATAATCTATATATATATAATCTATATATATATATGATATATGTACATAACTCCTAGGTCTATCTGTTGTTTTTTCCAACTTGAAAAAACAACCCATAGAAAACACAACAACAACTCAAAAGGGTGCAATTTTCTCAAGCTCAGAAGAGAGCTTTGTCACTTTCAAGAATCCATCAATCAAGAATTTGAATGGGACCTTACAAACGGACCTTACCTTCGTAAGTTGCGATCGAGCTATTAGATATTCAGGCTTTTTCGGGGTCCGTTCAGTGGGTCTGACCGTTGGAGATTTCTTGGAAACAAAGGTCATCCAAAAAGAAATCCTGTTGATGGAAGAAATCCGGCACCACCTGGGATGTATACAACCCTCGTAAATAATGGGATAAACTACCAACCTCAACTGGTTATCCAGGATTTCTTCCATCAAAAAATGTCACTTTCAACAAAGGTCATCCAAGAAGAGATCTTGGAATCGGATGATGCTGAAACCTTTTTGACTGCAGCCTGCGTGCCATTGACCTCGGACTCCTTGTTCCAGCTGCTGGGTTGGGATCATGAAAAATGGGACCCGTTTTGGGGGGGATCAACTTGATGCAAATGTATGGTAATCTTTAGGAATTTCCGATACACAGTGCATTGTTTAGGTTGGTTATATAATGATCAGGCCTTTGGGATTGGGGTTGGTTCCGACAAAACAGTGATGATGTTATTTTGGTACAAGTCTTCTGGAGATGATAAGTACGTTAGACTCCAGAAATTGCCATTTTTAAACGGAGTTACCTCTTCCAAGGCCCATCATTTTGGGTATGCAGCCGTTAGTTTTCGTGGGTGTAGGTTTTTTCTTGAAGATGCGGTGGTTCCAAAAGAGCAATGAGTCTTTGACCATTGATGCGCTTGTTGGTTCAGAAATCCGGCTGACCACCTGGAATGTATAAAGCCTTGTAAATAATGGGATAAACTACCAACCTCAACTGGTGCTCGCCGGATTTCTTCCATCACTCTTTTTGTAGGGATTTGGGGATGGATGTACTTGCCTCGAAAAGTCTCTCTAATCCTTGAACACCAAGTTTCGCAGAGAGACATTGAGGGGCCCCTCCCCAAAAACTAATACATATCATTTATGCATATATCTATCTATACATACATACATATATACATATATATATATATATCATTTTTATATTTGTATATATATATATATGTATATATATATACATACATATGTACAGGCCCTAACGGACCAATACATAGCAACTGTAGCATTTTAACCATGTTATCATTGCTCATTGAGAAACTCCTAAGGGTGGAATTGGAATTGCCATTGATCTCAGAATCCTAGCAGTAGCTACCCAAACCTACTCCAATGAAGTCCCTGAAGTTTAAGGAATGAACCACCAGATTTCTTCTCCACCAAAAGTGGATATGCACCTGAAAATATGGATATTCACCTGATGACCCAGAAATACATTTTTTTTTCCATCTGAAAATCAGCCCCATTTGAAAAGGAGAAAGCAACCGATGTCTGAAAAAATCATGATTTTCAGATTCCAGCCGTGAAACTTTGGGAGTGTAAAAAAACCATTGTCGCTTCAAAAACGGCCTTGTGATGCTATTCTTTCTGATGATACTGTTGATGGAAGAAATCCTGCACCACTTGGGATGTATAAAACCATGCAAATAATGAGATAAACTACCTATCAACTGGTGCAGGATTTCTTCCATCAACAGTATCTTTCGGGGCTAGCAAGGATCATTATTTTACTGAATGTTTTGCGTATGCAATGTTAATATAATAGATCCGAGGTCATGTTTTGCAGATCGTGATTACCACAAAGATGCGTACAGTGGCCAACAAACAAAAAACAGAAGATACATGGACGGACGAATGTAGATGCATGTCCTGCACCATAGATATTGCTCTAGATGCCCACACACAGACATCTGCATATGATTTAAAGAGACATACACTCTAAGTATATATATACATACAATATATTTATAGATATCATATATCATCACAAACAGATATCCGTAGGTATGCACAATCGTATACATATCCATTTCTTACATCCCTGTTGTTTTCGCCAATTCTCTACCAAGCCCTGGCTGCTGGCTCCCAAGGCAAATCAGTGAGCACTTTCTGGATCAAAACCTTGACGCCGAGGTGCTTTTTTTGCTTTTTTTTGCCCAGTTGATATGGTAAACATATAGCGGGGTCCACCATAAGAACCTTTTTACATGGGAAAATCAACCCTAAAGATTGACAGGTATTGTCCCTTGGTGATGTAGGGTTTCTCCTATTTTTTAGGGTTGTTTCAGGTGATTATGGCAAACCCTGTATAGGCATTTTAATGACTTCAAGCAGGTGGCGCAAAAATCATCATCCAATGAATTTCATCTTGAATATGCCTTTTTTGGATTCTCTTGGATTTTTGTGTGTGTATTTTTTGAGATCGGATCCTGATAACTGGTGAGATCGGATCCAAAAAACATCCCAAAATCGCCAACAAAAGTCCTGGTAAAATGAGAGTGAAGGATGAACATCTGACATCTGATTCACTAGGTGATATACATCCATAGTTTCGGATGTACATTCATGCAGTACAGTGGAATTAAAGTAAAGATTTATATGAAAGGATTTCCTACATAATGGTCACTGTTACTGGGCGGAGGGAATATCCCAAAATATAGTAGAGATTCCAAAGTGTTTGCAGGCTTTAACGCTCTCAGTCAGTTAGTCAGATTGTATCCATCAGAAGTCAAACATATGGCTCTGCCATGGTTGGCCTTGTCAGAATAAAACTCCGAGCTTCTGCTCTGTATCGTCGGCTAACAGTGTTGGTAGAGCTAACAAACAAACGAACCAACCAACTAAATATTCAAGAAAATAGCCAATTAACAAAGCCAAGTACTGTAACTAATCAAACTATGAAACTACTTCTACTTCTACATAATCTCAACTGAAACTCATCTTCACCAACGATACCATCCCTCCCCCTCACTTTGACCTCCCAACAACACCAACAACAAAAAACATCTCCACTCGTTGCTGTTCGCTGTTTCTCAACCTGGTGAAGGTTGATTGGGCCATCCTGGCTTTACTGCAGAGCCTCTCTTTATCAGAGTGGGTCCCGCCAAAGGGTTGGCGACACTTGGGCGAGGTGGGGGTTTCGGGGGTGGTTTCCGGTTTCGGGGTGAGGTGGGAGGAGGTTTGATATTGTTGAGGGGTTAAGAACCAGGGGTTGTTAAAAGACGGGTACCAGTTGAACCTGCTTATGTAGATTTTATGTAGGGGATGAACTACAGTTACCCAGTTATATGGGGATTACAGATAAGCCGTTATAAAGATGCTTGTTAATCAACCAGCGCAACGGAATGTCACCGGGTTTTGAACGTTGCTCAGATGTTCATTGAACGGAATTTTGAAGGGCTGCTTGGGAACTATGCAAGTTACGTATGGATAGATAAGAATATACATACTCTACTTGATCTTATGTGAGACTTCATGAGATGACCTCGTTGTTCACATTTGGTTTTTGTAGACCCTTGGAATGTCTTGAACCACCATTGTTCCATAGGTTGGATGGGTTGCAATATGTGCAGGCTTGTTGTGTTCATAAATCCTGGCAGCACTCCTTTTTTTGAAAAAAAGGTTGCCCCCCCAAAAAAACCCAACAATGCCAAGTACCAATCTCAACAAACTGCTGCTCCTCCCCCAGCTATGAAACCAACAAAACAACATGTTCCCCTCAAAAAATCGGAAGTTTTTGATCTTCAGGAACTATGGCTCCCTGAACTCAGTGGTGAAAGAGATCGCCCAAGAAGGTTGGTGTGTCCTTCCTACTTGGGTTGCTTGGTAGCCATGCCGACCTCGACCTCCAACTTGAAACGATTCACCTCCGTCCCTTGGAGGGTTGGAGTCCTTGGAGGGTTGGAGGGGTGAAGGAAATCTGATGTCTTTAGTGGTGATTTGCCGTTTGGGGTGGTGGCGGTTGGAAAAAAGAACCTATATAAATTGAACGAATCAGCGCGGGTTGGGCGGCAAAACGATTCACCATCTAAGGGATCTGACATTTTTGTTGGAACAAGTAGGGTTTTCAAACGGTTGGAAAGCGATGAGAGGATGACTTGGAAACTTGTTACCGATTTTTCCTTTATTGGGTAGGATTTTTTGGCTCTCAAAATGACGAGAAATCCCCTTCATGCCTTGTAAAAACAAAATCAACAACAAAAGAAGCCCCAAACCTATGGATCATGATATCCCATATTTTTCTGTGCTAGTTTTGGTACATTTTGCTTATTAAAGAACCCATTGTCAAGCATTTTTTGTGGAATGAAATGCCCCTCACTTAGGCGGAGACGAACATCTGGTCTGGATTGATGCACGGCTTGCCTTTGGGCCTTCGTTTTTTGGACACCAAGTATTTGATGCTCGGAAATCGACATTTCACGGAAGCTTGTGAAGGGGTTACACTCCGGGATCAACTAACATAGCTGGCAGGAAAATGGACCCGGAGTGAAGATGTATTTCCTATTGAAAAAGGGGATGTTCCAGCCAGCTATGTTAGTTTACCAGAGGGTAGGGGATTGTACTTCCATATGGGACTTATAACAAGCTAAGGATCCAGGATCCCTATTAACCAACCAGGATTCATTGGAATGTCGGGTTTGGGTTTGACGTCGCTGGGGATGTGTTGTTCCATTGGGTGAGTCGCTTTTTTTATTTCAAAACCTGGAGTCATTGACCTTAGGAACATTCATCTTGCAAGTTGACGCGGGTGAGAATTTTTTCAAGCAACCGTGGTAAGGTGATGGGAAAACAATACCTCTTCTGTTTCAACCACTTTTGGCTCACAGTTTGTGTTTGTGTTTTGGGACTTTTTGGAGCAGTTTTTAGAAACTGAACAGTCAAAAACGGCGAATTCCCCAGGTTTTTTCCAACCATCTGGGGATTCTTGCCATACTAATTTCTCAACCCGAATTCTGGGGGGGGGACGGAAACACTCCCAGAAAACTACCATGGAAGCTTTCCTTTTACAACCAGGCATTGGCACCGCCATCTTCGTTGGTTAGCAACAAAAACTCCCCATAAAAACTAGGTAGCTTCCAAGTGACCTTTTCATAACCCAAATGGAGGTCACGAATAACCCCTGAAAAGGTCAAACATCGAAAAGGGTCACTTGGAAGAACCTGGTAACAACACGTCCCCCCAAAAAAGACTGCACCCCTTCCTTTGAGGGAAAATATTTCCGCCGACGCCCCAAAGGAGCCATGGTGCCCCATTGAGTTGGGAAGCTTTCTTCCATGCCTTGGGGGTGCGAATTTTACGTTTGGAGGTGGCACCAACACCCGCGCCACGAAACGCGCCACGAAGCACTCCGGTGAAAAGCGGCAAGTTACCACAGGTCCGGGAGGGCGGCGGGGGCAGGGGCAAGATTTTTCCACCGAAACTGTGTAACATTGACCCACTGCCTGAAACTAAACGGCCAGTTTGCCCCCCTGAAAATTGACCTTTGGCCCACCATCCCAACGGGAAATTGCATTTTTCACGGGGGCGAAACTGATGCTATCACCACCTAGCGTTCCTCACCATTGATCCATTGATCCTATAGACATCCTGAGTTTTGGTGACTTTTTTTTCCTTTTTTGGTATAGAACCACCTTTTCTAGGCAGTATATATACCAAGTGAAAATATCAGGGTGAATCGTCTTTGCCGTCTTTTGTGTGGGTTACTATGATACGGGGCCTATCTGTTGGCAGAAGCCCAAAAGGATCATTGTTTCTTTTTTGCTGCTACATTTCTAAGTGGTGGTTTTTGAAATATCATTTATTTTTACCTTGAACCCATTGTGGAAAACGATCCAACATGACAAAAATTTTCTCAAACAGGTGGTGGAGAAAACTACCACCAGGTGATTCAATTCGTGACCTTTTGATTCCCAAACGTTGGAGGATCACCAAAAACCAACCCTTGAGTTCACATCTTCCCGTTTTCACCATCCCAAAAAAGGTCACGTTCGCAGAATTCTCAGTTTACAACTGTCGATTCCTGTTTGTCTCATGACTGGACAACCAACCCCCGCCTAACATACCCCCCCGAATAGCCGGCCTTATTAAGGGAAACCAATCATTTTCATAAGCCCTGATCAGGCCTTCACTTCGGTACGGTACCGGGGTAGGTTGTGGTGCTGTCTGCTAGTCGTCCCCCTGCGAGGTTGACTCCTATTCCAAAAATTCGCAGCTCTGGGCCCAGCGAAAACTGGATTCGATGAGCCAATCCTTGCTGGGAGAAATGTTGATTCCAATTCACCAGAAGCAACTGAAAGACGAGGAGGCCGGCCTAACAAACAAAATCGGCGAGTTTACTTGTGATTTAAGATCTATATTGAGGAGGATAAAAAGAAACAACATGGAAGATGTGCTGTCATTTTCGAAAATTTAATGTCTTGTTCTTTGCATGATGCAATTGTATGAAATTGTGCATTCTTTGGGTTGGCAATCAACACCCTTGATCGCTCCATTACAAACAAAATCTTCAGATGTTTTTTATTTTTTGGAGAACTTGAATCAAAAACCTATATATTCAGGTATCTAGCAGTTTTTGTTTTGAAACCCACCCGAGCTGCATTGTTGAGGCTGTCTTTTTCCATCAATTCTTGGTCTTCAAAACGGCTCTGTCTTTAGGGACGCCAAAGATTGGAATCACTGAGATTTTTTCCAGATTTAAAGGCGAAAGATGGGTCGGAATTCTTGTTTTTGACTTGTATATGCTTGGGATGTAGCAAGGAGTATAGGAGAAAAAACGTTTGAACTTTTATTTCATGGTCCGAAATAGCTGAGTAAGGGAACCCTTGCGAAAAAAATCATTCTGTCCGAAGCATCCTCATCTTCGTCACAGGTGGTGATTTTCGAAGATGCCTTACCGGAGCAAGCTGCCAGCAGACAGTTGGCAAAAGATTTGGTGTCTGGTGAATGGTGGAAGGAGATTGCCGAAAAGAAGTTGGTTTTTGCAACTCGGCCAAGGGAGACTTCTTGGGGATTTATGGCTGTATGTGAGGATTACAACCCCATTACAAGCAGCTATTTTGGAGGCCTTATTTCGTGATTCGTTTTTATTGGGAATTCCTAATATTAGGACCTAAGGACCTTCACCGGACCAAGGGCCCGAAGATTTTGGGGGGCAGAAACTCTGGGTACGGTGACCTAACGCAAATCTGGGAGGACCTTTAAAGGTAGGTGTCGCGGGTAAAAAAAAATCCTCTGGAAAGCTGGGATTGTTTGGGTTGGTGTCCTTTTATGGATATTATATATATATACACATGTATATACCTTTGCATATAAATTGGATCTACCCCCCACTCAGCAACAGTCACCACCAGGATTATTGCATTTTTAGTAGGGAATCCTTATACATCTTTATTTGTGACTGTTACTGGCTGGGGGGTAGACCAAATGTATATATCCCAACAAGACAAAAATGATGGCCAATCTGGGATCAACTACCAACCTGTAAACTATATAACTCAATCTATGGGATAAAACACTCAAATTCACCAACCAGCCTCGAATCCATGGACAAGAATATATCCGGGAATCCATCAGATCTGCCAACCCCTGACAAACAAACGGCTGGAAGCCAAAAAGTGATTGCAGAAAGTGGTACTGTTGATGGCTGAAATCCTGCCCTGGGATGAATGAAACCCTATAAACCAATGGGATTCAACTACCAACTTCCCTCAACTGGTGAGTGAAAATCCCGGATTTCTAAGCCATCAACAGTAGTTTGTTTGTTTGGGTCGATGTGGATGTTTCTCCTTTTCCGGGTGTATTTTTCAGGTGCACCAGCCCTTAGTGTCTGGCAGGGGCCCGGCTTGCGACTCAGGATTACTTGAAATCTCGACTCGTTTCAGAAAGCAACTGGCTATCCAGGTTACCCGTGAGCATCAAAGGGAGAACATCCAGGTTACCGGTGGGTGGGATCGAAGGGATGGCGGAAGGGATGGGATGGGATCCGGGATGCTGGGTAGTTTTGTTGATGGGTCCCAAAAAACATAAGGCAGTTGAAAAAAATGAATGCCTGGTGAGTGATCTGGGAGTGTTGAGTTGTGGGGTTTCTACCAACAATTTGTGATCCAATGGTGGTTGATTTTTAACAAAAATCGCAAGCATTGGACATGGCGTGGAGCTTTGACACGTTTTTTTTTTTGAAAAGAAGGTCGATAGATCCAAAAATGGTGGGTCCGATCCAGGGACAGATTTTTTGGGATTTCAACTTATCTGTTTTTGTGGAGCCAATGGAAGGAAGGATGTTTTTTTTCCTTACCACCTCTACGAAAAAAATCCCATCAGTTGGTTGCATCTTTTTTTCACTCGCCTGCTGTTGGCAGGCGAGTCTCAGATCATCTCTTGGAGGGAAGTGATTTGGCACGTCTTTGTGGTCTCTTTCTGCCAGTAGCTAAAGTGCCCTCAACTGCGCGAGTGGCAGAGGTGTGTCAAATGGGATAGGATTGAGGATGACGCTTGAAGGTACTTTAAGGACTTCATTCACCATGACATGACTCACCAAGCTCTTTTGTTTTTTTCTTTCTCGTGATATTTAAGATCCTTTCTGACATGGAGTTCATCAATATTCGGTGTATTTTTATTTTGCAAACTTTTTTTGGAGCCATCCAAGTGATAGTACTTAGTTTTCTATCAATTGGTTGTGGAATTTACGGAATTTATGATTTGACAATCTTTACTTCATTATATAATTTCACTAGAACCTTCACGTGGTCAAACGAATTCTTTACAACCCCCTTGGCTAGGGACATGGTAGGCAAATCCTCCTTGCTTCTAGGCACATTGCAATCACCTCAGTTATCTCGCAGGGTCAAAATCCATGGGCAATACCTTCAAAAAAATCACCTATAAAGTACGATTAAGAAACGCAAGCACAAAGATTTGGAGCTAAGCACTGGAGAGTTTTCCGTCAAAGTCTCCCTGAATCAATTGAACTCCCAATGGGGGGCCAAACTTACACCACAAAGCACCAGGAAAAAAAACAACTCAAGTTGGTTTTCTTTCATTTTTTTGGATGATTTCCCCTTTTCTTTGTTCTTCCCCTCCTTCCTTCATCCTCCTGGTTTTTTGTCCAAAACTTGGATGATTGGATTCACCGGATTTCACCCCAACCAAAGCATCCGGATCCAAGATCCTCCGTACCCTTTTTTTTAAAACGGGAACTAAGACCCTTCCGATCCACAGGTCGACCACCGATTTTTTGGACCTGTGGGTCGATCAACTCCCCTCCATAGAATAGGCGAAGGTTATCAACCCAATAGGGGAAGGTTATCAATAGTAGGAGTGTATATAGCCATCGTAAGGATTCCCTATCGAAGGTGGGATGACCATTCCCCCCATTTTTACGCGACTTTTGACCAGGGCACACCTGAGTGAACAAAAGAGGATGATGATGACTGTTTTTTTGGGTTGGAGGTACTTGTACTAACCCTTTGCGGTAGGGATTCTGAAATTGCACATTGTGGAGATTCCCATCATAAGTCCACCATGAATATATGTATGTATATATATATATATAAATATGTAAATCTGAATATTTGATGAATAAATTGATGAATTTATACATCAATGAATTAATAGACACACAAATAGATATATAATTGAATTAAGACAATGATAGACTAAATCAATAAATAGATCTGGGCAAAATCATCGCGACCTCGGCTGAGGTCACCCCAAATGGTGCTTTTTAGTAAAGGGAATTTCCCACCCAAATTCCTGTAAATTCAGGTTTAGGAATTACACTGACTGAGGTAAACTAACATAGCCATGGAAAATCCACCACTTTGATGGTATTTACCAGGATATTAGGGATTTTCTATGGCTATGTTGGTTTACCGGAGGGTATGGTAATTGACCTAGACAAAAATAAATGCATAAACTCCTTCCTTTTTTTTTTCAGATTTCCATCCCCAGATTTCGATCCCATCCACTGCCTCAACCTCGGGGTAGGTGAAGATTTGCATGTCCAAGTTGGGATTTTTGGGCGATGCGACAGCATCCAACGTGATACAGTGCCTACATGCGATCAGCCAAACGTGTCAGGAGCCGACGGAGCTGACTGACCCGGGAGATGACGTTACTTTAGACAACGGGGAAGTCACTAGGGGTTAGTTACAAACCAACACGGAGAAGTGACCGAAGATATATGTTTTTGGGATCCCTGAAAAAAATGGAGGATGGTTATAGATGTACAACCTAGTTGATAATTAATAGGGACCACCAACAATTTTGGGACCGTATCCTAGTGTTTATGGTTTTTGGAATGGTTTATCAATGCAGCTTTTGCACCATTTAAGCTTGGTAGTTTACGTATCTCTAATTTCGTTTGTCAGGTGGTGGCCAGGCAATTGAGAAGTTGGGAGTTGGTTGTCAAGTTGGAACAAGAAGCAAAGGAACGTGATTTCAACATGAAGGATTTTTTTGATGTACAGTGTGGATAGCTATGCTTTGGGTAGGGATCCAACGTACAAACATATAGTATCATATCTCTACATATGTATATGTTTATTATTATGCCTTTATTTATGTATACATATATATATATATACACCATTTGATTGTTGTAAATTGAACATTTGCATCCCCACATTTTCCTGACAGACTAAGACCAAATTTGGAAGTGGCTTGCCCTAGGGCCCTACTTTGACCAGCTATGATGATGGTTCTCATTTTCCACTATGCACCTGAAGTTTTAACGGCTGGTTCACCTGAGATTTTCAGCCCCTTTATCAAGGGAGATTCCGAACTTGGAAGGGTTTCATCCATTCAATCCATTCCATCCGAAAGGCGCTATTTCTTCCAATTTCTTTCATCAAAATCAGTAGACTTTCCCTCAACAAAGTCAACTTTTGATGCTGTCTCGGCCGTTTTTGGCCAGATTTTTCTCTGGATACGGATTTTTTGCTGGAAGAATGGGGACCCCCTCCAAACAACTCCCATCCTTGATATCGCTTTGAAAACAACCATCCAAGCAAATGGTTAGTAAAATGGGTTTCTTCACCTAGTTATAAATGGGGTATGTTGGGGTTAGAACCCATTTACTAAGCATGGATCCTAACTTCCTCTGACATCCAAACTAGGACGTGGCGTTGTACGTTGCTTTGTATCAACGCCTGGCTGTGACTGAACTCAGCTCTGCAGAGCTTATGGAATTAAAAACCTTGATCTTCGTGCCATGGTGAGAAATGGTGTGGGCTACTGGCATTCGTTTCGTGTGGCTACTGGCAACTTAGTAGAATCACAATATTAAGGATTAAGAAGGTTACCCTCCCTGAAACAAAAAAAAATCGCCCCCTGAAGATGAATGGTTAAAAAAGATGATCCTTTTGGGAAGGTGTGTCCTCGTGTCGGTGCGAACTTAGTTAGTTTTGGGGAGGGCAGGATTTTTTCTGAATTTTGTTGATGTTTTTTTTTTGAAAACCCCCAACCAATTTTGCAAGATGAAGACCCACCACCTTGGCGGGAGATTCTCTCACCTTCGACAGCGCTGGTTGGGCCGTTAGGAAGGCGATTGGAAAAACCACCACCACTAGTTTCAGGGAGGTGTCTTGCAAATTGTCAGAAGTATTTCAAGTTTTTTTTGGGATGGTTTTGGGTGATGACTGAATGGTGGCATCGTATTTTTTGTTTGGTGTTTTTGATGGTAAAACTTCTCTTTTTTGGAAGTCAGACATCTTTGGATATTCGCAGGTGGCGCATGATTTTAGGCCACCATTCATGTTTTCGTGCTAAAATTGAGCTATAATGTTGATGGAAAGAATCCTGCACCAGTGGAGGGAAAGGTAGTTTGTCCCATTATTTATAAGGTTTCGTACATCCCAGGTGGTTGGGAATGGGATTTCTGAACCATCAACAGCAGCTTCTCTGGCTTCGTGGTGTTCATCACCACGTATCGGGTTGTTGGTGGGTGGTGGTTGTAACTTTGAGGTGCCAGGCCATGGTGTGCTATCTTCAGGTGCAGGAGCTGTAGCTGTAAACATATCCAGGGTGGGGGTGCTTGGGCCCCGCGCCGATCGTTATAAATGGAGTTATACATGGCCCCTATACATGGTGTTATAAATGGATAACTGGGGTTATAACCCCCATAAGTGGAGTATACTCCCCGCAAACTAGCAGTGAGTTTTTTCCCATGAAAATAGGCCCCAAACGCCCCCAAAAGGAAACGATAAAATTCATTAAAATTCCAACTACATCCATTTTTTGAGGCGAACGCACTGTTAGTTTCAGGGAGGGTGGAGGGTAGCAGTTGCCACCCAGGATGACATGAACTTTTTTTTTAGGCGGGGGGGGGGGGTATATCCGGACCTTAAACTTAAACATGTTTTCTTGTTTTCTCGCATTTGCTGAACTGTTACTGGGATGGGTTTTTTCACCCCTTCAAGTCGCCGTTCAGTTTAAGTAGGTTTGATGGGTTTGGGAGGTTTGAAAGGTTGGTAGCTTGTATATATGATAAAGATAAAGAATGACCAAACCTATGGGAGAAAAAAGCCCAAACACAAAGTGATCATCATGGTTTATCCATCCTCTCAGGGGTTACTTGGAGGATCATCCCAATTAGTAAGTGGTTGGTAATCCGTATTTACCAGCCATTTAGGCCATTTGGAAGGGGAACAACCCTATTTAGAGGACTTACGATCACCATGGTTATTAACCACCTACAAGTCCTGGCATGATCCTCCAAGTACTCCCCCCTTTTATATAAACCAAGTGACGAGCAGAGCCAAATACCCCATCCACGGCACAAAAGTTACTCTAGATTCGTAAAAGGTTTACCCTCTCTGAAACGAACATTTTCGCACCTGAAACTGGATGGTTGGAAGACGATCGTTTCCTTTTGGGATGTCTTTCTGGCAGGTGTGAACTGTTAATTTCAGGGAGGGTATGTAAAAAAAGCTCTTTCCCAAAAAAATAATTTGTACATTGCAATGGAACATCATCAAGCTGGATTTTCCAGCTATTGTAGTTAAGGGCGGAAGTAGTTGGCTCCGACGGCTTTTAGAGCATTTTGTTCTCAAAAATACTTGTAGATAGATTCAAATACTGTTGATGGCTGAACTCCCAAACAACCACCTAAGATGTATCAAACCCTGAAGATAATGGATGACAACGGGAGATTTACCATATGAACTGGTTAGCCGGATTTCTTCCACCAACATGGTCTTCATGTTGTGGGATTGAACTCTGGGTACTCAAAAGGCTAAACATCGTTTTGATTTCTCACAAAAAATCACTCAACATTTTTTGCTATTTTTTTTTGTAAAAATACATCTTGCATCAATATATATATATATATACATATTTTTAAGCCCCACCAAAAAAAAAGAGAACCCTACCTCAAAACCCCTTTGCTCCCATGGTGAGCCCAGGAATCCCGGTCTTCCAAAAAACTCTCCTCCGTTGCAGGCGCCTGTGCTTGGAAGGATTCACCCTTGATGCAACTGGCCCAGGTGCCGAACGCATCCGACGAGTTTTCAGGGGATCTTAAAATAGGGACCCGTTTTTGGAGGGGAATCAAACTTGATAAGGAATCTATGGTGATGAATTTTTAGGGATTTCCCCTTATTATAATGCATGAAGTTTGGGTTGGTGTCATATAATGACCCCTGGCTTTGGGGTTTTGGTTTAGTTGTTTTTTCCGCTGAACCACATCTTGAGTAAAGCGATTTGAATGTCACCGACCGTTTCGACAGATGGACAGTATTCGAGAAAGGAAAAAAACTGGTTTAGTTGTTGGTTGTCTCATCCTGTTGGTTTGGATGGCAAATTTAGAAGGTGATATGTGACATTAAGAAATCTAAGTGGAATTTTTCACGAAGATGGATCTATTGGATCGTTCTTAGACCTCGATTTTGCAAGGATAAGATGTCCATAGTTGGACGACCTTCATCGAAAGACCAAGCGATTGACAGGTTTTGAGAGAACACAAATTTTCTGGAAGTATGATGATTCTGTCTATATTCCTGGAACCCCTTTATGACCTCTATTTTTGAAGGTCGGGGCCCCTCCAAAACAAGGCTGAAATTCCAATCGTAACATCGCCTCACCCCTGAAAACCGGGGATCCAGGTTCCTTTCCTGGCGGCTCACTATGAGCGCCATGGTCCATGGATGGAGGAATTCTTCTCACGAGACTTGGACTTTGAAAATGCTGCTGCTATTTACACCCTCGAAAGCCAACAGGGATAGCCGACATGATGTTTCGAAACAGTTAGTGGCCTTTCAAATATGGCCATTTTGGTATGTTCAATTTCTGGGGTGTATATCTTCCGGGTGTAGTTTTCCATCATGCCATTGGTCAAGTGATGCCTGGTGTTTGGCATCCTGAGAGCGGGGAGACGCCCAACTTTTATACATCTTTTTCTAAATACATACATATACATATGTATATATAGTGTGTATATATATATATAGTGTATATATAGAATGCATACGTATCTAATCTAAACAAGCATATATAGACATATACGGTTCAGTTCATTTTTGTGGGGTTTCAACACATCAGAAGCCGTTCTTAGATCATCAAGATAAACTTCGAACTTGAACCAAGGATGAACCAAGGTCCACCGTTTTTTAGATGTTGAACACAGAAAAGATATTGCAAGTGAACAAGAACTGATGGGCCTGTCCCAGCATTCAGAAAAGGAAGCAACACCTTTTTTTGAAGATAAATCAAGTTCGGTTCATCTCCTCTTCCAGAGCTCCATTTGCAAGCTAGTCTAGTTTAATATTTCGTTTTTCCGGGTGTAATTCATCAGAAAAAAGTGACCACGAAAGGAGGGATGATCACAATCAAAGATAGATGGCAAAGGTGTGCCTTTCCGACAGGATTCCTGTAATCATTTCGGATGTTTTTGGATGTGTTTGAAGTGAGATTTGTGGATGATTAACATCACCAGTCTACAACCAACATATAACCCATTAGGGCCAAAATATTTTTTTCTGAATCTGATCACTTTTGATCCGATTTTTGCACATTTCCAGCAACATTGGCCGTGGGGATTTTCCCAGCTGATGGTGCTTAGTACGGACTTGGTACTTTGGAGGATCAGACAAGTCAAACAAGAAAAAAGGTCGCCCCCCGAAGGTGATGGTATAATTTCCAGTAAACTCGCATAGCAATGAAACATCCACCTCGTTTTGATGGTATATACTAGAGAAAGGATGCGGATTGTCCATGGCTATATGTTAGTTGCTGGTACACCAATTTGTTGGTTTGAAATCACTTGAGTTGCCAATTGACAAAACGGTCCACACAGCGTAGAGGGTTGACATCCGAACATGGGATAAGACATTACCGTATAATTTATCTCTATTTTTCTTTGGGATCTGGCTCAAGATGTATGACTTGGTGACATATTTTCACTCAAGTCTTTCTGTTTTTTTGTTTCTTGGTGGGGTGGGGTGGCTTAGTCAAGGAAGCAACCTCTCCAAAGAACCCTATTGGGGGCTTGTGGACTCCGCTAGCTGTAGGTATTTTGGAGGATGATTTCACCTTTGATGTTTCCAACCTTTTGCGTGCTTTGCGCCGCATCGTCGAACGAGCAGCTTGGCTCAGTGGTGGCTGGGATGAGTTGGTAGTTGGTTGACTTGTGACCCCCCCAAAAATAAGGCGGAAACAAGAAACAAAATTCCGTGCGATTTTCAACACCACCTTAGATGAAATCATCTCAATAAAACGCCTCAAACATGTGAAAGGAACACGGGGTCTCAAAAACCCTGAAGACAATCCCAGCAAATAAGATTATATAGAGTTTCTCCAGAAACGGTATGAGGTTTATGGATCTTTGGAGGAACTTCCATTAGAAACTCCTTTGGCGCAACAATTTCTTCGTCCTAAAACTTCCAAGTTTTTTTACTTTTACCTTCGGAGTGGTGCAAGACCTGATTTTCTGATATGAGATATACTGTAAGAAAAACCAACGACTCGACTACCATCTCCCATAGGATCCATGGGACGAACGGTAAATTTACCTAGATTTACCGTACAAATCAACCATTCATGGATCGGTAAATCTACCGTTCGTCCCATGGATCCGTCATGGGTTTTTCTGGTGTGAAATGGATCTTCCATTGGGATAACTTGGGGGTTTTGGGTCTTATAGCTACGTTTTGGAAACACAGCTATATAGTTGAGCAATGATAAGAAAGGGCCCCGTTTTGGCTGTATAGGGGATTTGTTGGGGATGAAATCCTACCCAGTTATATACTGTAAGGGGATTATTTGATAAACCATGAAATAAGGATCCCATCCTTAAACAACCAGGATTTTACCTGGAAAGAGTTTTTTTTCTTTTTGTGGCTCACATGGTTTATCGCGGGATGGGAGGAACTTTGGAAACCTGTAAAAATGGAGTGACCAAAGCCTTGAAATACTGTTGATGGTTTAGAAATCCGGTAAACTCACCAGTTGAGGGAAAGGTAGTTTATCTCTTTATTTACGACGGGTTTTAGCAACATCCCTGGTGGTGCAGGATTTCTGAACCATCAACAGTAGCAACAATTATATAGCATCTTGCAATAGGTGACAAGTCGATTCGGCACAGTTTATACTGTTTGATGGTTCAGAAGTCCGGAGCGATCGTTGGATGTCTTCCACAGTATGTTTCGTTTCGACGGGCCCTTTCGCAATTTTCCAAAAACTACTTCGTGCCGAATCGATTCTGACGCTACCCAGCATCACTTTTTCTGATAACCACAGCCATGAAACTATATATGTTTATATATATATATGAATGTATATACAATATAGATAGAAGCATATCTGTATATATAAATACATATCTACCTGGAACCCAAATGACCACTGTTTTGATTGGGAATTTGGCCTTGTTTTGGAGGGGTCATTTGTAAAAATAGAGAGCATTTGTAGGTTTTTAGGGATGTATTTAAAAGGCTCCTGTCATTGAAGCAACCCAAACATTCTAAGGTTGTTTCAACACACCTTTGGAACACACCCCTAAACCTTTACCAACAGGTTGTAAAGGGAATCCTTTCATAGTTGGGTAGGGGGATTGCCGGGGGTGTGCTCCAGGGGTGTGTTGTGACTTTCTTGGAAACATGTCTACCATTCACCAGTTACTGAATCAGGTGAATGAAGGTGAAGCGGCCATACCTGGGAACAGTGGATTGGATGGCATGGTGGATGTGACATCGGAGAATCTCGGTGGATTTGTTGGCTGTTTTTTCGGGGATTTCTTGGGGATGAGATATCCTACCCAGTTACACATAAACTAACATAGCAATGGGAAATCCACCATTTGAAGATGTATCTCCTATTTAAAATGGTGGTTTTCCATTGCTATGTTAGCTTACCAAAGGGTATATTAGGGGATTATTTCATAAAACCATGGAAATAAGGATCCCATCCTTAAACAACCAGGATTTTACCTGGAAAGAGTTTTTTTTCTTTTTGTGGCTCACATGGTTTATCACAAAATGGGAGGAACTTTGGAAACCTGTGAAAATAGAGTGACCAAAGCCTTGAAATACTGTTGATGGTTTAGAGATCCGGCAAACTCACCAGTTGAGGGAAAGGCAGTTTATCTCTTTATTTACGACGGACTTTAGCACCATCCCTGCTGGTGCAGGATTTCTGAACCACCAACAGTAGAGGTCTTGCGGTGGATTTGGGGTATATATTTGAGTGGATATATGTTGTTTGGAGCTCTGCAAGGGAAGGTCAGATCTTCATTTTTCAATAAGAATCCTTAGCTCAATTGAGGACGGAAGATCCTGAAAAACACCCGGAAAAACAAACATGACAAGCCTGCAACCTGGGTGATTGCTTTTCGTGCAACTTTCTTGAGGATCTATGTGCTGCTGCAACTCTATCTGAAGGATCATCCTAACGAGGTGAGATCTTGGGGGATTTTTTTGGGTGTGTGTGTGTTTTTTTCTTTTTTTTTTTTTCGGTTCTCCTTGGATCAGATATTTTCTTTAGTGGCATCTCAACAACCCCAACATGCACCCTTTATAGTGGCATCCTGGACCCAACAGGATCCCCATAGGTTCTGAATCCTGGAATCCCAGAATCACCGTGGAAGGGTGTTTTTGTGAAGATCCTAAGGCATAGTGGTAATTATAATGGCGGATGCTCTGGAAAATTGGGTGCTCTGGTTAAAAATGGTGATTTTCTCGAATGGTTCTGGTCAGCATGCAAATCACTCAATTAGCATCAATTAGCAGTATAAGTTTACCATGTTGATATACCAAGTTTCCAGGGGGGCATACATATGATTGCAAACCCACCCTTTTCTGGAACCAGAAAAAAAACGGACATGGATTACATCTAAGTGGTCATGGTCTAGTCGAGCCAAATTATAACTCCCTATAAATGGCCGAAAATAAATGGGTTTTTCCCATGTTTTTTTTTCCACCCCGAAATAGATTCGGAGTTATTTCAGCCTACTTACAACTTGGAACTATCCCCCACCCAGGATGGTTCCATCGCCAGCACCTGGATGAATATTCTATTTTTAGGTTCGGGAATCCCGAACTAAACCTGCATTTGTGAAGATTGCATCCTGAGTGGGGGTGGGGTAGACCTAACTTATACCCTCCAGGGAACGATCACATATCCCCATCAAAAAGTAGCTGGGTCCCGATGATTTTATTTTCCTCTTCCATAGGTGGGATACGTGATCGTGCCCTCGAGGGTAATGTTTTTTTGTTTTTTGTGCCCACTTCGGCGAGTTGCGACTTGGTGTCCAACATCACCACCAGCTCCAGGTGTCCATGCTGCGCCGGAGCTTCCGCAGCGAACGGCTGCTGTTGGTGAGGCGGATTTTTTCCCACTTGGCAAAGTGATGGTGGTGCAACAAAGTGGGCCCAAAAGTCACCAGTTATTTCAATGGAATCCCTTTGGCAACTGGGACATCTCATAAGGGATTCCATTTCAGTAGGGTAAGTTGTGACTCCAAATTTATTTCAGGGTGAAAAAAATCCGTGGGACATACCCCATGTATTTTCGGCCATTTATAGGGGGGCACCATGTCGCTCCATTGATAGAGATCGGCTCGGGGCCCACTTTGTACAGGGTTTTGCTACCCAGGGAAACTACCTTAAAGGCTTAGGACGAGATAGTATCAAGATGACGACCTTGACTCGGACCCAAGAAATACTTTTTTTTGTTGTGTTGTTTTTGCAGGTTTGAAAAGCACTTCAATTTTTAAAAAAAGAAAACTTCGAGCCTTAGGAAAATGATGAAATCTGACTTGGTCTATATAGTTCGTGTTCAAATCTTATGGCGGAAAAAAAAAACAAACATCCCAGGGGCCCCCCTGCAGAATCTGCAGAATGACCCCGAAGCGACCACCAAAAACGGGTTCGGTTATGGCTGGTCAACCTACCCCTCCCTAACGTAACCCCCCTGCAGAAATATGGTTTTTTTTATATGGCCTTCTTAAGGGAAACCATCTCCTATACGATTCCCATGGGACTGGTACTGTATATTTCCCTACATTGATCCCATATACAAATCAATCATGAATGATGGATCATGGATCTTAGTAAATATACCAATCAATCCCATGGGATTCTTTTGGGTTTTTTTCATAAGGCCTCACAAAGGGAGCTAAGTGCTTGGGGCTGCTTTTTGGGCTTCGGGAACCCGAGGCTACCAGGTCAAGATATGCCTAAAAGGCTGTCATCAGAAGAGGCTTGGTGGATTTTAGAAGCTGATCTGCAGGAGGCGGGGGGAGAGGGGGGATGGTTGGGTGGGAAAGTGTTTGTTGCTCTTGTTGATGAATGATGGATGATGAATGATGATGATGAATGATGGTGGATGATGATGAATGATGATTATGATGATGAATGATGGATGATGGATGATGGATGATGAATGATGGATGATGAATGATGGATGATGAATGATGATGATGAATGATGGTGGATGATGATGAATGATGATTATGATGATGAATGATGGATGATGGATGATGGATGATGAATGATGGATGATGAATGATGATGATGAATGATGGTGGATGATGATGGATGATGAATGATGGATGATGATGGATGATGGTGGATGATGATGAATGATGATGATGATGATGATGAATGATGGTGGATGATGATGAATGATGATGATGATGATGATGATGAATGATGGTGGATGATGATGAATGATGATGATGATGATGATGATGATGATGATGATGATGATGAGCATGAACACGACCATGAACATGACCAGGACTATGACTATGACATAGACTTTGACATTGAATACATATGGCTAGGACTAGGACTACGTATGACTATGACGAGGCAGAAAACAAAGATGAAATATAAGACGACAAACACGTTGACCGAAAAAGTCTCTTCTGAATGATGTCATTGAAATATCGAACTGCACTGGATTAGCTTTGTAATGCCACATAGACATGAGTCAATGCTGAAACGCGCACAGACATATATATATATATATATTTATATACATACATGTGTATATTTTTCCACTTATCTACACACATGCAGAAACGTGTAGATCTCCATTTACATCTTCAAAAGCATTGATATCTGAACCTTGGGCTCCGGGTGGGCTTGTAGGGAGCCATTGGGGTTTTGGTGAAGCTGGAAATAAATAGTATGAACAATTCAGTTCTTTTTCACTCATAGATACGCTCCCTGAAAATAGGCCTTTTGCCCCAGAAAGGATCGTCTTCCAATCATCCATTTTTTTTGAGGTGGGAGCTTAGGTCGTTTCAGGGAATGTATAGTCCTATCTTCCCTTTTTTTGTTGGGGATTTTTGGAGAAACGGCCACCTTAGACACTTCAAACAACAACCTTAGAAACTTCAAGCAGCCATCTTAGACACTTCAAAGAAATGATGAAATTCATGCATCATTGCATCATCCTTCTTGAGTGATATTAATCCTGGGGTTTATACATTAGCGGATGGTTGGATGAGGTATTCTTGTTGGGATGAAATCTTACCTTCTGTTTTTTTTGTAGACTTCTGAAGCTGAAAACTGGAATCCCGTTTTGAATCACAACAAAAATCCCATGAGGATATACCCTAAAAAGTCACAAACATTTCACAAACAAACATCTACCAAACGCAAACTGTGAAGTACAATTAAAAAATTCGCGATGGGTTCCATGGATTCTTTGATGTATTGCCACATGGGCCCACGGGGATATTCTAAGCGATCACTATCTCAGGACCAGCAGAGAGTATCCAATTGACTTCAATTGATGGGACTCTTTTGGGGTACTCCCCCCGAAGAAATAGCCGGCCTTCTTAAGGGATTCTTAAGGGTTCATGGTGGTTACACCCCCGAAAACTAACATGGTTCACCTGAAAATGAACCCCTAGAAGAGGAGATTCCTATGAAAAACCAGCATTTTTAGGTGCCATGTTAGTTTTCGGGGCTGTAATACACAGTGAATTGTTGCCACTCTCCAACCGGTTTGGTTGGTTTTTTGAACAACAGGTGGCATCCTTACAGGCCATTTCCCTCAGCAGAGACTTGGATTTGGATTTCCCATTTGTGGAGGATTGGCCACCTAAAAACCTCTAAAACATGGTAAGTTTTTTGGGGCCCAATGGTAGGTGGATGGTTCTGAAAGATTTGGTTGGAATGTGCACCTCTACCTGTTTTTGGGGAAGTTTAAAAAAAAAATACCTCTACTTTTTGGGAAGATTTCCAACTTGACTTGCGCATTTTTTGCCGATTGGGTGGGGAAAAGAACCACCAACTAGGTTCAGCTTAAGGGGTGAAACATATCCCACCTGAAGGAGAAATCGGACTCAGAACCATAGACTGGTGGAAGGGGAGATGCTTTTGTTTAAAATTCCCGGGTACTAGCAAGTGGTTTTTGTTTGTGAGACCCAAGTTGAATTTAATCTTTTGCAACTTGTGCTGGGCTCAACCGTTCATGTTCTCAATAGATAAACGACGGATCAGAGTGGAGTGGCAGTTTTCTTTAGTTAGGTTTAACTGTTTGTGTTGGAGAAGGTTTAGATTTTTTACCTGTCATGTTTTAACATGGCAGTGAGATCCTAGTGAAGTCCTCGCTTTTCGTAGTAAGAAGCTACCTGGACATATTGAAATTATCAAAGCTGGCAAGATCAAGATGGTTTTCCCATCTTTACCGGAACTCCAAACAACCAGTTTTTAATTGATGTTTGGTGAAACAACCATTTTTAATGTAAAGATTTGGAATCATCCAATTGAAAGCAACCATTTCCAATTGGATGTTTCCGGTTCCAGCTTGCTCGTCTTTCATCAGATGAATTCGGCAATTCGCCGGATTGTTTTTCAGAACTTTGGGGTGAATCTGAAGAGAAGGAACATCCAAATCCTTTTTGTTTCAGAAAAAGGGTATGTCGAAACTGTGGGTATGCCTGCTGCCGGGATATCTTGGAAATTTCTTGGAATATTTGTTGATGGTTCAGAAATCCGACATTTCACACCAGATGAGGTTGGTAATGAAGACCTCCCCAACCATTTGCGTCGGCTTTTTGTACATGTGAGATAATGAACGCTGGATTTCGGAACTATCAACAGTATCACCCAGAAATTCAGGTAGCTAAGATGAAGGAGGTTCCACTAGTTATTGTTTTGAGAGGTAGGGATTTTCCGGATCGTTTTTGGAGGTGGGATTTTTTGAAGTGTTTTTTTTTCTACACTGACTTTATAGATAATAACTGTTTTGGGGCTAAATAACTTTGGCAGAAACTTTGCAACTGAAGTTTGCCAACTTTCCTTTTTTTTCCAAATTGGAGAAGTTGGGTTCCAAAGTCTGAAGACGTTGGTTGGCAGGTAAATTTTGAAGGGATTTGGCAGAGATTTTGCGTCGATTCAGACCCAAATTTGAGGACATTACAATGCTGATTTGCAAAGCTTCTTCCTGGCAATGGGAGTACAGATGGTGCGGATCGTCACTGCTTGTGTGGATCATCAACTTTTTGGGTGTTGTGGTTTTCTGTTGATTTGCCAAAAAAAGATTGAGACTTTGTTGTGGGGCCCCAAGTTGTTGGGCGTGCATATTCTATGGCGTTGCCTGTGTGTATCTTCTGTTAAGGGGCCCTGTTTTCCCCCCCTCGTTGCTCACTTGTTGTGTGTGCCAGGAGATGACGCGTCCTCTCTTGCGAGCCTTGATGCAACGCCCGGCAGAAGTGCCACTGGAATGATATGGACGTTTCGGGATGTCGGAAGGGTTTTTGCCGGTGGAAATGGAGGATCAAGAAAGATAAGAACAGTCATCTTACAAAAAAACACCCCTGCAATTAGTCTTCATTACACATGGGGTATGACTCAAAAAATTAGGTGAAAACTGCCCCACAAATTCTTGATGTACCATGGATTTACCCAATATGAATTTATGACATTATGTATATCTGAGTGTTAACCTGATGCAGGTGCAAGGCCTCCTTGAGATGGAGTTATCTGGTTAAGATTGGTCTTCCGACCCTAGAAGTTGAACAGCAAAAGGCACTGAAAATAAGCTGGGCTTCCAACCATCCACTTTTTGGGGGGGCGAAGTGTTAAACTTCGGGGGTGTAGTCTTCAACTTTCTCTTCAGGAATTTTTGGGGTGAATGAAATGCTGCGATGAAAGACATGTTGGAACAGTTGATATATATTAAATATAGATAATATTCAATTTTTTAGGCAGAAATTCAAAAGTATGGATTGCATTTTTCAGGTATATAAGCTAAATTAACAGCTAAAACCCCCAACCCATAAAATTCACCTCCAAAATTTAATACATACTAGAAATATGATGCATCTGTACAAGGTGGGCCCCCTACCAGTTATAACTGGGTTTATAACTCCTATAACTAGGTTTATAAGAACAGTTAGCCATTTATAAGGCCATTTATAGGGGTTATAACTTCATTTACAACTGCTAGGGGCCCACCTTGAAACTATTGGAAGGATTTTTTTTTTTGGAGCCTAACTCTCCAAAACGACGCATCGCCATTCAAAAAGGTCGTCCCTAACGCGCTGGTCTGGGCTGGGCGCCACTTGGAGCACTTGAAAAAAGTTTGTGCAAGGTGGCCAACGACTGGCGGTTGTGTGGGTGAAGTGGATTATTTGACGATAAACCCCTTTCATTTCCAAACAAGGATCCCAAAATTCCACTTAAGACATCTATGAAAGCAAGTTTCTAGAAGTCATCTTTTTTTCATTAAACACCTCTAAGCTCCACAAAACAGATTCTGACCTCGAATCCTTGGCGAGTTCTGAGGTGACGGATGTGGAAAATTTGGGACTCCTGCAGACGAGCAGCAATTTTCGGCCTCCTGTGTCTTTGTCGTGTTGGGTTTTTTTTCCTTCGGAAAAACATGTTGTTTATTTGATTACCCTCCCTGAAACTAGCATAGCACCTGAAAATGGATGGTTGGAAGACTACCTTTTTTTTGATTTGTTTTGAATCTTTTTTCGGTTCACAGACACGTGCACGCCTTCTTACGGGGAAGGCCTCCTGCTTCCGTTCATGTGCATCTCTCACCGCAGGCGCTGAGGCTCCTCTATGAGGCAGTGGAGGAGGCCGACGGGAAGGGCAGGATCTTGTATCCTGTCCATCAGATCCGCGGCCTCCTCCGAGAAAACGCATCGGGCCAGAAGGTTGTCACGAAGGGCCTGCTCTCGGTGGATGAGGCCAGGCCAACAAAACAAAAAATTCGCTGTCATCGTGCCTGGTCTCCTATTACGCGGTTACAACGCGTCTTTTTAGTTTTTTTTGAATGTATTTACAGTATTATCCTATTTGAAATTAAACACGTATACTCATGTCATGTTTTGTTTTTTGTAGTATTACAGTATAGGATGTATAGGCCTATACTACTCTTACATATAGTCATAGAATCTCGAGGCCTTTGTGTTTCACAGCCTATATTTTTGTTCTTGCTTTCCTTTCCACGGTTCATGTCGTCGCGTCGCTGCCTCGAGTTTTACATGCAGGACCCTGAGCACGATTGGGACTTGCAGATCCGCCTGGGCCTCGACATCGTGCAGGCCCGCTGGTTTCACATTGTCGGCGTCAGTTTTTTTTCTTGAACAATTGATCTATACATTGAAAATTTATATGAATGAATGAAGATTAATATTTGCATCCAAACTCCTGATCTTTTGACAAATCAAAGCGACATTCCATCCATGGAGCCTCACCTTCCATACACCACAATATATCAATAGATTCTCTCTCGTTTGTGTTGCGCAGGATAGTCGACGCCCACTGGCCCCGCCGCGCTGGGTTCCGCTACTCCAGGCTGCTTGCCAGATGCGGCTAGCGTTCTGCCTGACAGCGGAGGCTTAATCGAATCGGGTTATGGAGTTATGGATGCTTCACAATGTTTCCACACCGTCTTTCAAGATATATGAATTCTATTCTTAATGATTGCATTTTTTTTAAAAGTCTTTGCTGTGCCAATAAAATGAGCGGGTGTATAAGAGATTAAGGTTATTTCATGTACAGTAAAGTCTATTATTATAAAATTATATACATAAAATATGTCGTTACATTGAATGGCAATATATAGAGTATAAAGAATGCGTTCTCTTGCGTTGATCCATTGTTCCTTCGTTCCTCCTCCTATAGGTATATGCTACGTCATTATTGCACATCACCTCCATGACTCACGCCGCGTTGCCTGCAGGTCCGAGAACAGGCGGAAGGCTTTCTGAAGTCCATTGTCGCGGAAGGCAAGAAGGCGGGAACTTGAACCATTTTGAACCCTTATTTGACCCAAGCAGCAGAAATTATCAATCTTGCGAGCGACATAATACATATATTTAAATAAATATTATATATATATATATATATTCATGGTCGCGGTATTTTCTCTTCTCGCAAGTTTGGAGGCCCTCATCGCCAATCTTGCCCGCGACGCCTGGCGCCTCCCACGCCCGCGTAGGCAGCTGCCCGCTAGGCGCCAGAAAGCTGGACATTGTGTCTGTACGTCTGTGTCTGTGTGTTGTTCGCTTTGCTTCCAATCCTCGCCTGCATGGTCAACGTCTGAATGTCTTCCAGGTCGTGAGAAACCCGTTGCCACTCGGCGCCGGCGCGTGTGCAACGGTGGACCCCTAAGATTGCTCGCCGCACCCCGCAAGAGGGCATCGACCTCCAATACAAGGAGTTCTTGAGTGAGGTGCGGTTAATGTTGTGAAGTTAGTCTATACTTATATAATAGTCATCTCTTTCAGCAGGAATCCATGTGGCTTCTATATCTTAGATTGTTTTGTCATGCACAGCCAAAAAAAAATCTCGCCCCCGCCCCCGGCCCGGCCTCTTCTTTCGAGAAGAACACCACAAAAAAAACATGCCACAGGCTCGGTAGCCCACTTCGATGGCCCATCTTTTGGAGTCCGAAATGGACGAGACCCCTTGGGCCATCTGCCGAGGCAGGGCTTCAACTGAATGTTATCAAGAAATAATGCTAGTAAGAGTGTGGGCATGTTAGAAATTTCTATTTTATTTAATATTTAAGCATATATATATAAAATCAAATGACTTGAAGTCGTTGCACTTTGCAGAGCGCCGAACACCCTCCCGCGGTCGCCGGCGTTTCAACGGCGCCGCGAAGGCTCACAACAGGAAGCCCCAGCTTCCTCTTGGTGGCGCCAGCGGGACATCTTTTGCGTTGCCGGACCCTTGGAATTCATTGCAGGACAGAAGCAGGGGGGGGGGCGCAGTCTGAACTTTCACGCATGGACGATTGCTGCAGTATTAAGTCAATGTATCTACCAAGGGACCAGAAAAACAACTTCATACATATTCCATATTTTTTGGCATTCAATTTTGACGATTATTTCTTAAATACATGTATCTCTATGAAGGCTTGGCAAGTTCGCCATATGGCGGTTCCCTGTCATGCAAGCCTCGGACGTGCAGATTTGGGATGCGAAATACGTCCCGAATAATTGCTGCATCTGCACCGGTGTGGGGTTGGCCGATGTGGCCTTGGGAGGTGGGGATTATGACGGAGACCTTTTGATGTTCTCCGCAAATACCCACCTCCTGAAGTTTTTAAGTTGCACGCACGACGGCTTGGACCAGGACGAGGTCCAAGCCGCTCGTCAATTCGTGCATTTGGTGGAGTTCATGTGTCACTTTTCGTGGCAGGTGCAGCGTTTGGTGAAGTTCATGTGTCACTTTTCGTGGCAGGCGCAGCACTTGGTGAAATTTGGAATATAGCCGGAGCGAGACATGCATGTTGTAATTTTCAATAGCATCTGCTCCTGGCGAGTGCGAAAAGTATCCTCGGTGGCGAGGCGGGTTGCGGCTTGCGTTTTCATGGTCGGATCATGCTCGGAACGGTCTAGGATCATGCTCGGAATGGGCTCGGATCGGTCGCGCATTGGAAATGATCTTTCACACAGCAAATTTCTGTCAGATGTTGGGCGGTCATTTTGCGTGGCAGGCGCAAAATTTGGTGAGGTTAGAAGGTGATGCCTGTTGCTCCGCGCAGTGTAAATGACGTTTCATATGTGATGCGGATCAATCATGAGATTCATGTTGCGTGGCAGGCGCAGTCTTTGGTGAAGTTGAAGGATGACTCTTGTTGCTCCGCGCATTGTAAATGACGTTTCAAATGTAATGCGGATCAATCATGAGATTCATGTTGCGTGGCAGGCGCAGTCTTTGGTGAAGTTGGAGGATGAGTCTTGTTGCTCCGCGCATTGTAAATGACCTTTCATATGCAGGTGATGCGGATCAATCATAAGATTCATTTTGCGTGGCACGCGCAACATTTGGTGAAGTTGGAGGATGACTCTTGTTGCTCCGCGCGTTGTAAATGACGTTTCATATGTGATGCGGATCAATCATGAGATTCATTTTGCATGGCACGCGCAGTATTTTTTGGGGTTGCAGGATGACTCTTGTTGTTCTGGGCATTGTAAACGACGCTTCATATGTCAAGGATCAATCATATGTAATACTTTGTGGTACAGGGAAGTATTGGAGTAGTACTCTGTAGTTCAGAGTAGTACTGGAGTAGTACTTTGTAGTACACACTAGTACTGGAGTTGTACTTTGTAGTACTGGAGTAGTACTTTGTAGTACAGACTAGTACTGGAGTTGTACTTTGTAGTACTGGAGTAGTACTTTGTAGTACTGGAGTAATACTTTGTAGTACGGGACTTATTACAGAGTAGCACTATAGTGGAGTAGTACTTTGTAATTAGTACTGGAGTAGCACTTGTGTAGTACTGGACACGGCGTGACATGACATGACATGACACGTCGCAACTAAGCAGTAGTACTCACCACGTCTCCTAACAACCAACCTTATTACCTCATCTGGCCCCGCAAGCAACTTCATGGCATCAAAACAGGTCACGTCACCACCATGGAACAGCAGAAGGGGAGCAAAAGCAAAGAAATTATTTGGGCATCGCGCTGGTCGGTCGCATTGCGCATATTCTTTATGCAAATTCTTTTCTTGCTATAGATTTCTTTTAGTGACACGGGCTAGTAGTGTAGCCAAATGCAGCCAACATGTCTTCATCATCATTCGAGAGTGATAGTCGCCAAAAACCTCGTCACGTCAAAGGCGCCCTTAACTTCGAACCTCAAAGACTCCGGAACAGTGATGGTTGCCAAGGACTCACAACCTTCAAAGGCAAAGCGCCCCAGCAATCTGACAGATTCAGTGATTCTGGCGCTAGCCAAAGATGGGCAATTCGCAAAGGCACGGTACCCAATATTTAAATGTCAACGACTCGGGCAAATAATGATGCTTGTTTCAACCATTCACACAGAAGGATTCGACCATGCAATCGTTCAAAAAAAATGATCCATGCTTCGCAATCATCTTCCAAACAAACTTTAAACCCAGGCTCCACAGCAATGATTCGGCCATGAAAAGAAACAGAATAAGCAACGCAAAACAATGAGGCTGGAGGCTTCATTCCTACCTTTCACAAATCTGCACGGATGCCGATGCAACACACAAACATGAATGTGACAAAAGGTGTCACATCAAACGTATATATCCGCAGACCTCCATCAGGCAAAAAGGCATTGTCGCCGCTCCATGGCACCCGAGACGTATAATATACTGTTGTTGTATGCCCACCCCTGAATAGCTGGCTGGACTGGAAGTCAAGCATTCAAACCATCATCTTGATGTAATCAAGGATGGGTGGACTGGGTGGACAATTAATTGATATCATCTCGCTTTGCTCAGGGAATTGTGGTGAGCTATTACCATCATCTCGCTGCGGTCAGGGGTTGGTGCTCAGCCATTATTAACATCATCTTGCTGTGGGCAGGGGTTGGTGGTCGGCTATTATTAGCATCATCTTGCTGGCGTCAGGGGTTGGTGGTCAGCTATCAACATCATCTTGCTCTGGTGGCGGGAGAGGCCAATTCTCAGGTGCGAGCTGTTAGTTTCAGGGAGTGTATCATTTCATTGATCAATTCTCAAATATAATTAATATAATTTCAATTTCTTTTTGATTCTAGGTTGATTTCTATACTGTACAATTTCGTTCGGGGATATCAAGACTTATTTGATATAAACATTAGTTATACTTTTCTTTCGCGCTTGTGGTGTTTGTTGTTGTTGTTGTTGTTGTTGTTGTTGCTGTTGCTGTTGCTGTTGCTGTTGTTGTTGTTGTTGTTCTTGTTGTTGTTCTTGTTGTTGTTCTTGTTGTTGTTGTTGTTGTTGTTGTTGTTGTTCTTGTTGTTGTTCTTGTTGTTGCTTCTTGTTGCTTCTTGTTGCTTGTTGTTGCTTGTTGTTGCTGGTTGTTGCTTGTTGTTCTTTTTTGTTGCTTGTTGTTGCTTGTTGTTGCTTGTTGTTGCTTGTTGTTGCTTGTTGTTGCTTGTTGTTGCTTGTTGTTGTTGTCGTTGTCGGGGTTAAGAGGGGTGGTATAATGTTTTGGTCAAATTACAGTGAAGTCAGCCGTAGATGTCTGGTGGTATAGGTTCTGTGGTTTACTAGTCTAGGAACACTGTATGAAAGGGAATCCCGAATCGAACTGGAAAAGATGCCCAACCACGAATTTTCGAAATGTACAGTATATAAATAGAAATATGTATATATACAGTATGTATGTTTATATATATATATAGACATTGTTGAATTTTGTTAATGTATACTTTCAGTTCTAAGCTGAGAGCTATGACCCCGAAATTCTTGGTCCGGACCAAAAATTAATCATCTTTAAGAACGTTTCTCATGGGGAAAATGGCGGTACTCTTGGGAGGGTACCGGTAATAATCAACCCCATATACACCTTATATAGTGGGTATTTATTCGGTATATCCCCTTTTAAAGGGCTATGAGTTTCCCCCTTCCAGCGTTTCTCCCAATGAGATTTTTCCCAGGAATGGCGCGCGCCAGACGAGGAAGACTCCGATCACGAAGAAACATCGACGAATCAAGGAGCAGACCACAAAAATCCTTTCACCCCAGCAAAATGGAAAGTGACAACACTCTTTCGGAGACAAAAAACCATCCAAAAATCTAAAAAAAATGAGGTGTAAGAGCAGAGACGTCTTAAATGTCATTTGATTTCATCATTTGTTTTGGTAAATTTAAAAACACATCAAAAAACACCAAATTTTCGTCCAAGTTTTCGTAAAGAAGCACTCCTAAGCTTGAATATGATTCCCCTGGCCATAAATTTGTGTTGCTCTAAGTTGAGCCACAACACACTTCAGCCACGAAAAAACCCGGTTCCTTACTTTCCATTGAATCCTGGTTGTTTAATGACGGGATCCTTATTTATTTCATGGCTTATGAAATAATTTCCATATAACTGGGTAGGATTTTTCATCCCCTATATAAACAGCAGATAACCCCAGGGGCCCCAACTGGTCACGTGCAAGAGGCCTGGGACCATAGCGAGGAGGTAGGTAGTTTCCCCTGGGCTGTGCGGGAGTTCGCGATGCGCAGTTCAGCCTGGATTCCGCCATTTTTCCCGATCCGAAAAAAAAATTCGAGCAAAGGATCGCCAAGAAGGTTTGAGGGTGAAAACCGCACCAAGCAGTTTTTTCAAATGTCTTTGACATTTTCACCTGGAGCTTAAAGAAAGGACGCTTTTGTATTCTTGGAACATTTTGACTGTAGTATATTTGCAAATAAATTGGATTCACAAAAAGTTTTTGCACCTAAGATAAACATTTTGAAAGGGGGCATTTCTGAAGAATTCAACTCAGTTGCCTGAGTTGAAAAAAAACACAACGATTTTGGGTGATATGTAGGATTTGGTAGTATGTGAGGTTTCACTTTTAAAAGTGCTCAACATGATACCGATACAACTAGCCGCATATTTCTTTCATCCTCTTTCCAAGCATCATTCTGGGCAAATTTTTTGCGGTCATTCACCGCCGGTTTGGTCACTTGCCAACGTGGGAAAAGCATCAGGGAATCTCCCCCAACGACCCCCCACCCCCACCGGTATGCTGTAGCAAGTTCTACATCTTGGGACCTACGTTGCGGGGGGCGGGATGTGTGGGTGCAAATGATGTAAGAAGAGCCATCACATGAAGATGGTTACACCCCAGAAAACGAACATAGACCCCCAAAATAAAGGTTTACCAATAAGAATCTCCTTCTCCAGGCGTGCCATGTTAGTTTTCAGGGGGTGTAGTTCTAGTTGACGAAAAGCAATCAAAGTTTCTAGGTTCTTTAATCAAAATTGTGATGTATCTTTCAAAACCATCAACAAAAAACAGCCGTCAAACTAATAGTACTGTTTATGGAAGAAATCCCGCACCAGTTGATAGGTAGTAGCTTATCCCATTATTTACAAGGTTTTAGCACCATCCCAGGTGGTTGTTTGGGATTTCTTCCATCAACAGGAACTCACTCTTATTTTGTGTGATCAGATCTTTCGCGACGATCCATCCACCCATTGCGGGTTGTCATTACCCCACAGGAGCCGAACCAGATTTCCGTCCACCACAACGTGAAGGTGGACCAAGAGTGCCTGCAATGCGCACACGTGAGGAGTCGGGGGGAGATCACAAACCTCATGCGGGGGAAACATGGGTTTCCTGGTTTCTTTTACGGCGAAGGTTGGAGTTTGTGTTTTTTTTTGATAAGCGAAGCGAGTTTGATATATATATTTATTCATATTATACATATTATATTATTATTTCAATGCCACTTGGTTCCCTTTTATATAGGTAATACACCCTTCTTCAATGTTAATGTGAAATAAATCATTCATTTCAAAATGTCTAAGATGAACATCTCCCCATTTTACCGGAGGAGTTGGAACGTATGGAACAAGAGGAAGAAGAGCGCCGCAACGCCGCGGCGGAACGGCGTGCACGACAGGGCCATGGCACCTCGTTTTCTTTTATGTGGGATGGGATGGTTGGATTGTTGATTGCTATGTTAGATCTACACCCCACCATTTATAAGCCATGAAACGGCCGTTTGGAATTGGAACAACCCCAGATCTTGGGGACTTAGGATCACCATGGATCATTAGCCACGTGTCCTACCTGGCATGTGATCCTCCATCCGCAATGCTTTTGGAATGCCCCATGTTAACTGTTAGCTCGTCCGAGGGTCAACCTTGATCCATCCATAGTCAGGTTGTTTTTCGACCTCTGAATCATCAAAACATTGCATCACCAAACATTTTTTTTGGTACCTAAAAGAGGTATATTCCTCACCTATATTTCAGCTCTACGGATACGGCTTATGAAAGGGGTTTCCCCCACCCTCAAATTATAGCCTTGTAAGGTCACTTATTAACTAAGGTTAATGGTTGAGGCATCTGTGAGTTTGGCCTGTACAGTTGCACCCAGAAATTTTTCACATAGATTCCCACTCCGGGATCAACTAACAGTTAGCCATAGAAAATCCCTATAAAATCCTGGTAAATACCATCAAAATGGGTGGAAAACTTCCATGGTGATTTGTTAGTTTCCCGGAGTGTACCAAAAAAGCGCCATATTCAAAAGGAGCCACCTTTTCCAAACCATCGCAGGGATAATATGGTGTAAGCCATGGGATGTCCATCCCTGCACTTTTGGCGGGACTAGAATATCACAAAACAACCTCCACAATGAAACACTCATCTTGTCCAGCAGGATGAAGGTATTCAACACTAAGTTCTTTGGCACAAATAGTGAATGAACAAGTCGATGATGTAAACGCCAGACCACAGATTATCCTCACGTAATCCAACGTCACCGCAAATGTATAAAACACTTGCAGCCGATTTTTGGGTATCCAATGTTACTTTTTGGGGGTGTATGACTTTGGGGATTTGCCAGTTTCACCCAATCTCTAGCAACCAATGAGAGAGTCATATGCTTTTCTACCTCCTCCTCGAACTGGAAACCATGGCTACACCATGGCTACAAAATGGACCTTGAAGATGTATATTTCCTTGAACATCAGGATTTTTTCAAACTTCAAGCCATGCAGGTGTACCCTCTGGTAAACTAACATGGCAATGGAAAATAACCCTTTTTGAAGATGAATTCCCTATTGAAAATGGGGATTTTCCATTGCTATGTTAGTTTACCGGAGAGTACCTGTTTTAGAATCCTCTCTTGAACCTTCACGATGTTTATTGCCACATCTTGCTGGTATCACAGGGCCCAATGAGCGCATGGATTCTCTCGGTGGACAACGTGCTAGTGCGTCGTCGACAACGCCAGAGTCAGGCCCTGTTGGATTTCAATTTCTTTCGCAAAAAGACCCCCAAACGGGTAGATTCAAAAGAGCTAGACGGGGTGGAAGCCCAAATCCTCTCAGCAACTGCACTCAGACGGTTGTGTTTGGATGATTTTGGTGGAATTTTTTTCTCGGGCTTCACAACATGTCGGGGAGCAGAAAATGCCATCAGGGAAACAAAGAAACTGTGCCACCAAGTAGTGCGCTTCGGAGTTTTTTTGAAAACATGTGTTTATTTTTTTAGGGAATAAAGAGCTAGCCAGTGATATAGAGATTAGAATGAGCAAGTAAGGTCACGAACAACCTTTGAAAGCTTTGAACGAGTCGCTTAACCATCCCAAAAAGGTCGCAAAGAATTGCCAGGAATATTTTCATAGGTAGTTTTTGTCATCCCCTATATACTTAGAGTGTAGTTTTTTCATCCCCTACAAGATGGGCCCCTACGATCGTTATAAATGGAGTTATAATCCAAAAAACTGGCCGAAAATAATTAGGTTTTCCTGGGGTGATTTCACCCTACTTATAGGAGTGAGTTATAACCCAAGTTATATCTGGTAGGGTCCCGGGGCCCACCTTGTATACTCGTATCGTGGTGTTTGTTTGTGTGTGTGTTGGACCAGGTGTGGGAGAACCACCACCACAAGTTGACCCAGAGGTGTCTCAGGTCCGATGGGATGGTCCGAGTCACCGAAGTGGAGCGACTGGAGCCCGAATGACAATGGAACATCAACCATTGGAAGATGTGTACCCTAACATGGATATCCCCAAAATGATGGGTTTGTAAAAGGTATCTCATATCTCCTTTCAAATATGGCCATGGATGGGGTATCCAATGTTAGTTTTCGTTGGGGGGCATATATCTTCTATTTCGTGGTAATTTTCCAGCGAGCCATGATCGTTTGCTGGAGGGTAAGAGCTGAAATGAACCATATGTTTTTGGTTTTGAGTTTTGTCAACTTCGTTTTTTGAAGGGAATCACATGGTAGGGTACTTGTGAATGTTTGGTGGAAAGGATGGAACCTCATCGTAAGTATTTTGGAGGTTGAGTCACAAACCCCGGTAAGTTGGTTGAAATTAGTCGCCTAAAGTGGGGGTTCCAGCGCAATCACCCGACGAAACTACGCACTTACGGATCACTAAAATTTGAGCCAACGAGTGGTGATCGCATTTCAAGTATATATCTCCACAATTCTTGTATGATTTGGTTTTGCGAAAAAATCCGGCAGCCGTTCCTACTCTTGGACCAACAATGTCAATGCTTTCCATCCCCACTGCTTTGGGATGGCGGCCAAAACATGCTAAAATCCGTGAAATCATGAGATACTAGGTACTTGCCCTAACTCGTGCCGCCCTACCAAAACTCGTGCCATTCTGCGTGCCCACAGGGTTTTGTCAGGTTTTTGTTGATTTTGTGATTTTTGAACGTTGTATGATGTGCTTAGAGTCTGCGCGCCCGCAGTGTTTGGTGAGGGCTGAAGGTGCTGTCATCAATCACTATGCGGGAGACTTTGAAATGTATATATGTTCAAAGGAAGTTTAGGATATCCCAGCAATCATAATGTTTTATACATCCCAGGTGGTGCAGGATTTCTTCCAACAACAGTATCATGGGAATGATATTTACCATCTCAACTGATGCTTTGTAGATGAAATTGTCCATCAATCAGTAGCAGTAGCATTTGAGCGAGTTCATTGGTGTTAGATGATAGGCATTGACCCTCCAAAAGTCATTATCAACTTTCCAAACCTTGGAAAAATTAAAGCTTACCATCTGGGAAGGGCTGCAGCCTAGCTTTTTTTTTCTCCAAGGATTCATCTTCGTTTAGCGAGAAAGAAAGACGAGATAGGGGTCAATCTTAAGAATCACATTACCCTCTATGACCAGGAGACTGACGTGGAGACTAATGATTCTACAGAGGCCCGCGCGGTGTGGTGGGGTGATGTGTTTTGAAAGGCCCTAAAAGGTTTCGGGCAAAAAGCAAACACCAAAAGACAGAAAACTTGTTCATTCACACACGCAGACACATCCTATTTATATAGACCGTATACTGTATACTGTATATATATATATATTGTATATATATATATACGTCCTATTTACATATATACATATTTATACTTATATACATATCATATATCATATTCAACCATTCTTTCGAGAAAATGGGTTATTCATGGTAAATTCATACTGTGACCCTCGAAAAAAAATAAAACGCTCCCACGACTTCCACGGGGGCCTGGCAAACTAACTAACCTCCGCTGGCGATTTCCCCAGGACTTACAGATCAGATTGGAATCTCTCACGACCGAAAGCTTGAGACGGCAACAGGCGGCTCGGCGGCTTCTTTTGGGTTGACAGGGTTTTTACTTGGGGCCCCAAGTGTTATAAGTCATGGCGTGGGAAAAGAAAGGGGGTGTTACAACATGGCATACATAACTTAACCCATGTGGAAGTCTTGGGGAAGTGCAATTTTTTAAGACTAGATGGTTCTAAGGTTGTTTCACCACACCTTGGAACATACCCCCTACCAACAGGCTTTTTGAACGGATTCCTTTCATAGTTGGCTAGGGGATTCCCTGAGGTTTCGCCCCAAAATTTACCGAACTTGAGGATGGGTCCAAAGACCCACGAAATAGACCCGAAATGAACCTCTCTCACTGGGTAATTGGATAGATATGGTCCCACAATTTTGCAGTTCTGAACTGCTACTCTAATTTGTTAGGCCAGCTAAAATCACTGTTCAGATGCAAGTGAAAAACTTGCATCTCGAGTTGGTGGTGGAGGGAGTGTTCCAATATGTCTATAGTTTATATGAGCAATGAAAAAAGGGACCCTGGTTGTTCCTTCCGGGTGCGTTTTCTCGCGCGTGCTTGGGGTCATGATGTTCTTATGTTGTACTCTATGCGTGTTTTAAATCCATGTAACATGTATGTTGCACCCTTCCTCCCATAAACATGGAAGTGGAAAATCATCCGAAATGAAAGGAAACAAATAGATATTGGAGGGATCCATGTTCCACTTCCATGATTATGGGAGGAAGGGTTGTACTTTGAATACCTGGAACCCTTTGACCCTTTTCGCTTTGGGAAAGGCTTGTGTGTTGCAGGATGTCTTTTTAAAATCTTCAAGCCTCAAACAAACACATACGTGGTTTCAACGATTTTTTCTTTTCACCCGGGAAATGATCCAATTTAAGGAGGCTGGTTTTGTTTTTGAGATTGGGTGGTTCAACCAGCAAACTAGACAACTTTAAGAACGGCTGAGTTTCCAAGGGTGCAGGGTTTTTTTCAACGAAAGATCGCGGGGAATTTGTCGAAGAATCATGTCTTGATACCTTCGTTTGAGTCGTGGAAGGAATCCTACGACTTGCGTTTGCGATGGGCGGAGGCGGGGGGAAATTGGGAAGCTGTGAGGCAGTCACATCGTCCATCGTCGTTGTTTTGGGGCTGGAGGTGGGAGATGGGTGCTTTTGCAAGATAAAACTGTGGGCTGGGTGGTGGTTTCAAACATTTTTCATTTTCACTCTTACTTTGGGAAATGATCCAACTTGACTAATATTTTTCAAATGGGTTGAAACCACCAACTAGTGGGTTACTGACACTATGGGAATTTGATTGCTCCAAAGCTACCTCCAACACACCAGACTCTGAGGATGAAGGGTTTTCCCCTAAAACTTCTGTTGAGAGTAGGAAAATATGGCCCCTTGGATTCTCAATATGACATTGGAAACCTGAAAACCACTCCCACCAACTAATCAACCAACAAAAATGCCAAACGCATATTCCTTCAAAAATATCTACACATCAAAAAAACAACCATTAAAATTTGGCAAGGAAAACTCATCCTCCAACGTTTTTTCAGAGACATTTTTTTTAAAATCTGAACCTTGATTGGAAACATCCGAAAGTCTGCTTTGAGATTTGCCTTGCCACTGGGAAGGTAGATGCAACGTTTCTATATCTGCGGGTGTTTGCGAGAAGACGTTTCCTTTTTGAATGCTTCTGGCTGGAGCACCTAAAACTAACATTTTTTTAAGCTGAACATGTACCCCCTTATCCAATCGCCACACAGAGAATGGTAGTTCGGAAGCTGCCTGTTGGGACATCTCAACACCCAATGCACCTCTTCATACCATGACAACATAATTGGCTCAAATTGACCCCCTAAAGTAAGGAGTTCACAGCAAAAAGTGGGGCGGGATCCCTGATCCTGGCTAGCATAATCTAATAAAAGCGAGGAACATGTCCTGATTTTCAATAGGTCATCCATGAGCAATGAAAAAAGGGGGATCTGGTTATTTAGGGTATATAAGAGATTGTACTACCCATTTATGTGGTGATTACAAAAATACCCATTACAAGGATCCCTGTTTAAACAACCAGTATTTCATGGAAAGTAAGTTTTTTTTCTCGTGGCTGAAGCATGTACAATTCCTGGATGAGTTTTCTAGCCAGCTAGATGAGGTATTAATAGTTGGATGTCGGGACCTCCATTTCGTTCCAAAGTGGCCAGGCCGATGAAGATGCTGAGAGATATTTGTCTCGTGGCTGTAGTTTGTGTTCGAAAATTTCGAAACTGAGGGGATGAAAACAACTTGGTGACCTTAACAACTTACACATTTCCAATAAACCAGATTTTTCTCTTGTGGCTGGGAATTTAAAAAAACATCCGGAAGAAGACGGTTTGTCCTCATCAGCCATACTGTGCTTCAAATTGATTGCACGCCAGCAGGCTGGACCCTTTAAAACAAGTCTGTGAAGTAAGCCCCAGTGATTATTTTAGGTGCGAGCTAGCAGTTTTGAAGGGGTTTGTTGTAATTCATACCGATCATCCAGCTTTTTTAGGCTTAAGCATTTTCGTGGCAATTGTTGCTGAAGCATTTTTTTGTTGTTGTTGCGATTTTCCATCTACTATCTTTGTCGGATGCCTCTTTACGGTAAAGATTCAGGATGTTCATCCTGTTGAACTATGAATACCAACATGATGAAATTGGGAGGTTTATTGTAATGCATGATGAGCATCCCATCAATTAACCAGGATTTCATTTGATGGTGTAGAGTTGTGTTTTATTTGTCTTTGCTCAAATTTTTGAAATGTACCAGTTGATAGCATGCACCAGTTTATATAAACGTTGTCTATCCCGTTCTTTCCGGCATTTTTCTCCTTCAAAATACCTCGTCTTGGTATCCGCCCCCAACGAAAAATTGCCCAAGGAGGATCTTGGAACAGTTCTATTCAGCAGATGACAACTTGCGAAGAGAGATGGAAGGTGGTAGTTGAAGCTGTTGCATTCTTGAAGATGTGGCATTTTTTGGTGGTTCTATAGCTGATTACCCCCAGTGTGATTTCTTGGAGGTGTCTGGATGAGTTTTTGGTACTCTTCAAAAGTGCATTTGAGAAATTTCCCAGCTGATCTAGAAAAAAAATCAGATATGGATCAAATCAGAGCGGAAGTAGTTGAATCAAATTATATTGTGATTATACGTGTACATCTTCATATGCCACAGCTGCTGTGCACCACAGAAACATCGCAGAAACGCTGAAATGATGCAGTTCCAGAGGTTTCACGGTCCAGGCACCGGGTTTTCAAATAACAAAACGAGCCCCGAGTTTGTGCCGGGAACCCTGGCCCCTGTGTGGGTCCGGGGTTGCGGCCTCTGGAAGCTGACGTGCAAAAAAAGAAAACGGCCGGGCCGAAGTGCACGATTTCGGAGCTGGGGATTGGTGACGAGCTCGGGAGTCATGGTTTTTCGAAATCTGGGTGAGGCAGTTGAGATAGATAAACCTTTTTGGAAACAATGGGGATATTGATATGATATTGATATTTTGCCATATCAACTGGTGGCAGGGATTTCTGAACCATCAACATTATGGAACCTAAAAGTGCTACCATCTCGGCAAATTTCATCACGATGGTCACAGGACGGATTTCCGCAATGCAGGTGAAATATTCGAATTTGACCAGATACATTGGGTATGGGAACTTCCTTCTTGGAGGACATCAATCTTTGGGTTCCATTTGGAACTTTGAGGGTGTACTTTCTATGCCTTTGGTGGGGTCTTGATACTGATTTCCCCGCATTTGTTAGTAGCTTGCAGTCAACTGCGCAATGGATAAGACGATTTTTAATGAAAATCAACCTGCATACATCTTCCAATCGTCCATTTACGGGCTAGCGGCTAGCCACAATAGTTTACTGAAAGGTCAATTGGATGGTCCTCTGAATTAGTGCATGGTTACTACGGTTGATGGAAGAAATATGTCTAAGGGTATCTTCTGCGTGCATATATACCGTGTATATATATATATATATATTACATTTTGGATACACATGCAGGTACATTACGTTCTTCATCCCCTCATGAATTTTTGGACACAAAAAAAACATGGGGCTCTGATGGGTGATTTTCAGTGGGCTTGGAACGAACCACCTCCAAGAGGAGAGAGTTTGGTTCAAACTCGCCCTTGGGGTGTTTTCTGGTGTACACACCCCTGAAGATCAACATTTTGCACATACCCGGCCTAGGGAACGAGGAAACATATCCCACCGAAAAGGAAAAGGAAAATCATCTTCAAAATTGACTTTTCAGGGGATATGTTAGTTCCCAGGAGGGTAATCATGGAGGTTTGATAATTTTCCTTTCCAAATGGGTGATTTGTAGGTTCCATGTTCTATTAATCGTCCAGGGTGTATGTCCAAGATCTCACGAAAAAACCCTGGAGGATATGACCCTGACCCTTCACCAACAGTTTCTGTTTGGGAGTTTCTTTGTGGGGGGTTTGGGGAAGTCTGGTCTTCCCAGGGTATGTGGGCAAAATCGTTGAATGTGGATATAATATATGTAATACGGACATCATCCAAAAAAAACATGCGGCTTTCTGAGGCCCTCATAGCACAAACTCTCTTGCCACGCTTGGTGTGGGACTTGGAGGGATGGAGGAACACAGGATGGGGTGACCATTGAGAGGGCATTTGGTCTAAATCCTAAAAGCTTCAACTATTCTCACACATGGCATTCAAGGTCAAGGTTGATTCTCAGTGTGGCATTTGTCCATATCTCAAAGGGAAATGGCCCAAACTGGAAGGACATCTACCAAAATTATATACTTATTTTTGAGGGTTTTTTCCAGGCAGTGGTTCCTTCGATCCCAGGAAGGTTGTATGTTGTGTTCGTTCCTCCAAGAATGAAGTTGTCCGACTTCGGCAGGGTTGTCATCTTCCGGTCTAGACATCAACATGACATCAACGTTAGTTTTTTTTTTTCGGGGAATATAACTACCCAGTTGTATAGGGGATTACAATAAGTCATTATAAGGATCCCGTCATTAACCAACCAACTTGAAATTTGAAATTCCCCCCAAATTTTGTTGCCTCTGGAAACTTTTCTTGGGCTTGGAACTGTGGCTGGATCCTGGATGTCTGGAGGAAAATAAACGTCAACATACAACGGGTGAAACACTGACGACTGACGACTGCCGAGGCCTTAAGCCTTGGCCAAAGACCTCGACACTGGTGGGTTTGGGGATCTCAAGGGTATGTGGTTTACCCGCGTCCGGGCTTTCTCTTCTGCGGCCTTCTTAGCCTTCTCTTCTGCCTCCTGTTTGGCCTTCTCTTCTGCAGGGAAATGATCCAATTTGGACGAATCATTTTTCAGAGGGGTGGGAAAAACCCACCAAGTAGAAGGTCATTTTTTCAGGATTTTGCTTGAGAGAAAAAGGTTTGGTGGATTTTTTGTTTTTGCCCTTGACATTCTAAGATGGATGCCGTAGAGTCTAAAGATTTCCAGTGTTTGATTTGTTTCCAAAAGATTCACAACTTTGGTACCGTGAAAAGTTTCGGGATTTTCTGTTTTTTTTTTTTTCGCAGGTAGTTTACCATTCATGTGGTCAGTCAACAAGGTGGTTCAAAAAAAAACGCGCCCCAGATGTGAATTTTCGTTGATTAAGAATTCAGATTTCGGACCGTTCAAGACTTTCAACAATTCAAATTGGCAACTTTCCAGATGCTCAGACTTTTTTTGGGAACAATTCCTGGGATTTTTTTGCATCATTTTTTTTGATTCAAATTGTTTGATTTGACTTCGAGATATGGCTTATTGAAGAATTCACCGCTTTTTCATACAGATGTAGATGAAAACCAGGTGGACATAAAGGGCAATTTTCTTTAGCAGACTGTAACCTTTGTTTGAAGACTATTTAAACTACTTACCTTCCTGGAAATGAACATATCCCTCCCATCCAAAAGGAAAATCATCTTCCAAACCTTTCAAGTTCTCTCTTCTTTTTTAGTTGCTAGCGAATGAAATTAGGGAAATAAGGAGCCAAGTGTTCTTACTGAACAATTTCTGAGCGCTTTGGAGCCAGCAGACAAATTGTTGTCACCTTCCCACAAAAGTCATTGTAGGTTGATGATGGAATTGCGAGACAATGGGGGTATTAAAGACTCCTATCCTAAAACGCAGAAAAATTCTGTGTCCTTCATGAGGTCGATCTAAAGGCTGTCGATTCTAATGTTCGAATGGCAAAAATCTCAAGGAAGTTCAAGTCTTGGCGAAGTAAATTCCTAGAATTGGACAACTCCTGTTGGTATTCCGGAGCGTTTGAATTCAGAAGAGTTTTTATATTGATTTCACCAGATTTATGGTTGATTTCACGCGAGAAACCATGGTCCATACTGTCGTTTACAGAAATCAAACTGGAGATTTCCTGTTTCTCCAACCCACCAAGGGTCACGAGCTAGCAACAAGGTACCCTGGTAGTTTGATAAGCTAAGTTCTGGCCAGTCATAGTCCTATACTCATGACACCCAGTCACGGGGTTTTGCCGGACACACAAGGAGTGGAGAGAATTGTTGGTGGGTCTGGCCTTTTGGTTTGCCATCATGACTTCAGTGGTGCATTGCATTAGGCGCGGGAAATGGGGGAAATCCCTATTGACCAACCGATAGAAGAGAATTGTAACAAGGGTGGCCAGAACACAGGTGGTCAAATTAGGTCGGACCTCAAACACGAGTTTTGGTCCCCCAAAAGGTAGCCTTTAGGAAGGGAAATTAGCCGGGGTTTCGGGAAATCCCCTTATTTCAGGGAAATCTAGGTTGGTGAAATATTTTCATTTGGCCAGAACACAGGTTCAATTGGTTTTTCTTAAAAAAAAACGGGGATGCCCTAGGAATCTGCAGAAGATCTTACAAGCGATCCGTTGTTTCATACCTTCCAACAGATTTGAAACATGGGTCATAGTCAAACACGCAGGAACGGCAAAACCGGCTGCAGTCCTTGTGCATGATACCTACAAAAATACTTAACTTTACATACAGAAAATGGCAGGCGCGCCCAACGCCGGCGCCGACCACGGTTTTTGCCCATTGCTGGGGAGCCTGTTTTGGTGGCCTTCGCGAGTGGAAAGGATGAGAGGAAGTGTGAAGAAACATATGTGGACTTTGATTATGAAGGAGTTGTGGGTGGTTCTCCCTTTGACCTTGCCATCACACATTCAAACCATGTATATACTACCATTTGACGTGAAATCTGGTAGGATATGCCCAGATGAGTAGTATGTCATCATCATCATCATGAACATCATCATCATCATCATCATCATCATCATCATCATCATCATCATCATCATCATCATCATCATCATCATCAACATCAACATCAACATCATCAACAAGGGTGTAGCCTTCATCACCTTGGCTGCTCAGATTCTCAAAGACATTTTCATCACCTTGGCTGCTTTCTTGCTCACGGCCCGGGGGGCCCAAATTCGCCCAGTTCGGCTGGTAGGTGGTGGGACCGGTGGACCCCGGATCCAGAGTTATGGGGGCGGTTTTCAATGGCCGAAAATAAAAAGGTTTCACTCAGGATATTTCACCCCGAAATAGGTGGAGTTGTTTCACCCTAAGGGGCCCAACTTGTGGTTTTTCAAATATATATACTGTATTTTCATGTATTTTCTATATAGAGTACTTGGGGAGATTGAGATGATCCAATTTGACTTGGGATGTATTTTTTTTCAAATTGGCGGTTCAACCACTGACTGGAAAATATCCATTGAATCTATTGAACCAAGACCCCTTTGAGGATTTCCCACGAATGGGTTTTATTAGCGCCTCGTTTGAGTTGGGATGTTCTTTTCAAATTCATAGAATGCACAAGCAAAAATAAGTCGCAGGGAACCGGTTTTAGGTCTTTTTAGGATTTTTCCCCAGTTTAGCCCAAGAACTTCTTTGGAATAACAGCAACAACAACAAACACACTTGATAAGTCACGTAGGCATGAATCTTCCCATTCTTTGTTGTTGTAAAACTGTGTCTTAAGCGACGTCATATGGCGTTCATGTGGCAGATGTGTCAATTAAAATCGATCCATAAAGAAATCGTTTTTGACTCGCAGTTTTGCAGCCAAACCTGCAAACAAAGATCTAAGATGTTTCCCCATCATATCCTGCAAACATATCCCAAACTCTTACGATACCAACAAAACCCTTTTCATTTAGGTCGGTAAAATTTTGATACCAGGGTTTCCGAATTTCCATATTGGGGATGTCTGCATGGATTGTCAATAGCCAACAACTGCTTATTATGATCATAGTCCTAAGAATAATGATATCAATCAATCCAACATTGTTAATATTGATATAGATAAATGATAATCCACATCTGGGGATGTCTCAAAATTACGGATACCCCTCAAAACTGGTACTCCACCATAAACCAGAAATTAGCAACAGAAAGTCCATGAAAGTCTGCTATTTGTAGATGTATCTTTTCCCATTGGTAAAGGTTATGGTTGGTTGACCTACCGCCCCTAACCTACCCCTCTTCAGAAATGAAGCCTAATAAGGCCTTATTAAGGGAAACCAATGGTTAAGGCCTTACTGCTGCGGGGTGGGGGTACGTTAGGGGGGGAACTTCAATTGCTACAAAAATCAAAAGAATTCTACTGCTGACCGTTCAGAAATCCTGCATTAATAACCCACCATCTGATCTATCCAAAATTTTCGGGGAAATCTTTCATGGAAAATCCACCCTCAAAAAGCTGGTGTTCTATATACATCCCCTAAATTTCCCTAATCTTCCCTTAGGAAACCTGAGGCTTCGCCAGTGAATTACCCAACAGTCCCCCCCATGCCGCCGAGGCACAGCCATGTCTTTGGCTTTGGTCTTTCGTTTTTGCACCTCTCTGGCGTTTGGCGATTTGCATTTTTCCTCCATGGAAAGCACAGGCGATGTGGGATGTGTTTTGGTGGAAGAATGGTGTCGGGAAACGCCAAAAAAGCAAAAGAAAAGAAGAAGGGCCTGGTTGGTGAAATTAAAACGATTTTTAAACATGTATTTGTTGAAATAATACACAAAATTACATGTATTATTTGTTTAAATAATACACAAAATTACATGTATACACAGGCTATACACATGATCATATGATAAGTATATATCTATAAAAACATGTATATTAATATTGCATACATGTTCTTTTGTTTTCGAGGGTCAGAAACTCTCCACCCAAACCGGGGGGTCAACCGGGCCACCAAACTTCCTGGGTGAAGTTTTGGGTCTTCATGGACGACTCCCCTGGGTCCCATGACAACTTTGTAACCAAATCTTTTTCGGAAACAAATCCTTGCGAAAAGGAAAGACCACTGCGGTTGTAACAAATTTACACTCCGGTTTTTGAACTAAGGTAGGTTTGTAGCTTGGAAAATGGACCAATGGACCCTGAATGAAGATGTAGATAGTTCCACGTTCCACTGGAAAAATGTAGATTCATTCCGATATTTCAGCTATCCGCTATCCAGAGACTAGCAAATCTTCGGAAGTCCGACTGAGGACCTGAGGACCTGAGGACCTTTCAGGGGAGTTTAGTGGGAAAATTTGATGTAAACCAGTTAAAAGGTCCTCAACCTTTTGGGACCGTTTGGGACCTAAACTTTACCAAGCTATGAATGAAACACTTTGAACTTGGAGATGATAGCCGCCATCCACTTATGGCCAAAAATCGAGAACAAAACCATTTGGACAGGACATCCTTCACTCGGTGGTGGTCGTTTTAAGCCTTGCAAAATCAACAGTAGTTTTGAATATGGATGGTTGAAAGAAACCAAAGTTCCAGCATTTGTAAGACCTAAACTGATGGCACAGTCACTTGGTGGCGAACATGGAGTGGTGATGATAAAAACGATCATTAAGGCTGGGTAATTTCACCAGGGGTTGGGGATTACGCCTTAGATTTTCCATCGATAGGTGAAGACAGCACCAGTGCATTGGGAGGAATTTATCGCCCTGGTCACTTGGAGATTTTTACTTTTTTGGTGGGTTGTTTCATGGAGGCCAAAAAAAATGGAGCATGGTTTTTTGGATTGGAATGAGTATGAGGGGAGGAGCTCGAAAGGACACATGATGTTTGTTTTTTTTTTTTGTAAGGGGAAGCTTGGAGTAGGTTGGTTGAAATATTGATGGAACGTGATTTAGATAACACAGATGCTTGATCTCAAAGTTTTTTTGAACGGCGGAACGAAGGTTGAAACTAAAAGCAGGCATTTGAGTATCCTCCTGGGAACTAACATATCCCATCCCCAAGGTACTTTTGAAGACTACTTTTCTTTTCCCAAGGTGGGATATGTTAGTTCACTGGAGGGTAAAAGCGACAACTATGACCATCTAAAGTTTAAACTTCCAATGCTAGGAGAGTCAGGACCATTTGCATCATGTCAGAAAAGAAGAGTGCCCCAAAGTCAGATGAGCAAATGGCTTCTATTGAATATAACACTCCCGAAAACCAACATGACAATAAAAGTCCACCATTTGAAGATGTCTTTCCTATTGAACATGGGGATTTTCCAGTGTCAGATTAGTTTTCAGGGGTGTAAACTATGAAATCTACAAGGCATTTCAATGGGAACTGTGTCATCTAGTTTTATGTTGATAGAAGATCATCTACTTTTATGCCCTTAGGGATCCAATCACCTTCTGAGAATTGTATCTGAACCTAGATACTATGCTGAGGAGGTGAGTGGACACCCTAATCATCATCTGAGAATATGACTCGATTCCTAGGGTAGGAGGTTGTTTGATGTACAGTAATTCTAGCAAGCTTTGGTACGGAGCTTTATTTTCAGCCCTGTTTGGGGAAATGATCCAAATTGATTTAAGTCAGCTATGAAATAGATTTATGAAGAACATATATCCAGACTACAGCTTGGAACAATGGGGCCAACAATAACATGGCTTTCTACCATGAAACGGTTCTCAATACCATGCCACTTTTTTTGAAAAAAAAAGATAACATCTTTCATCTTTCAAATTTCATGGGACGTATCATGGAAAAATGCACTCATTGCTCCCCGGTCCACCCAAGAAATGGAAGGAACCATGTGCAGTTGTACCTCAGGCTATGCTTCTCTGGTTAGTTCTCAGGAATGTATCTTGGCATGACCCTGGAAACGGTGTGCAAGGTTTGCGCTGAACTCCCATGGCTGCTGTTTATATGTTGTCATGCTCCTCTCAATGTATATTGATCTATTGATATGATATGCTTTTCCATTTGCGATATCATTGATATCACATGTATGTATATTTACAGATATGTTTATATATAGATCTAAGATGAATGCACTTTCTGTACACAGTTGATGATTGATTGAACCTCCAAAGCTTCTAGATCCCATCTTGTCAATCTATGTGATAGCTTGTTGAAGCTTTTTTCAATGGCAACTACAGGATCACCGTTCTCCACAGGCCTACATCAATTGGCACAACAATGCGCAGCGCGAACGAACGCAGCAGCGCTTTGATGATGTGCTCACAGCTGTGTTGGCACAACCGTTTCTCGGTGTTTTTCACGGATCGATCAACGATGAGAGAACCCCCAAAGCTAGGCCAAAGCTAGGCCTTTGTAGGTATTTTTCTCGTGTCATCCCCCAAAAGAACAGTAAAGGTGTATAGATGATTGATCATCCTAAGAATTGAATCTTAATTGCTATAGCTTCACCAAGGATTCCAATGATTAAGTTGCGTCAGTGGTGATGAGAATAGTTTTTTTTCCGTTTCAGAGAGCAGGGTTGTTTTATTACCCATGGGGTAATCAAACAATACAAAATGCATGGTTATTTGGAGTGCTGTCGCCCTCGTGAAAAGATCATATTTCTGCTCCATTTTTAGGAATTTCCCCGAAATTTTTCCGGGGGAATTCTCGGGAACCAAAGAAGCTACCTTTTTTGGAAGGCCTAGGGACCTGGGTGTTTTTCCGAAGGCGAGAGTCTTGACATGAAGCGATTCCCATGGAGATTGGAGGTGGACATCGGTGGAAAAGATATCCTGAGCCAACAGTTGAAGTGGGGTTTTCCTAGTGACATTCGAATTGCAAGTGTAGCCTGGCAAATAGTTTGTTGGATGATGTGTCACTTGAAATGTATATACATATATATCCCCTGGCAAGCTGGAGAATATGCCGTGAAAGGATCGATGTTGATGTGTTTTGAGACCATAAAGAACAGGAATGATTCATGGCCATGGCTACCTTGCCCTTCCTTCCATAGTCGGGTTCCATGAAACATGGGTATATATTACATACCTCCAATTAAGACCAAGGTCATGAGATATCCCCACAAGGCATTTGTTGCTTGGGGATTTTTTGGTTCCAAAAAATGATGGCTACTCCCAGCATGCCTTTTGTGATGCCCAGAGTCTCCGGCAAGGATTCCACCAATTTCATGTCATACTGTTGATGGAAGAAGTCCTGCACCAGTTGATATGGTGAATACCCCATCATTTACAGGCTTTGATAAATCCAAAGTGGTGCAGGATTTTTTCCATCAACAGTAGGATTTCCGATTTAGGTTGATCTCTTGAAAATAATCTACTCAAAGTACCACCCCCTGGGCCCAAAAAGAAGCAAGAACAACTAGCTGGTGGTTTCAATTTTTCTTCCATTTTTACCTCAGGAATTGATGAGATGATTCCCAATTCTTAGACCTGTGCACCTTTCTTTTTTTCAAAAAGGCTGGTAGAACAAATCATCAAACTACCAAGAAAGGTCAATTTTTTTACTCCAGGTTTTTTTTGTCCTAAGCTGGATACTTTTGAAAAAGGACTAGACCTTTTGACCACCTAGTTGGAGGTCACGAACAACCCAACAACCTTTGAAATGGTCACTTAACCATCCCAAAAAGGTCACAAAAAGACTTGTCAGGCAATTGAACGTTGTTTTTTTTTCAGTGGGGTAATCCCGAGTTCCTGGTGGCCACAATAGCCCACGTGATGAGCACCCGCCGATCTCGCTGAGGATCTTCAGACCCACCGTAGACTTGGACTTCGAAACAGACGCCGTCCCTTTGAATGGCCGAGGAGCAGGGGAAAAAACCATGCTTCGGTGGATGAATTCTATTTGTGACCCAACAATCAGGAGCTTAGAAAGGGAATCCTCTGCAGAAATGACTAGCAGAGTCTAGATTTCCAAGGTGGGTGTTAAATATCATCATTTCATCTGGATTTGTTCTTCCAATCATCCAAGGAATATTTGCAGATCGAGATCGGCAACTAATATTCAACTTCACCGCTGCACCCATTAGACTTTAACCCCGAAAGATGGCAAGGGGTTTGATTCGTTGAAAACCATGAAGTTACCAACAACTTCTCTAGGTGGTGGTTTCAAACATTTTTTATTTTCACCCCTATTTGGGGAAATGATCCCAATTTGACTATATAATATGTTTTCAATCGGGTTGAACCCACCAACTAGTTTTGCACTTCCTCATGTTCATGTCATTGGCACTCGTTGAAGCATCAACTGAGAGAGTGTTGCGTCCAACCGTGTCAGGAGATCCAGCGGAAGAGGCAGTGGTACATTGTGACATTTTCATGTGAACATGGGATTTTGAAGATATTTTGTAGACATGGGTATAGAGACAAATGGGCGCAAACATACTATTATAGATTAATATGTATACACTACATACATATATACTGTATTATCATATCAATACTATAAGTATCCCTGTTGACCAAGCAGATTTGGACACCCTTGGGGCGTTTTTGTGTCCCTCTACTGTAATTTGACCCACTGTTTGGCAGTCAAGCTTCCCAGGCTCATGAGCAGGAACGTTTGCAGCAACTTCGCAAGGCGCGGTGAAGGGAAATTTTGGGACAAGATTTTGGGGTGGTTTAGTTGAACACCCCAGGGATTTTTGTAGTAAAATGGTGGATTCTTGGATTCAATGTTTTTTTTTTGTGATGTTTTTGTGTTTTTCTTTTTCTAAAATATATGCTAAACTGCTTCAACTGGAGTTTTTTTTCTTCAACTTCTCAACAAAAGTTCGTGAAATAACAGCACAGGGTGTGTGACTCAAGGAAGAACGGGAAAGGGATCTGACTATATTTATTGCCAATCAGTAAAAGTCCAGCTTGGTGGAACTTTAAAAATGATAACCAGCTCTACACCCAATATCTCACTGAGAACCCATGGTTTTGACATTGCTTGCCGTTGATGCATCCGAAATCCGGCAACTGCACTACCATGTTGAGATAGATGAAACCCGAAATTGTTAAAAGAAACATCAGGAGATTCGGGAGATTCTCCATCCCACCCCCCAAAAAAACAGATTGAGCTGCAAACCGCTCAGACCTTTTGAAGCACCTGAGATTCAACATAGCACCTGAAAGTGGATGGTCGGAATATTTCAAGGGACAGTAATTTCCATTCCTAAGTTTTCCAGTTGAAACTAAGATTTAGCATTCCTTTTTCCATTTTTTAGGGGACATGTTAATTAAACTTCAAGGAGTGGAATTCTCTCAGATACCCAGCATTTCTGCAGAGCTTCGTTTTTGTCGCAACCATTGAGGCTCACAGCTTGGAACATGTTAGGTTGGTGAAAATACTCATGAAATTCATTCAGACGTAGACCCCCTGAAAACGAACGGCTGGATACCCAAAATGATGGTTTGAAAAAGGTGATTCCTTTTAAATATGGCCATGTTTGGTATCTATGTTAGATTTCTGGGGTGTATATATCTTGAAATTATTGAAACTAGTGATAAACTGATGACTTTTCTTGCCATAGTATATGGGCTGTTTAAACCAACTGTTTGTTGGGGAGCACTTGTTTTCCAATAGAGTCAATAGAGTCGAGTCGCTAATCAAGATTTGTCTTGATGCTTGAGATGAGGGACCAAAATCCTTCCAACGTGGCTTTGACTTTTTTCAACAACACATTTTGAAGATGTCAGTTTTAAGAGCCGACGTTTTGACCCAGCTCGTCTTGGTCTGGTCCGCGTGAACTATATGTTAGCTTATATAGATACACCACGGCTTAAAATGGACCCTTTGAAGAAGTGTTTGCGATTGAGCATATTAATGGATATCCAAAGTTCACCAGAAAAAAAGATTTCAGCCGCCAACATTTGACCACAGTCGTGCTTTCTTTTCGGAACGTCTTGACGCCGGCCATGACAAGATGCCAGTGGCGGGTGCCACGGGGACATGAGAAAACCGTCGGTGGTTGGTCTGGTTGGTTGTAACGATTTGTGATCCTAACCATTCCCCAAGATTCAAACGAGGCATCCTAGAGATTGACATGTTAATTCAACAATCCAGTAGAGGTATCCTGAGCATAAGACAATGGGGAATCTCCGAATGTGGGTGTCTTCCACCAACACTTGGGTCCTACATAGGTAGGTTGGATAAGTCTTGAGGAAGCTTATGGCTTTATAGATCTCGTGGGAGTCGGGAGCTGTTGGGGTTGAGAAGATTCCTTTTGCTCAGTTTTCTTGGTGTACACAATTGATGTTTGGGGGTGGTGGGGGCTTTGCACATAAGAACATGGTAACTCTGCCATGGGGGTAAAACGAACAAGCAGCCCATTTTAAGGCTTTCCTTCCTTGATTTTTCTGAAATACTGAAATACTCTTGATGGAAGAAATCCGGTTACCACCTGGGATGGTGCTAAAACCCGTCGTAAATAATGGGATAAACCACGCACCTCAGCTGGTGATCGCCGGATTTCTGAACCATCAACAGTATATGTCATACATGACAGATCCGTTTGATAGGTTTTGGGCGTGAAGCTTGGTGAAGTTTTGTGACAAAACTTAGCGGGCCAGAAAACTCAACAAATTTATAAAATTGGGCCCCAGTGGTTTCAAGTTTAAACATAATACAGCTCCCTAAAACTAACAGTTCGCATCTGCGGGCCATCCTAAAAATTCATCTTCCAACTATTGATTTTCAGGGGCGGTTTGTTAGTTTGAGTCAAGGGGGGGGTAAGTTAAGAGTTGATACTCCACAACATTGTTTTAATCAGCTATTGCTTGGTAGTGTGCAGTGTTAAGATGCCTTGCGAAGTACCTACCAAGTGGTGCTAAAAACACTGCAGTATCCGCAGTGCGTCACTTTTACGTGACAGATTTCTTCCACTTTTTCGTGGTAGTTTCAGAAAGGAATCCTCCAAAAAGTCGACACAACGTGGAATGACTGAAATGCAGGCAATGGCCATATGTTTTTTTTCATCAATATGAACTCCTACCATAGAAATTATGATGATATCCCCTTTATAGGATTTCCCTCATGTGATTCAACCACCAAGAAATGCGGTGAGAATTTGTGCATTTCTTCTTCCTTTGAAGGTGATTGTTATTGGCCTTGTGGCAGAGGTGGGTGAAGATTTGTTTTTTTCAGTGCGTGGGAGGGAAAGCAAACATCCAAAATTTCATGGTTGATCAACAAAAACCCGTTATTTCAATGTTTTTTTTCCGGGTGTCTGGAGAAAAAGGTGCCTGAGGATTTAGTATAGCCCCTTTACAATTCCGACTATGCCTGCATGTTTATTGCCAACAAAAGGGGTCATGAAATATACTACCACCCGCACTGCCAGAACAAATCGCAAATAAAAACATGGACTGTGTTGTTCGTTTTGTCTTTGCTACAGTTGGGCAGTTGGGTGTGTTTCACCGGACCCTTCATAATGTTTCGATGTGGAAGAATATACCAAGTGGAATAACACACTATCCAGTTTTGTAGGGATTGTAATAAACCATTTGTCTATAAGGATCCCGGATCCCTATTGATCAACCAGTATAATGGCATGTCATAAGGGGTTTTGATCACCACTCATGTAAGTCTGTGATATCTACGAGTCCAGTTGACCAAGCAAAGTTGCTGGTCTTTGGGATGATGCGGGGATCAAGGATTCCAAGGAACTACCATAAGTCAACGTTTTGGTCATGGACTTCCTGGGTGATGATTTTTGGCCCAAATCTTTTTCTGCAACTTGCGCTAGTAAATATAGCACTCCGATGAACTAACATAGCTGGCTGCAGAATGGACCCTGAATGAAGATGTATTTCCTATCGAAGATGGGGATATTCCATCCAGCTATGTTAGTTTTCTGGCATTTACCCTCCAGAAGTTTAACATAGCCCGTGAAAAATGGTGGTTGGAAGATGATGCTTTCCTATTGGGAAGGGAACTTTTCCGGGGCTATGTTAGTTTTTGGGAGGGTAGATTTATCTTTTTCCAACTTCAAAACCCATTAAAAACCAGCCAGAGTTGCTAACTTTACTGCCTTGACTGCAAAAAACAAATGGTAGAAATCTGAAATTATGGGAACCAAACACAGTTAGTAAACACCAAATTATCCTAAAAAAACCATTGTGCATTTGGCTGGTAATGTAGTACATTAGGCAATTACCCTAAAAAAATATGCTTGAAAGCCAACTAACTGTGGCTAAATTGTACACAACTAACTAACCTAACTAATGGACCAACCGTTGCCATCCTAAGGCCGCCAAAGTGGTGGCCTCTAATGTATCGGTACCAGGTGCAGCGACCGAAAACATGGTGTCCGTTTTGGGCACCCCCCCAAGAGCTAGCGTTTTTTGGGAAGGGAAATGGGACCCCAAAAATATCAGGAAAATCCAGGTTGGTGATTTTTTTAAAAAATTCTAATTTGGCCAGATTGATGGAAGTCTCTGAATTTTGTCAGGTTTCAGATTTTCAAAGGGTTGGTAGGATGTTTTTGGTTGATGGTACCGGAAATGAGGTGTGTAATTTGATTCAATCATTATGGGCATGCAGCATGCATATAAAGAAAACAAAACTAAACACAACAATACACATGCAGAGGTATATCATGGTAAATAATACGTATGTGATGAGTGTGTATATCTATGTAAATAAATATATATATATATATATATACACATACGTATATCATGCATGTTGATACATCCAGCCTGGGTTCTACAACTCCAACTAATAGCCCTTTTGGCCCATTCACGGAAGAAGAATTGCCCTACGCATCCAGGAGTTTGGACAAATTCATCTTCCAGGGGGTTGAAGTAGAAAGACCAATGGTCACATGGAGTTTTTCCCTGGAAAACTAACGAATGTCCCATGAAAATCAATGGTTGGTCCAAGATGTATTTCCGAATTTCCTATTGAAATAGTCCCTTTCCGTTTCATGGCTGATCAACCTACCCCTTGCCTAACCAATGGTTAATAAGCCCTTAATAAGGCCTTATTTCTGAGCGGGAGTAGTTTAGGAGGGGGGGGTATGTTGACTTGCCATGGTTTGACGAATTCGTTCGTTGACTCGGGGGTGTATTGTTGATGGACAAAATCTTGCACCAGTTGGGATGGTTTAAACGCTGGTTCTTTCATGGATTATGAACCCCTAGAACTGAAAATTTCCCAATGACTTAATCCATCAACCCATATTTTTGCAAGTACTTCCGAAACTGCACTATCACTATGATTATTCTTAAACCAAACCGCAAAACAAAACACCATCTCTTGGTTTTTCCACAGCCACCAAGATGTGTCACACAGTCAGCCTTAAAGACGTGGACGAAAAGCACCCACTCTGAACCACTGGGGTGATCCTTGGGATCGAACCCTGAGGCAACTTCACTTCCAACCACAGTGGCCTGACCCATGTGGCGTTACACCCGGCCCCATCACACATCACGACACCCTTGGCTCCTATGATCCTGGCTGATAGCCATGCCAACCTCAGTATGGATGATCCAAGTCCTGTGAGTGGCTTGGGTGAGACTGGGGGGGTTAGGTTGAGATGTTTCTTTTAAAACTTAGGGAACGCTTATTTTTGGACGTTTTATGAAGAAGGGGAACGCACAACGAACATATATTATATATGTATATATATACATGAATTTTTATCAACATCTTGGTGCACAAGAATCCATGCAGTTGATGTAAAGCAAAAGAAGTGTCACTTTTCTACCAAGATTAGGGGTTGAGCTTGGGGCTGAGTTTCCTCCCTCAGAAAAAATCCTTCAACTTTCTGTATCTTCTACTAGTCCAGTTTCTGCCAGATATTTTTGTTGAAACATGTTTGTGGATGAAGTTTGTTAAGCGAAAGGGAGAACCCCCCAAAAATGGAAAGATCCAAAGCTCCGTCAATGTTCAGATGATTTTTTTTTGGACCCGTTGTTGTAGACATGGAACTTTCGTTGACATCAACACATCAAAACCTTTTGGGAGGGTCAAACCGCGGCACTGATGTTTTAGGTATAATTTATTGGGTTCGAAATACCCAAACCTCAGGAGTTGGGACTGGGATGTCTTAGGGGATAAAAAAAACCAGCTTCCAGTCATGTCATCTCAAGAAGCCGAGGCTCGCATGGTTTTGAATATCACAAGGAGCCCTTTCCACCTGACTGGCGTCATGATGCCTTGACGGTGGGGGATGCCAAGTTGCGGGGTGAGTTAACCTTCACCTCCCAGGTGAAGGTTTAACCGGTTTAGCTGCGGCCTTTTTGGCTTTGCTGGTAGTTGCTGGGAGGGGATGATATCCATGGATATCATCCCTGATGTTATATCCATGGATATCATTTGTTGATCCTACCGTACCGTTTTTACCATCCCTGATGTTATGTCACCCCATTTTTGGTAGGAAGTCTTTGCCAAGCTTCGACTTGCGTCGGAAGTCGCTAAGTAGTATGGTCACTTCAAAAATACAACCCCGCAACAATAACTGTTGTGATAAACACCCTGTCCAGTGATTGACATAGTTTGCTTCAGATGTGGGTGTATCCAACCCCAACTTCCCCAATGAGCAGTGAAAGAAACATGCTTTCTTTCTAAATTGAAATTTTTACCCACTTGACTTATATATCGGATGATAATAAGCCATTTACAAGGATCCTTACTAATCAACCTGACTCATAGGACGTTTTTTACACGTTTTTTTTCACAGCTCCCAACACAAATCGACCTGGTCGACGTCAACCTGGGGCCCCTACCTACAAGATGGGCCCCCGAAACCGATCGCAACAAAAAGCTATATATAAATGGGGGCCCCTTCATGAATGGCAGACTACTAAACGGGTTTCACCGGGGTCATTATAACCTCTATAAGTGGAGTTGTGTAGCCCCTACTTATCACTGGGATCCACTTTTTTAAAGATCTCGAGGTCTGAAACTACGCCCCCCATCCATCCATTGGAGATTTTCAGGGACCCCAAAAAAACATCTCCCATGCCGCGTCTTCAATAGCCGGCCTTGGTAAGGGATGATGAACACCACCATGATCTCGGGCCCCGGCAAGTTTTGGGGCTTGGGATGTTAGTTTGCACCCGGGGTTTTGTGGGATGTCCAAGGAATTTAGTAGACCTAAGTGGTTGCTTTTAAATTATGGCTTATTTCACCTGTAGTTATAAATGGGATATATGAGGGTTATTTATTTCACCCACTTCCTAACCTTCAATCCTAACTTCCTGAGATCCAACGATTTGGATCCATTTTTTCCTTCTCTGCAGATGGTGTTGGCCTCCCTTGGTCTCATTGTGGCTGCTTCGGGTGGTATTGGCGGCGGTGGCATTTTGGTTCCTCTCTTCATGCTGGTGCTGGAGCTTCGTCGTTTGCGGGAATAGCGGGAATGTCTCGGTGAGGATGCGGGAGGTCTAACTGAGGAGATCATAAGGCCGCAAAAACACCAAAAAAAGAACAAAGTGGTGTGCTTTTTAAGAAAAGGAGATTCCTAAGGTAACTGAGAGATGTGTAAACAGATGGTAATAAAGGGTGTATATATATGTATAAATGTATCTAGCAATATATTATATATATAATGATAATAATTATAATATCATTCGCACCAGAAGTGGTGCCGTTTTGACGTCTTTTTTTCTTCGGCCGGGACGTGTGATGTCTCAATTCTGGTTAGCATACTTGGAGATAGATTTTCAGTTTTCAGTTGGCCAACAGCCATTGCAATGCTGGTTTCCATCAACTTGGAAACCCCCACAATCAGCGAGTCACAGAATAATGTGCTTTAACAACCTGGATTTCCCTCTATTTTTTTGGGGGGATCCTCATAATATTTGTATATATATATACATTATGTATATATATATACATTAGGTATATATATATATATTATATATCTATATGAACTATCATTTTCCCATCGTTTCTTTTTATTCCATGCCTTGAACTTCCTCCGTTCTTTAGGACTTCAAACCGAAGCACGCCATTGCCTTGTCGAATTTTACGATTCTGGGTGGTGCCATTGCGAATACACTGGCGAACGTCAGGAGCCAATCAAACCTCCGTGAAGTCGTAGTGGCGATTAGATCCCAAAAGGATCCATGGGACTGGTAGATTTACCATCAAAAATCAACCAAAATGGGTTATTTACCAGTCCCATGGATCCTATGGGGATAGACTCATGGATGATACACTTCATGTGAATTACCATTTTGTGAACCTCCGGGCATGTGAATGTGTCTATGGGTTTTTTTCGGTGTACATGAACGATTTTTGGGGAGGAGAAATGTGGTATGGAGTGGTAGCAGACTTTTCTTTTGTGCGGCCTTTTCCAAATTCTCTGTTTCGGGCATATTGGAGTTTCAAGAAAAAACATCCAGCCTTTGTGATCATTTTCATTGAACATATATGGGTGTTTCCAAAAATAGGGGTACCCCAAAATGGATGGTTTATAATGGAACACCCTATTAAAATGGATGTGCATTTCATGAGTGTTTGGTACCATGAGCTGACTAAATCTGACTTTTTTATTCATCGAATCTCAAGGAGGAAGACGTATGAAGATACTGGCCTGATGCTTCAGAAATCTAGCGGTTGCACCAGTTGAGATTGATAGTTTATCCCATTATTGACAGGGTTTCACACATATATATATATATATATATATATAGTAGGNGTTTCACACATATATATATATATATATATATATATAGGTGGTTTTCTCGCCGGATTTCTGCACCAACGTCGTATGGAAGGTTTCGGCTAAACGTCAGGTTCAACCATGGGTCCGTGGAAGGGTCCTTCAATCAGCCACCTTCGTGGCCTTCACGAAAATGAAGTGATCAGGGTGGTAGACATTCTCCCCAAGATGGGCCCCAAAAACGATCGTTATAAATGGAGGGACATGGGGCCCTTATAAATGGCCTTATTATAATTAGGTAACTGGGGTGATTTCACCCTAGTTATAGGAGTGATTTCACCCAAGTTATATCTGGATCCGGTGGCCCACCTTGCCGAAAAAAACCAACAGTTTTTTTTGCACTTGAGGAGATACCCTGTATATATAGTATATGTGTGCTTTCCATTTTGGAAAAACCAAGAAATATACTGAGCATAATATGTATAAATATAATACAAAATTGACAGCCTGCAATTTGCCAGCTTTTATTTTCAAGACATCGGAACCCATTTTGGTCGACGTCACATGCTGTCGTCGATTTTGTGGATGCTTCGGATGAAACTTCAAAGGAGAAAACATCCACATCGCGATGGACCGCTGATCGATTGGGATTTGATCTTGGCGAATCTTTGGCAAAGAAAGGATTACAGTCCCTTTTGTTACATAGCAGCATAGCACCTGCAAATTGATAGTTGGAAGGTGAAATTTCCTTTTTGGGATGGAAAAAAAATTGGGGGCGAACTGTTAGTTTTAGGGAGTGAAATATCTCAGTTCGAATGTATTGATCATGGATGAATTTCACATCTTAGGTGAAGAAACGGTAAGAGAATGGACCCTTATTGTTGGGATATCCAGGTCCCAGGTCCCAAGTCAGTGATTTGAACACCTGAATCTTACGGCTGGTTGCCCCTATCCAAAGGCAGCGGTTTGGATGTAGGAGGGTTGCAATAGTCCAAGGTTTGTTATTTAAAGATCCTGAGAATCTTCTATTTGATTATTTGATGTTGGTTTTTTCTCCCCACACAAAACTGGACCTGCGCATTCTGACAATCACCACCGGAAGCCAATTCCTACAGACCAACAAAACATTTCCAGTTTGCTCTTACGCCTGCCATTTTTTTCAGCAAAGATCATTGTTGACTTGCAATCTTGAATCCATAAACAAGAATGAAGTTGTTCATACTTAAACTTGCAATCAAGTTTAAATAATCAACCGTTTTTGCAAAAATGGTTGCTTTTTACGGAATCTATATAAAGTTGTTCCATTTTTTCTGTACAAAAATAAGTTAACCCACCGAAAAAAATTCTTGGCTTCAAAAATATACGTCACGAAAGCTGAGGATGGAACCCTTGACGATCTTCGGAGCTGTCTTTGGCTCGTTGTTGTCAAAGAACCCGGGGTTGGGAAAAACTGGGATGTCCATGGGGTCAACATGTGAAGAGGTGAGATTTTCTTTCACCCGTGATTTTTTGTTAAGTAAACTGTCTTTTTCTGGGAAACAACAGGTGGAATTTTTTTTGTTTGGGTTTGCTTATAATATACATCATTCCGATTTTTCTGGTTAAACACGTTTTTTCTTTTTTGCTGAGGTCTTTAAAGTGTCGCTTTTTAGGGAGGCATGAAAATAGGGAACTGCAGCAAACCCTTTTTATCTCTTTTGGGAAACTACACTTCCTCCCAGAATGGCCTCCATAATCATGAAAGATAGAGTGATGTGAACCCCCTTGCTGCAGATATGTCATAAGATGCAATGGTTAAATGAAATCGCCAGTAGCCAGCATAAACAAGACATTGCAGGACAAAGCAAGAACTTCAGTGGTTTTTGCCTTTAAGGAACTCCAGAGCGATTGGGGTCTCCGTAAAATCCACCAAAAAAAGAAACAGAAAAACCTGTCACTGCTTGTATAGTGCTTCAAGACCTGTAGGTGTCATCTCATGAGATTGTTAGTGAGAAAAAGATTCTGAATCCACAACGTCCACTTTTCAAAATTTTATGGTTTATGTAGTATAAATTATTACCTTAGGGTCAAAATAGATGGCACAGATACCAAAAGGTCGCTGCGTATCGGGTCCTAAATTCAACCAATATGTAGAGATTGTGCAAACTACTTTTCAATTCCTGTATATGAATCATCTACCATTCAGTCACTGCTCATGGGAAAGAAACCTTAAGAAAAACGATTTCTAAAGCTTCAGCTTGGTTTGATTCCTGGCGGATGAGGCCGCCATAAGTTGCAGGTCATTGACCAATGTGATAGTGACCAATTTACATACTCTGCCCTGCAACAAAAATAAAGGAGGTTTGTAAAGATACTGTTGATGGTTCAGAAATCCGGCGAGAAAACCCACCTGGGATGGTGCTAAAACCTTGCAAATAATGGGATAAACTACCAACCTCAACTGGTGCAACCGCTGGATCTTTTCCCATTTTCTGGAGCTCGTAGAGCTAGACCTGAGTGGTCCAAGACAAGATTCCCAGGTTTTGGGTCCTGTGTGTGTAAGGGATTCGGATAAAGGGATAACACTCCCGATTTCATGTGAAATTATGGGTGAATGTGGTGAAATTCTCATCATTTGACAACTGTCGAACCAAAAAAAACACTTCCAGGATTTTGCCGAATTTCGTGCTCACGTCCTTACTTGTCATCATCTTGGCTTTAATCGGTGCCTTGTTTGCCTAGGGGAAAGGTGAGCATGCCAAACCGCAGATGTTCGATCACCACTACTTTGGGGAAATGATTCAAATTGATGCTAATAAGTTTCAATTGGGTTGAAACCACGAACTACGAACTCTAGTTGAGTGTTTCGATTAATATCACTTTCTTGAAGATTCTATTTGGTAGTATTTTCTTGAAGATTCTATTTGGTAGTTCAGCTATATACAAAAACTTATATACTTCAAACTTGAAAGGTCTCCGGCAGGATGCATTTTCATTTTGTTTCGGTGTGATCCCTGGCCCTGGGGGGATGTCTATTTTTTTGACTTGCACGTGTGTGGACGCTTTGAACTTTGCAATCAAAATTTAGAAATCTTTAAAACACACATGACATCATTTGTTGTTCATCTACTTCCGGATGTTTTTCTAAAAACTTCAACGGGAAGTCGGAACCGAGGCTGGTTGTTCTTTAAGGTATCACAACATTCTCCCCCAGACCAAAGAATGAGTTGTGCTTTGGAGACCATCTTTTGGTACGGCCCCAATTGATTTTTGGGAGTTTTTATCCATCCTTTTGGACGCCATTTGTTTGCGAAGCTGTTAATTTTTGGCGCCAAGCAAAAAAAGCTGGAAAAAAAAAACAACCAAATCGCAAACATCTACCCCCAAAAAACACTCTGCAGGAGAACATCACCTGAGATTTCTTTTGTTCGCCGGGGTGATAATTTTGTTTCGCAGCGGAACACCCCTTCTTTTTTGCGAAGAAATACATACTGATGGTTTAGAAATCCAGCCCAGTAAACTCACCAGTTGAGGTAGACAGGTAGGTTATCGGCTATCGGTTATCTACCATTATTTAAACGAAAGGTTTTAGCACCATCCAACTGGTGATTTGGCATTTCCGGGGCTCCTTGGAGGTCAACCCGACCTTTTCACAAACATATCCCCCCGGAGGTCAACGGACGATGACGAAAGGTTGTAGCGACTTGGAGTTGGCGGTGAGTTTTCGGGGTGAGTTGGGGTGAGGTGTCATATCATGACTCAGATTCCCATTGGGAGGAAGGGTAGATTTACCTATACATTGATTTCCATAAAAATCAACCATTCAGGTATGGTAAATATACCACCTCCCATGGATCCTTTGGGTATGTGATCATGGGAATCATTTTTGAATTATTGTAATGACTTTTTTTCCCATTTTTTGCACACATGACAAAAAATAGATCAAAAAAAGAGGAGCAAATGAACATTTGAGGCAACTTGTATGAAATTTTCGCTCTGCAGAATGCCTCTTTGATGTTGATGACCAGCAGCTGGTAACGTGGAATGTCCTGTTGGGAAATAGCTGGTGAGCCCCTTCCCTTCCCGGGAGCCATCTAGAGGTGGTGACTAGCAGCCTGGGAAGGGGTCAACCCAAGTTCCATATTTTTTTTGCAAAATGAGAGATCTGCTTTTGCCATAGGCATCCTGAATCGGATTTCCTAGTTTCACTTGCTGTAAAGGAGGGGGTGTACAGTATTGAGAAGTTGAGATCTGCGTAGTTCTACGTTTGATCCTCAGAACTTGGGTGAATCAAATCTCCCAATAGTCGGTCATTATGAAGAGAGTAGCCCGTGGTCTCCATAGGCTGCGGTCTCAATTGTTGTCTTTTTTGTGTGGTGCGGAACCGTGTACCCTGGTATGGTTTTGCTTTTCGGGAAATCTGTTGGGTTTTTCCATCTCCGACAGTGTTTTCAAGGTATGTATCGAGAGGAACGGCGTAGTCTCAGCAGCAATGGTTTTGAGTTGGAGATGAGCCCACGTTGCTTAGCTTCCTAAAGGTGATCTTTGTATTGGTGAATGAGAATGAAGATTCGTTTCAGAGGAATATGGGAGCCCCCAATCTTTGCGTGAAAATGTAGGAAAACGTTAAAATTTGGGCGCTGCGGCTTGGAGTAATTTCAAAGATTCCCAACAATCAGAATCAGACATTTGGAACAAACATTCTGCTACTTCGAGGCCAGCTTTTGCCAATAATAATCCAGTAATCCCTCCGGACGGGTTTTGGATGGCTTTTGCATCATCGACGGCCAATGACGACATGTTGTTGATGACTTAAAACTGATGGTTTTAAATTTGAAGATGGAGATGTTTCAACTCAGACTCCCTAGAAATCACCCCAGATATAAGTAGGGTGTATAACTAAAGGTAAGTAACTTGGGATTCTGAATTAGGTGGGCGGTTCCAGATGAGGGATTGGAAGTCACACGAGTCGCTGCAAACGGTGGAACCAACAGGTTGGAGATGATTAGCAGAAGATTCTGCTGGAGAAAACTATGATTGCTTCAAAACAAAAGGGCAATCCCCAAAACAATCGTCGTCATCCGAACTACTTAAGGTGGTGTTTGAAAAAAACAAATCATTGATATTTTTTTCAGAATCCTTGTGGTTCAATGATCCAATTTGATTATACTTGATATTATATAAGTTTATGAAATGGGTTGTTCAACCAACCACCAACCAGCTACAGATGAACCACCATTGTCCTTCAAAGTTTTTCTCCAGGGTAATGAAGGGTGGACAGATTTTTCACGGCTAGGAAAGCGAGGAAGGCAAGTTTGCAAGGGGATGGGTGAACTCTCCTTAAAGAATTTTTAAGAAACAATTCAGAGAGAAGTCTAAGAGTGTTTTACCCAGATGTCATTTACAAGGTTTCCAGGGACCTTTTGGATATTTGTCCATTTTGGGATTAACAAACGTCCTCATACCGGACCGTATGCCCCGAAAAAAGTTGAGGCGCCACACTGGCAGAAGACAACACTGAAGAGTCTTGGTGATTAGTGGAGAGGGGCGGAGATGAAGGATGTTTTTAGTTGAATTTTTCGCTTAAAAACATCCAAGCTTGCAGATATTTTTGGTTCTCCAACAAAAACTAGCGACTTGGAAATCCTGAGATATGCCCGTCAGAGATTTTTTGGGCCAAACTGGCAACCGTGAGGATTTCTCCAATATTTTGAAAAAGAATGAGACCTTTTTTGAGGGGTTTATTTGTGGGGAGAGTTAGCTAATGTTAAGACATATTCCACCTCAAAAATTGAGTGCCACAATCAGGGTGCAGGTGGCCCCCTTGGATGAATGCAGGAGTTCGTTTCAGAGTGTTGAACTGTCTCTTCATTCCATCGGAATGAATTTTTCTCAGAAATAGACTCGGCAATTTCAGAAGCTGATGCCTTCAAAGGCCCCCCCAAACTATTGACTCCCCACTCCCCTCCCTGTTTTTCCCGCTTCCTCCAGGATATTCAAAAATCATTTTTTCGAAAACTACCCTCCGGTAAACTAAGACAGCCATGGAAAATCTCCATGTTTCTCGGTAGATACCATATACCATGAACATGGTGGGATTTTACAGCCATAATCTATGTTTGTTGATCCCGGAGGGTATCCCAGAAATTCAGCGGCAAGGATGTGCAAGATTATATGGAATTTCAATCCGACACAGAGTCACAAAGTCGCAGCTCGGGAAAGAGTGGCACGAGGTCGGCGATCTGAAAAGCCGATTGGCGGTTGGTTGGACATGTTTTTTTTGTTGAGGGTTCCTTTTTCTTTTTTGGTGGGTGAAAAATTGATCCACTTGTATGGGAATTCTACTGTCATACATAGCATGCAGCATATATATATATATATAGATACAGCTGGTTTTTATGTAAACTAATTTCTCGGATGTTTTTTTTTGTTTGCATTTTTTTTTCGGAACGAGCCTTCTAGCTGGCGGAATCCTATATCAACAATCAACCACTTCCTGATATGGGATGGAAATGGAGTAGTGTCCTTTATTGACGTCTTGATCCCATCTTTGCTTCTGTTTGCTGATACAAAAGCCCGCCTGACAGGCTCTGTTGCAAGATAGGTTCTTTGACCTTGTGCTTTGCAGGCACTTGTGTTCTTTGGATTAGCAATGATGATAATGGCCAGTCAACCTACTTCTCCCCCCTAACATACACTCTCCCAGGAATAGCCGGCCTTATTAAGGGCTTAATAACCATTGGTTTCCCTTAATAAAGCCAGCTATTAACCCCTTATTTCTGAGGGGGGTATGTTACGGGAGGAGTAGGTTGACCAGCCATGAGATGACGTGTTCTGATGAGGTGGTTCGGTAAGGTAACAACCTGGGCAGGTATTTGGAAGAAAAGGGATTTTTCCACCCGGTATATTATCATCTCCCCCAGAAAAGGGGATTGTTTTAAAAGGAATTTCCTCATCATCTTCCAGTCCCATCTGTATTCATTTTCAGGCAGGTAATCGCAGTGATGATGTTTTACCTGATGTAAGGTACTAGTACCATAAAAAGGTCCCATTGAGCATTTGGGTGCAACAGTTTATTATGTACTAGTGTGCTAATCTCAACGAATTCAAAATTGGTGGTTTGGGTTTGGTGGTTGGGATTCCTGGGACATTGTTATGAAGAGGAGTGTTACTTGGGTGTATCCTTAGAATCCCAAACCACCGGGCCCCAAACCAACAATTTACCAGTAATTGAACATTTCACACATGCAGTAAGTGGTCCATGTTAGGTAGTTTTGGAAGGACCTAATTTTCAATGAACCCCCCATGTTCTCCAAAATGTTGTTGCCATTAGTTGATAATCAGCAGTGTTTTGGATGAGTTTTATATTATGTTCCGTAGTGTTGTGATACCGACCGTTGCCACCCAGGCTCTCACATTGCTGAAGGGTGGCGGCCGAATGGCTTCTCCCTTGGGTGTCTTGCATGCTGGGGTTGTCGGGGCGATGATCCTGCGTTTGATGTGACATAGATTGATGTATATATGATACTGCTGATGGAAGAATATCGCCCAGTTTATCCTATTATTTACAGGGATTTTTTACATACCAGGTGGTTGTTTAGGATTTTTTCCATCAACTGGTATTATCATGCATATTGAATCATAGCGTATCTATCATCAATCTATGCCTATAGTTCTACTTTACATTGCAGAACCCAATCTCTGTCAGTATCAATTTCTATATCTCCAGATAGTATACAAAGGCATTTCCTGCTTCAGATGGAGTGATGTTTTTCTTTCAGCAGAATCCGAATGCACCCAATAAAAGTAGGAATGTGAACCCAAGGAGGTTGGTTAAATGCTTCGGTTTTAGTGATGTTGGTGTTTGTTGATGTTTCACCCTAATGTCCTTTCCTATCTTTGGACTGTGAACTCTCAGGAGTACCGTCATAGTCGCCACTTCTATCATGTGATTTATGATCTAGTATTAGATCAATTAAAAGTCATAACTACAAATAAACCTCACGTGAGCTTCAGGAACAACACAACAAAACACACCAATCTCTGAACTTGCCAGGTGTGTTTCAAGAAGGTGCCCCCCCTAGTTATAAGGTAGTTATAACCCCAGCAAACCCTAATTGAACCATGATTGTAAATGGGTATCAGTAGGGATATATCATAAATCCACATAGTATAGTAGTTAAACGGGGCAAACACCTTGTGAACCGATATGTCGTCCTTGTGGCGTCTTAAATCAAATCCAACCCGAGGTTTTGAATGCGGCTCAGTGGGATTTTGGTTGCTATACTTTGGTGCAATACCTTGGGTCTTAGCCTTTGCTCTCGGCTTCAGGTGTGGAGAAAAAACATGGCACGAAAAACATGTGGGAATCATTGGTGGTGGTTTAGGTCTCAAGGGCCTGGTACTTGTTGGAGGTGGGGTTTTCTGCTTATGATTATGATGTCATTTTAGTATGATGTCACGATATTATACGATTACTGCTTGGAAGGTCAACAGCAAAAGCCACTGAAAAGTTAGAAAGGGCCGCAAAAAAGGAAGACGGATCGTCTTCCAAGCCTCACTTTTCAGGGGCGAGCTGTCAAACTTCAGTGGTGTATGATTATTTATGATTATATGATTATGCGTATATTTTTCAGAGGCTTGAACCTTTCAACTAATGGTTAGTTGGTGGTTTGGGTTGGTGGTTTGGATTCCTGGGATCCCCTTATGAAAGGGATTGTTACTTAAGGGTACCCCTAGAATCCCAAACCACCAACCCAAACCACCAATTAACCAGTAGTTGAACATTTTCATACATGCTGTAAGTGGTCCATGTTAGGTCGTTTTGGAAGGACCTAATTTTCAATGAACCCCCATGTTCTCCAAAATGTTGTTGCCTTTGAACAGAATCTGCCCAGCTGTTCGGCGTTTCCCCAAAATCCAGGATTCCAAAAAGAAATCGTGTGTGTTTGGTCTGTCTTTTTTGTCGTTAAGAAGTTGTGTTGTAACTCCCAGACCTAAGGAAACAGTTTTTACCATCCATCATCTCCAGAGGCAACTGCTGGTCTCAGAATTCCAAGAAAAACTGCAGCAGGGCTATGCCTTTGCAGCTGGAGAGGCAGGCTGTTTCGTGCTGTGTTTAGAGCTGACAGCTTTTTCTTGTTTTGGACATAATGTATTTAAATGATGCGTTACATGAGTTGGCTAACACATGATATATATATACATATAATACTGTATATACATATATTTGTAATTACACAATAATCTGACCTCGGTCTAGATATATATGTATGTATAGATATCTAGATCTGATCTAAAGTAGGAGTTTCGTGATGTTGAAACTCCTATAGCATGATCCTAACATTCATAGCTAATTTGAGGATATCCACAAATTTCTACATGGACCCTAATCCCCAACTGACCTTAAACGTGGGAGGAACAAAAAACCAAAACCCGAAGCTGTTATTTTTGTGGAGATATATCAAGGGGATAAAGAACTACCCAGTCATATAGGGATCCGAGCTGCCAACCAGCCACAAACAAACGGAAAAGAAGACGTTTTTTAGTTCTTTGAAAGCTCATCTTTTTTTCTGAATGGTTGCGTGGAATCCCCACTAAAATGATGAGTCCTAGCATTTTCAGATGTTGAAGTGTAGTGTTTTGTTGTACTTCATCCATGTTTTTGGTTCGGTATTGATTAGTTATATATCATCCAGTATCCGTGAACCAACCTGTGATTTTATGGGAGAGGCTGCTTTCATTGCTCACTTGGACATGTTTTGAATAGTTGCAGACGTTACAGAGGCTTCATTATGCAAAACCAGAAAAACGCCGCTTGCGGGGGTTGCGTCAAAGCAGTCAAAGATTCGGAATGACTTTGTTTCAGGTGCGTTGGGACTCGCGCAATACGGTGCTGTATCCATTGCTTTGTGCTATCGCGGGCTTGTAACATGGCATTGGGTCGAGGATTCATTAGGTTGTCCCTTTCGGGTTTAAGGGGACAAAAAACATCCAACATGGTCAAGTTCTGCCAGGCCTTCTCAACAAATATGTCTATAGGCTACAATGACCTCACAGGACACAGCTGGTGTGTCGATGGCTGGTCAACCTACTGCGAGTTGAAGTACACCTTCCCCCAAAACTTATGGAAAACCCATTGGTTTCCCTTAATAAGGCCGTATACATGTTAAACCCTTATTTCTAGGGTGGGGGGTGGCCTCAAATCAGGAAGGGTTCCCCGGTTGGCTAGCCATGACATGCCATGACCCTTCATAACTGAGGCTTGCAGGGCTCTTTGGTGTAGGTGGCGGCATTGTAAAAGGTCCATTGATGTTGGAGATGGGAATTACCCCGCAGCTTTGCTGCAGAAGATTTCCCATGGACTTTTTTTCCGTTGCCGCAGTCGTTGTAAAAAACGTTGTTTTTTTTTTTTTTTCCGGTGTTTAGTTTTGTGTTGTTAATGTTGGTGTGTGGGTATAGGTCTGTTTTTACAGTTTAGCTTCCAACCAACCAGCAGAGTAGCACCTTAGACCCACTTTGGAGTGGTTTCTCGCATGAAAGCACTCCAAATTCTTTGAACATTTACTTTGCCAAGCTTCAAGCTATTGAAGGTTTATCATCCACCATTTGGGGGATGATTCGTGTATTTTTTGCAAACTCAACAACTTTACACACGGTGGTGGCTTCAATTTTTTAAATTTCCACCCCTACCTGGGGAAATGATCAAATTTGACTATATAACATTTTTCAATTGGGTTGAAACCATCATCTAGTTTAGTTTTGCATCACTACATTCCAATGGAATCTGAAGATCGAAGATCTGATTTAGTTAGGAAGGGTAGTTCCGGTCTAACCTAAGGCAGCCTGACCGTGGTTCAAACCGCAAGGAAAAACACAACAATAATATGAAAAACAATCTATCCAGGCAATTTATAGCGACCTCAGCCGAGGTCACCCCAAATCGTGGGTTTAGTAAGGGAATCCTTAATTCAGGGTAAGGATGTTCAGCATTCGATTCAACCAGCAAAGATCCATCCTTTTTTTTTGAAAACATGGAGCGGTTGGGAGGAAAATAAGGTTACAAGGCTTCAATGAGCAGATCATAAAGGGCCTGGACCCTGGATGGTTCCCTGAGGTTATTTTGTTTCATCCACTTTATAGTAGGTATCTGTTTGGGTTACAAACCACAGTACGAAAACCCAAAACACCTGTTTTAAACGTTTTTATGGACAAAAAAAACAAGTCGTTTTTTTATTCCCACGTAGTCATCAACAATCCCAGGTATTTAGACAATCCAATTCCCTGATTTGGAGTTTCGCCTTTCGCCATGTGGACTCGTTAGAAAAAAGGTCAGAACTTTTGTCAAAAAAAGTGCATCCCTGAAAAATTCCCAGAATGATCCAAACTGCCGTGAAAAGGTCACAAACCAACCTCAAAACAAAATTCCAGCAAGCCGTAAAACATGGCTATTTTAGCTCCGGAAAACGTATTTCGGATATGGATTGGATTTCCATCAAACAGTGTGTGATTTAACTCATCGTCTTTGTGAAAAGGGTCTACTCTGTCTCAACACGACGGAGTAAAATAAAACGCCCCAGTGTTTCGTGGTTTTGGACTTGGGGATGGTTAGTGAAATATGATCAAATGAAATAGTGTGACTGGAAAAAAAGTGCGAAACACACCCAAGGTATCGTCTATGTAAAATATATTGAGGGCTGGTTGTTGTGGGCATCGAACTTGGACAAATACAACAAAGAAAAACACTGAACATCAAGGTATACCAATTCTTTATGAACTCAACATGCCTGAGTTTCAGTGGTATAATCTTGACATTACCAACCCCATGGCTTGAGTGATTTCGGACTGTAATCCGCTCACCTTGCAGCCGTCATCCTTTCGCATATCCAGGTCTGTAGCGAGCGCCTCAGCTGCTGCCATGATTTTGTACACCTCAGCGGCTGCTAGTACTTCGCACCTTGGATTTCTGCCAAGTTGGCGATGGGATCCACGTGGAATTTGGAATTTGGACCGGGACCCCCAATGGGACATGGGACGCCTTGGGACCCATACAAATCGTCCCAGTCCCGAATCCCGAAAAACATATAGGAATGGTATGGGAAGCGAAAACCGTAAGGGGGTCCGATTATTGGAGGTCCCGAATCACCCTTGATTGGAGGGGAGAATGGTATGGGTATGGATTTTTTTTATGGTTTCAGTGGCATTATTCTTCTTTTTGGGGAGGGTGGCTCTGCTCAAAAAAAAATGTTTGAGGGACAATTTAATGGCAGGAGCTGCAAACGTTTTTGCAATGATGTATAGAGTCTGAGTTAAGGTATATCAGAGTTTTATAAATGGTATCGTTGGTATATTATAGCATAGTAGTATAGAGGCACAAAAATTGCCAGACTTCAAAATGTTTGCAAAAGGGAATACAATTTCAATGCTCACATGCTCCCTAAATCTTTCAGGGTTGGCCAGGTGACCTAAGTGGCCCCTAGAGGGTACAGTTGTTGTTTCTAAAAGATCCAAAGCTACTGTTGATGGAAGAATTCCTGCACCACATGGGATGCATACAACCCTGTAAATCATGGGATATTTACCATGTGAACTGGTGCAGAATTTCTTCCATCAACGGTATTACTGGGTGGTGGCAACTCAAATAATTTTTATTTTCACCCCAAACCTTGGGGGAATGATGCAATTTGACTTGCGCATATCTTTCAAATGGGTTGGTTCAACAACCAACTCGATTACTTTAGACAGTTTTGATATATCATCAGATTCTTTCATACAAAGATTTGAAAAACATCCAACTTCATCCATGAAAACCTACTTGTGTCCTCACATGCTTGTTTGAAGATGGTTTAGGCACCGAGCAGGCCTGATAGGTACCTTCCAGTAAACAAACATGGCTGGAAATCCCGACCATTTTCCAAAATGTCTAAAGGTAATGCATTCTAGACACAACTGGTGGATTTTCCAGCTAACTATTTTTAGATTACAGGAGGGTCAAGAAATCCTCTTGTAACAGCTGTCCTTGATCTTGCAATTCGCCATTCTCTGCCAAAACTTCTCACGAACTGAAATGAGCCAGTCTTGAAAATCATTAAAACAAAACATGTCCATATTTCGATGAAGCATCAGCTTCTTAACGATACGTACATACGCTTTATTTTTTTGAATAGTCTCTGTGTAAACCTAAACTCTGCCCACTCACCACCCAAGCTGGATAGCAACCATTCACCGGGGGCCAACCGGCTCCGAAGCGGGCCGCGGCTTCCCTCAAAAAATACCTTGGCACCAACAAATCGCCCCTGGAAATCAATGGTTTGAGTCAATGAAATTCCAACATTGGGGGATTTGTTCTTGTGAAAACAAGGGCGTTTGAATGTTAGTTAGTTTCAGGGAGGGTACAAGGTGGGCCCCTACTATTTATAAATGGAGGTATAACACCTATAAATGGCCGAAAATAAATGGGCAACTGGGGTGATTTCACCCAACTTATAGGAGTTTTTGGGCCCCTACTTATAACTGGTGTTTGGGCCCACCTTATACCTTCTGAGGTTTTTGGTCTTTGGTCTACTACATCCTCTTTATGGCGCCATCTTCTTCCTACTTGGCCTTTTCTGTACAGCTTTGGGTCAGTATGTCGTTGGGAGGCCGGGAGGCCTTGGGCCCTGAGTCATTGGCGAAAAAAATATTTTGGGTGGATCCAAGATGGTGAACCAGCTAGACTAGCGATATAAAAACCCTTGAAGGAGGGGTAACAAACACATTTTGGAGGAGAAGAACTTTTTTTTCGCTTTTTTTTTTTTTTGTTGGGGTTGGACATTCTTTTAAAAAAACCCTGAAGACGAACAAAGGAATATTCCCCGCGCAACAATTGAGAGTTGGAAGATTTCAAAATGTCCTTTTACAATGATTCGGTGAAATCAGGGGACATTCGTTCAGTTTCGGGGGGGAGGAGGTAACACTTTTGTTCCTCGAGGTTAGTGGAAAGAAGGCAGTTTATAGCGACCTTCCTTTTCCGCCGGGAACGGTCACCCCAAATCGCGGGTTTAAGTATATAAGGGAATCCGATCCCCAAGATGGCTATTAAATTCAGGTTAAGGATCTATAGTTCAATAAATTGCCCAGATCTTTGAATGTGATGATGAGTTGACGTCAGTTTACCACAGTGAATACCGTGAATGACTTTTCAGTTCTTGTTAGCATGAAACAAGAGTTTCATATTGACCTTGAACCGCCTACCTACCTTGATGTTGTTCCTGCAATGTTGGAGGAATGGAGGAGATTAAAAAAAAAGCAGGGTTTTTTACTTTTAGATCCAAAGTGGTCACTCTGCTTTGAATATGTGGTGTTTTGGATCTACCCCCCAACCAACAGTGGTGTACCTTCAAAAGTATCGGTATCTCCAAAAAAGTCGGTGAATCAACGGAGAGAATGTGGATTGCGAGTACGCGGCTGGGAGAGTACCCGCAAGCAGTGGCTCCTAAATATATTCAGATATTGCCCAACTAACCAATAGCTAACACGTACTAGTAATGTAGATCTTGATCAGATGATCATGTAAGATTGGGGGCGCTTTAAGAATTATCTATGGTCTTCACTTCATACAACGTATGGTATTCCAACAACATAACTCATTATACTAACGCGATCCCTGTTAAATACCAGCATTTTTTCTTCATGACTGAACTCTCGATGTAGTTGGCCCTTCCACAGGTGGGTTCACAAGCAAAATCGCCAGAGTCCGATTGTGCTCTCCATTGGCTCTGCGTCTCGGAAGAGGAATGGATTGAAGGAAAGGAAGGGATTTTTTCCATTTGGGCAATTGAACAAAACCTATCGTTGTTTGGATTTTTTTGAGGAATATGTTCACTTTCCAGTGGTAGTTTCGAAAACGCCAAAGTATCAAACATATCAAACCCAAACCTTTAATTGCTGGATAAGGGCCCGGTGGTCAAAGAAATTCTGGAAATTCTGAAAATTCGGTGAGATAGAAGGGGAGTATCTAGTTAAAAAAACATTTCCGGACTTGTAAAAAAAAACCGCGGAGCCCTGAAACACTTCCGCAACTGAAACCATTAGGGTCACAAGGTGGGGCCCCTGGTGCATCTCCTAATATCAACCTTTTCAGCCTGGCAACCTAGAAACCACTTGCAAAACTTCCAAAGTTAAACATGGCAACCTACTGTTGAAGAAATCCGGAAAAAAAACACCTGGGATGTAAAAAACACATGTAAATGGATGGGATAAACAAGCAACCTCAACTGGTTAGCTGGATTTCTGAACCATCAACAGTAAGGGATTACCTTTTGGAACTTTAATTTGGAGGTTCCATGTTGATCTCACGTGTAACTTTCCATGTCTTTCGAAAGCCTGGTTTCCCAGCTCGGGCTATCATGAAACCCCATATATGAACCCTATACTAGCTGTTGATTCTTTTTATCAACCCTATTTAAAACCCTGTATCAACTTATGCTTATCCCATCTTAAGCCGGAACCCTACTACCCCAACAGTCAATCCTATATTCGCCCCGCTTGTCTTGGGGGCCAAACGCATGGTTTGGGAATTCCCATCGGTAGCTATTTTCCACCCTTAAAACTCAGGTGATTTTGTTGTCATCATTTTTCGTCGCAGTCTCTTGGCAGGATGGAGGTAACCATCGTTGGTCTTCATATAACAACACATATGTATATGTGTCCGGTGGTGCAAGATTTCAGCCGTCAGCTCGTGCAGAAACCTGCAAGTCCCGGCTGACTCAACCCCGAACCGGTAATTCAGCCAAGGGATAGTGCGGTAAAAATGACCCCATCCACGTCCAGGTGTAGACTATCTATATTTGATATCTCATAGCACCTCCATGTGAATTGCGCACTTGGTGTATATATTCAAAATATATGCATGTACCATGCAGCATACCACCACTGATATAGAGTTTGTAAATTATATATCTTCATATACGCTGATATTGAAATATATGGAAACATATCGAACAACACACATACACACTGTACAGTGTACAGTACACTATATTATTCTTTTCTACATATGTACATGTGCAATAGATACCTTCCAATAGCTCCTCCCAAAACAACTTTCATCCACTCAGATTAACACCGTGGTGCTCTCGGTGGGTCGCAGCAGATCTGAACTCTTTGCCTTTCATGGCGTCTGTGACAGTGCAGCCTGAGTTGCCACCCAACGCTGCGATGGTTCAACAGCGGAAACGTGTGGCCCAAGAAAATATGCCCCAAAACCACCTCGGGTTATTGCTAAACTCATACCTAACCTTCCTCTGAATCAGTTTTCTCTTGGAAATGCTTCGGGGGAAGGGAAGGCGAATCTACCAGATTTTTTGTGTCATCCTCTTGGGTGCGAACAATGATCCCAAACCCACAGTGTTTCACCGGAAGTTGAACTGCAGTAGCTGATGAGCTGCGGATGGTCATCAGGTCACGTGTGAATTCGTTCATTGAATGTTGCCGGGATCTTAACTGCATATCTCTCCAGCCATCCCATGCAGCAAAATCCAATCTCTGGCAATTGTTTTGTTTGACTAAGTGCCAGTTATATCCGCCATTTATGCAGCAAAAAGGACTGTGACCATGCCGCAGTTTCTTCCCGTGTGGCTGAGAACAGGAACGCGGAAGGAAAAAGGATGCAGATTCATCACCTTGATTTACCTTGTGCTTTTGTGAGTCATCATTCCTGAAATTTGCAGGACTGAATAATTGACTTGTAAGTTGAAGCTTCAAGTATTTGAATCTATCAGATATATCTGAAAAATTGTTTCAGATTTAAATATATCAGATCAGATATGGTGTACGAATCTACAGTAGATAACTTGTAAAGTCAAGGCTTTCAACAAAAACAATTTGTTCATCCAAGCTTATTTCACACTCAGTTTAAAGGAGAACATCGTCCCTGCGGCTTGTTTTTTTCTCCTATTTCAGTTGCAGAAATCATTTGGAATTGAACAAAGGGGTCAAGTTTCCCTATTTCAGTTTTTTTTTCCTAGTACGTGATTTTTTCTTCTTGAAGTTGCTATTCTTGATTGGTGGAAGTCCAAGTTCGACGGACAAGCCACTGTTAGCAAGATAGGAATACACCCATAAGCTACCTTTCCCACTGAAGAATTTGAGATCAGATGATTGGACCAGGGGAGGCAATGGGAACATCCAGTGGCTTCCGCTGGTTAGCCGGATGTCTTCCAACCGTATGGCCTCAGCAATATGGAACAATTACAACACTATGTTGTTGCTATCCAAACAAAAATTGTACACACCGGTCAACTAATATATAGCGATGGAAAATGGACCCGGATTGAAGATGTATTTCCTATTGAACATGGGGATATTCCATTGCTATGCTAGTTTACCAGAGGGTACACCAAATGATAAACAGAGGATGCTCCCAAAAATTGTGCAACTCTATATTTCACTGGCAGTTCAGAGTGGGTCTTTTTTTGTGCTTGCTGCGTTCACCCCCCCCCCCTGGCCATGTAAGTGTCAGGATTTGCTCTCCGAACGCTTAAAGGAGTTGAATCGTACTGTGGTGTCACTCGGTGTTTTTTTAGCTTCCAACTGGGCAGGGGCAAAAGGGATCATGAGAAATGCCTCAGAAAAGGTGATTCAAATCTATGGGGACTTTGAGAGATTTTCCCTTGAATAGTGCATGAAGTTTGGGTTGGTCATTCATCCATTGACCTGCTCTTGGGTGTGAGAAAACGGAGAAAACCGGCAGGTCTGGGTAGCTTGCAATTGAATGAGGCTTCAGAGGATGAAATCCAGCCAAAGCAGTTGATATTCTAGTCTAGCGACATCACACACGACCGAAACCCCTGCAAAAAGGTAAGCCAGCAGACAAGTGAAATGCCGAAAAAAATCATAAAAATCCAGGTGATTGAATTCTGGTCTTTCATTTCCCCCGGCAAATGGTCTTCAAATCAGCAGATTTCAAAGTCTATCCCAACTGAGATGTAGGGATCCTGAAGGCCGGGGAAGGCACCTCTGGCCCCTCACTGGCAATCTGTTTCCAGCTGGAATTCTGCCAACAGATTGGGTACAAAAGGTGAGTCCGAAACTAAGCCGTCCCAAAAGGAAAGGATCGTCTTTCAACCCCTACTTTTCAAGTGGAAATTTGATAGTTTTAGGGGAGGGTATCCTCCCCTAAAACTAACACAGCCCTTGCGTGCACCTGAAAATTTGGTGGAAACGTCTAGTTGGTGGTTGAACGGGGAGCAAAAGGGGCTACCTAACGATCGGTTCCGGTCACCATATCTTTTTCTTTGGGGGGAATTCTCCTCTCAGCATGCCAGTTATCAGGAAGATTATTCATTCTTGCAGGGCGATCTCTTGCAATTGGCACCAACATGGTAACCAAACTCGTTCAAGTATGGCATCACAATCCTAACTGTCAGCATCTACACCCTCGACAATTCACGGCTCAAAACTTGACAATCGCACTGGAATGAGAAGAAACATGCTCTTCCAAATCTCCATTTTGAGGGGTTAGCTGGGGAGGGTCTTAGTGCCAGGAAGTTGGTAAACTTTTTGTAGCTAAGTTGTGATCCACTTATAAAATAGTTGCACGGGTGCTCATAATCTGCTTACCCGCCCTTGACATAATTTCTGGGACAGCTCAGTTGACAAAAGGACCTCAGGGTTTTGATCCAAGAAACGGAGGAAATAAAAGCCTGAACCGTACATGACGAGAATCTATATCCCAACGCCCCCGCCTTAACAAGGACTGCTACATGCATGGTTTGTGGCGAATGATCCCGAAATAAGACCAGCTATTGCCTACTTGAATGTTCCAGGAAGTTAGTAACAGGTTAGTAAGTGGGTTATAGCCCTAATATATCCCATTTGTAAGTAGGTGAAATAACCCATTTACTTACTAACCATTGATCCTAACTTCCAACGGGACATCCCAGGGTCAGGGTTGGCATTGAAGGGCCCGGAACTGTGGGTTTCACCAAGGAGTTCTGCCTTACTGCCACAAGCGCTGCATATTTTTGCACGAAGGAGACAGATCTTAGAGGAGCCAATTTCCGATCTCGTTTCCACAACAAAAAAAAACAGCTCCGCGGCGTATGGAGATGTCATGATGTACAGTATCTCCTTTTAAGGATTTTTGGGCCTCTATAAAATCAATGGTTTCTAACAAAAAGGAAGCATTTCTGGTTGGAGATTTTGTTCTTTCAAACTTTTTTCAGGCACACTCACATGTGTTGTGTTCCTTCCTTAGGGTTTTGTGAGGGGAGTCCTCCAAGTCAACACGTACCAAATTTTTGAAAGGGGTCATTTTTTGGATCCAGTTAAAACCCCTGTTTTTCAGTGGAAAATGAAGGCTTCGGTTGGGATCCAATGGTAAGAATCCTGGTGGTTTATGGGCATCCTGGGTGGGGGGGAGATCCCAAGTTATTTTCAGAAGGGGCCTAGGGGCCAATAGAGTTAGCAAGTTGAAGTGGATGGGTAAACTCATTAACTGGGTAGTTGCACCCCAACGATCTGAAATACTGTTGATGGCTGAAATCCTGCACCAGTTGAGGTTGGTAGTTTATCCCATTATTTACAGGGTTCTATACATCCCAGGTGGTTGTTTGGGATTTCTTCCATCAACCAGTAGCACTGGACAAATCAGAAGTTTGCCAAGTTGCTATGTTTTTTTTTCGGTTTTCTAGAGGTTTCATAGTGGTTTCCTCTACATGTGTCACTCATCTTTGGCATTTCCGCGGGAGGATGCCCTGAGCATCTTTTGGCAATGTCCTGTGAGTGAGCTTTTAGCAGCCAATGTGCCGGGAAACCCTCGGGGGAAAGGGTCCCACCAGTGGGAGAGTTTCAGGTGGGGAGGTTTCCTAAAATGGTGGGTTTCCCCAACAAACCCATGGGTTTTCCTAGTAAAAATGATCGTTTTGGGGTGTGAAATGGGGGTACCACCATTTAAGGAAACACCCAGGTAGGGCTAGGTTCTTTTATGTATACCCTCCCTGAAAACAAAGAAAACTCGCAGCAGATGGAGGTTCTTTGCCTCAACGGGTGGGTTAGATTTGAATGAAAGGCATGTTTTTGGAAAACTAGGTGGTGGAAGCAAAGATTCTTTATGTTCACCCGGAAAATTGGGGAAGATGAACCCATTTTTGACTCATATTGTTCAAATGGGTTGGTTCAACCACCAACTAGAAACATATATGTTTTTCCACATCATTTGGGCCGAAAAAGTGGCATCATTTGACAAAGACTTTCACTCCCGTGGCCCCTGAAACTGCCGGGTTTCCATGGAGAATTTTCAACTTGGAGTCTCAAGTTGATATACTTATTTGGGGTGCGGGATCAACACACTGCACTGGGTGGTGGTTTCAAACATTTTTTATTTCAAGGTCTTGGCTCAGGCCTCCTTCCAGTGGAGACTTTGGTGCTAACTAAGTGCCTGAGTGGATTGTAGCGCAATGGATCTTTGGGGTGATACTGGTCCTTTCCCACGATGGGCATTCAGGGTGGATTCAACAGTTGGTTCGAAACACAACATTGTTTGTGACATTCTTTCGGTTGATGGTACAACTGGTCATGCATTGGTTTCTCTGTATCCTTGTCGTACGAAGGCAAGAATTATGACAGGACTTCCTAGCATTTCTACAGATGTGGTTTCAGTGGCTATCTTGGGGGCCGAATATGTTGATGGGGTTGGTATGCCTGGTTTCAAGGTTTCTGATCCACGAATGGTATTGACACATCCCCGAATTGGTATCTCTGATTTTTTCACTGCAATTGAACTTTGCTGTGGGATTGGAATTGGAACCTATGGGTTGGAAGCGGCAGGTTTTCGTGTGGCAGTTGCCAATGACTGCAATGCATCGATGCTGGAAGGGTATAGTTCGTTGCATCCGAGTGTCCCGTTGGTGTTAGGTGATCTTGCTGAAGAATCCGTCATTCAGCAGATCCATTCGCACCATCCACGATCAGCCATGTTAGTGTCAGGATTCTCATGTCAGCCATTTTCTGAGGGAGGCAACATGAAAGGATTCAATGATAATAGGGCGGGCACCCTCCATAATACATTGAAGGTTGCATTTTTATTAAGATGCCCTTTAATATTATTGGAATGCGTCAAATCAGCCAGCTGCAATCGGCACGTTCGTCAAGAGCTCGAACAGTTCCGGGATCAATGCCACTTCAACTTGTCAGAGATTGTTCTGCGTCTTGAAGACTGTTGGATATCCAAAAGAGAAAGATGGTATGCCATTCTTAGTGCCCCGATGCTCGGAAGTATTCCCCTTGCCAATCTACCTCAATTTGGATTTCCTACTATGGTGAAGCAAGTTGTCCCTAGAGGAATTGACATGACTCATGAAGAACTTATGCAACTTCAATTGGGGGTTGAGGAGCATTTGCGTTGGAAAAAGTTCTCACCGGATTTGAAGTCAGCATTGATCCCGATGTCCGGCAAGAGCCCTACAGCGTTGCATAGCTGGGGGTCACAGCTGTCAGCATGTGCATGCGGCTGCCGTGCAACCGGCTTTGCGGACTCCACCTTAGCCACTCGTGGGATCTACGGCATTCTCTTTCCATGTGCATCCGAGATTGATTTAGGTACCTGTAGGGAACAAGCAATGAGACACCCTCATCCCACAGAAGTTGCATTGCTGAATGGAGTCCCCGTACCTGACAATTGGAAAATCCAGCTGAAATTGGCGCTCGCAGGATTAGGACAGCAGTGTGCACCATTTCACATCGTCTGGCTGGCCAGCCAGATCAAAGCATTTGTTGAAAGATTGCATTATGGCACATCCCAGGTTGATTGCACCAAACTTCTTGATACAATGCGTGATGAAATCTTACTGCAGTCTAGGACTTTGTTTGGCCGAGTGCACAATCATGACATGAACGTACATGATGAAATCCCATGTGTGACTACTCGGAATCCATCCCCAAATGCCAGACACAACTTCTCTCATGACGGTGGCCGTGACATGGTCACTCTTGTTGATGGGGAAACGGAGGTGAAAGTCATCATTCGGTTGGAGCATGGTGATGTGGACTTAGCCGAGCTCATGCAAGCAGAGGTTGACCTTCATGGTGACAACCATTACTTGGAGGTAATTGATTGTGTGTCCAAAGAAATCGTTGGGGTCCATGAAAGAGTTGGTGGCCGATGTCTCTTCCTGAATTGGAGGCCATGCCCTTTTTCACCATGGGAAAATCAAAGTGCGGGTCAGAACAAGGTTCCAAACGATGATGATGTCCGTCTTGCACTTTGTGATGGTGTTGTCTCCCCAACATTACCTTGGGTGATGCATGAGGTTCATGAAGACAATGATGATGAGGATGAACCTATGTTGATGGCTGATCAGCCAATCGTGCCCAGTGAATTGTTTGACCTGCAAGATGTGTACACAGAATTTGCATTGCAAGGGCATGATCCTGTCAATCCGGACATTCATCCAAAATCTGCGGATGGTGTTGGGGTTGTTCACGATCTGTCAGTCCCGCCGATTGAGAATAGAGGTGATCCTGTCGTTGCATTACAGAAAGAGCAGTTGTGTAGCCTCATTCGACCAGCCGTTAGCACATATGCTGTTGTGGAAAGCTTGGTTGGCCAAACCATTGGCACTGCTGATCGTCTGAAAATATTGGACACGCAAAATGAATTGACTTCAGATGATGAAATTCGTTGGCATGTGAATCGCCTTTTGAAGCTTAGTGGTAAAGAAGGCTGGTTCCAGTTGGACCCATTGCTGCTTGAAGAGGGCATTCATCGCGACATTGATTGCCTTCTCGTTGAGTTCATTCGTGCATGTCCGGTCACACCCAAAGCATTTGTAGGAGCAGTTCGTTCGAAAGGACATTGGGTCCCATTTGTGTGGCAATGGAATTCTTCGTCAGTGTCAGTTTGGTCATGGGATGTCTCTGCAAATCACTCTGAGATCAATCCGATTCACAAAGCCATAACACGTGCCTTACAAATTCCAACGTTCATTGTGAAGGTTGAGTTACGCAATTTTTCGAATGCCAACTTGTGTGGAATTTGTGCCATTAGGTTCATTGATTGGCTGGTCCGTGGCAAGATGCTCCCAACATGTGTAGAAGATGTCAAGAGTCTTCATGCAGCAGGCAGGGAGTTATTCCTAGGAGAGGTAGTCAAGCATGATTTCGTTGGCAGACCATGGACTTGGGGTGCAGGGCTTGAACCAAAAGCCCTGAAACGCTTGAATGACATCTTGGAACAGCATGGAGTTCCCACAGAATGCATTGAGTCACGTGTGGATCAAGCAGTCAAAGCATTAGGAGCACATCAGATCCAGCAGGCCCTTTTGGGATCGTCACCATGGAAAACCTTGAAAGCTCTGGCCAACAACAGCAGACCACCTTTCCAATGGGTTTTACCTCAAGAACTGCAAGAGGTGTTAAATAGGAAGGTGGCCCAGGGTAACGTTGCTAAGTCCAAGAAGAATGGAGGCCACCCAGACAAACGACCAACCCAGAAACCGCAGGCTCTTGACCCTATGAAACTGACATTGGAAACTGGGGCTTTCGTCAAAGAAGATGCAACAGTAGTGTCGCAAATTTCGTTTGAACAGGTCGGCCCATTTGCAGAGGGTATTGTTATTGCCACAATGGATCAAATGGAAGGCCATTTGAAAGCTGGCCAATATATCACACAGAATGCCTTAGCAGTTGTTGTGTTGAATGGAGGCGATGCACCGGTTCAGACTCCACTCCAATGGCAGCAGATTCGTGCATTGGTCCGATGTCAGGCCAATAATGAACCACTGCTTGTTCCAGCCATTTTGGTCCAGTTAGGTCAAAAACCAGTCGTTCAGGCCAAGTTGAAAGCATGTGTCGAGATCCCAGCAGTCCAAGCAGCTTGTTGCAAGATCTCGGTGTATCGTGATATGGTTGAGGGAACATGGCAACAATTCACACAGGGGCCGGTCAAATACTTGTTCCAACATTTGCCCTTGTTTGAAACCTGTAAAGACCCGTCGTGTGGAGGTGGTGATTCATGTCCCAAATGGCATAAGTCCCCTGACCAGGTCATTGGTGAGCCGGTACTTGACGTATGGAAAAGACAGTGGTTGTCCCTGAGCTTCAAACGGACAAGGCCTGAAGATTCCTCAATTTTCGTAGTTAACTTCAGATATGTGCAAGGACTTCAGGCTCGGTTGATGCATTGTTCCGGTCGCATGGGCATATTCATAGAGCCGAGATCCCTTGACTCAAAATCTCCACTGTTGGATTTCCGAGTTCTCTGGATGAAAGAGTCTCTTCAAGAGTTGTCTCGCCTTGCCCAGGTGAATCCGTTGGTGGTAGGCCTGGCCAGATTAGGCTCTCGTTTAGGAGTTCGTACCTTGACTGAGAATGCACCAGAGTTGGCACAACAATTGAAACCGGGCTCAATCTTTTTAGCGGCTGGGGTGAAAAACCAATATGAACTGGGCCCATTGCCATATGGCATGGATCGACTCACAGTTTCCAAGGTGTGTGCTCAGTGGGGTTGGCAGGCCAGGCCAATGTACCCAGTGAAAACGCTTGATCGTGACCAAGGAATCGTATGGCTAATGCAAGCAGTAGCTGAACCCCCTGATAGTGTTTTGACTTACCAAGGAGGGCAGGTCATTGTGACAAAGGTTCCAACAAAGACTCTCAATGGCTCCCAACAGCTTGCACCTGATGTGATTGCCTCGTCAAGTACACTTGGACTTTGTACTTTGGCGAAAGCAGTTGAGATGAAAGGAAAAGAAGATGATCCCTGGGCCAAAATTGATCCATGGTCAGGCTACAAACCAACAGTAGCATCTGATAAGGTTGTTCCTCCAGTTGGCATGCAGGAAGTCCAAGATCGTATCACCAAAGCTGTCTTGGCTAGAGTTCAGCCAATGGAGGTAGATGATCATGGCGCCAAATTGAATGATTATGCTGCGGTCGCTGATGCACGTTTTGCTGCCCTTGAACAGCAGGTGTTGCAACTACATTCTGGCCAGCAGATGTTGGAACAGCAAGTTGATGCATCGTCCAAAAAGTGTGATGCCCAACTACATCACATACAGCAGCAGTTCAGTGCCCAGATTGAAGCACAAGGTGCTCAAATCCAAACACTATTTGGTGACCAGATGCGTCAGATCGAGTCGCTTTTGTCCAAAAAAGCACGCACTGAATGAGATGAAGGCCAGACTCCTTGGACTTATGGGAGTTGTGGCCTTGTTTGTTGGATGGTTTGCCTGATTTGGGGTCTTACAAGCATTTTGTGCTGCAGTTGTGCCACATGTCTTGTTCACTTTTTGATGGGTTGTGTCACCTATTTCGTCGTTGCAGCAACTTCGTGGTGGGTGCACTTGTTTTGTGTCATTGCAAAGGATTGTAGGTTCCCGACTATCTGTGGGGTAGCATGTGGCCGTGGCCTGCCTAGACCTTTGCAGGTTTCTCATAGCCGATGGTGGTTATGGTTGTTTGTTGCGATCCATTGCAGGATCGGTGAAGCATTGGTACCTGGCCCTCCAGTTTGGAATCTTGGGGTTTGTAATCCTTCTGGTATGGCTGGGAAACTGAACATTTTTGATTTCCACCCTTGCGATGTTTGGATGATTTCAGAAACTCATCTATCTACTCAGGGCATGACTGACTTTAGGACACAACTAAAGTGGTCTCAACAAGGGTATAAATATTTCATCACTGGCTATCCAGCCTCACATCGTTCTGATGCTAGTTCAGCTGGGACCTGGACTGGTGTTGCAGTTTTGTCTATGCATCCGACTCGTAAAGCACCCACAAATTGGCCACCACTTGTGTTTGAGAGTGGCCGGATTTGTACCACCGTCACTTATTGTCATAATTTATGGTTGACTGGTTGCACAGTGTATGGTACTCCAAAAGGTGGCACCCATGCAAACGCAAGGGAAAAAACTGATCAGCTGTTAAACATTGGTGTGGATCGTCTCCTTGATGCTGCAGGTCCCAGATACTTAGCAGGTGATTGGAACCACGATATCACTAAGTTGGAGGCTGCTCGTCGTCTCGAAAACCTTGGATGGGTCGAAATACAGGACCTCTGGTTCTCCAGAACCGGATTTAGTCCACAGGCCACTTGCCGACTGAAAACTCGTCGGGACTATTTGTTCATTTCGCCAGAGCTCATTCCTTTGTTTTGTTCTTGCAAGATTGATGACACCATTTGGCCGGATCACTCGGCTATCATTGCAACATTTGAAGGCGGTCAATCGGAACTTACTCGTTTTGTGTGGCCACAACCTCAACCGTTGCCTTGGGATGTGGTCAAGCAGTTGCCTAGCCAAAGTGTGGTTGACTTCTCCGCACCAGCAGATTGTACTGACGCTTATCGTCATTTGTGGGATCAAGTTGAGCAGGCTGCATCACAAGTTGCGTCAACTCTCAAAAGCCAAATACCAAAAAAGTGTTTTGGACGTGCCACCATTCGTGCCCCTGTTCCGTTGCACATTCAACGTGGACCAGTTAAAATTGGCAGAGCTGGTGAATTTACACCCAAATTCGTAGGGGTTGACTTACAACATGCACAGTTTGTAAAGCAACTTCGTCGAGTGCAGTCGTATGCTAGGTGAGCTTCTTCTTGGAAAGGCAATCAATGTGCGGATCATAGATTTGAGCTCTGGAGAGCAATTTTTCGTGCACCAGGTTTTTTCCCAGACTTTGTGACTTGGTGGTCTGGCCTGGTAGGTGATCAATTGTTCGTTCCTTTGTCTCCTCCTGACTCAGATGTAGCTTGGAGAATGTTTGGGGTCCTGGATCGTGAGGTTGTTCGTTTGGAACGTGCCCTCATTAAAGCTAGGTACAAGAACAAATCAGCCACTCGCAAAGACATCAATGAATGCTATCGTGCAGTTCGTAAACCAGCGCCACAAGCAGTTGATGTTTTGTCTCAGAATGTCGTTGGCACCATTGCCGCTATTGACCATGCAGATTGTGCCATTGAATTCAACAATGAGGTCAAGTGGTTGGAGGATACTCCAATCTTTGTTCAAGGCCAGAAATTGCAACCTGTAATGGTTACTCCTGATAAGATTTGGCTTGAAAAGATGCCGGAGGTTCAGGCAGGAATGAGCGCAGTGCAACATAAAGGAATAGGTACTTTGCCGGAACTCTTTCATGCTTTCACTGAGCAGTGGAATCGTCGATGGGCTCGACACGATGGGATTGGACTGGATCAGTGGCGGACCATCATTGATTTTGCTGCTTTGCATTTTCGAAGTGTCCAAAGCAATCCTCTCCATCATTCTCGTGCCCTTTTTCGTGCCACTGTAGCCAGCAAAAAGAAAAACTCCGCTCGGGGATTGGATGGTGTCTCTCGCCTAGACCTCATGCACCTGGATGATGGGTCCGTTGATTCTATCTTGTCGTTGTATGCCAGAGCCCATGCTACGGGTGACTGGCCAGATCAGGTCACCCATGGGTCTGTTGCAAGCCTAGCCAAAGTGCCACTACCTGAAACAGTGTCTGATTTTAGGCCTATAACTGTGTTTAGTGGTGTATATCGTGCTTGGAGCTCTATGGAAAGCAGACACTGGCTGAAAGAAATCGAACCCATTTTGGCTGAGTGGTTGTGTGGAAATAGGCAAGCAACTCGTGCAATGACGCTGTGGCGTGAAGTGATTGACCAAGTGGAACAAGCCTACATCGGCTGTGACACCCGTCACGGCATCGTCTTTGACTTGGAGAAAGCATATAACACCATACCAAGGCTACCAGTAATGGCTCTTGCAAAAATGGCTGGTATATCACATGATTTGTTGTTAGCATGGTCAGGTGCCCTAAGTGCCATGGAACGCCACTTCCAAATACGGAACTCGTATTCCCCGGGTGTCCGGGCAACTTGTGGAGTACCTGAAGGCTGCGGCCTCAGCTGCCTGGCCATGTTGTTGATAGATCAGGCCTTTCACCTATGGCTCAACCAGACTGAGCATTGGGTACTCCCTTTAAGTTATGTTGACAATTGGGAAGCCATAGTATCAGATGTTGATGCAGTTGCAAGGGTTTTTGATGAGACCGTTCGTTTTGCAGAAAGCCTTGATCTCACAATAGATGCTTCCAAGACCCATGTTTGGTCTACATGCCCCCATGCTCGTAAGCAGCTGCGGTCTGGTGGCTTCACTGTGAAACTTCATTGCAGAGACTTAGGAGCCCATGTAGTGTATTCCAAACAGGTGGTGAACACTACAACTATCCAAAGGATCAGTGATTTAGCACTTTTTTGGGATAAACTGTATAACCTTCGTGCTTCGCACACCCAAAAGTTGCGGTTGGTTAGAACGGTTGCCTGGCCACGAGCATTTCATGCAATAAGTGCAGTTGTCCTGGGAAAAAAACGATTTCATGCCCTTCGGTCCCATGTGATGCATTCTCTTCGACTTGACAAAGCAGGGGCAAATAGCCATCTTCAGTTGCTCAGCGAAGGGCTGACTGCTGACCCACAGTGTTTTGCCATCCTTGAAACGATTCGTGATTTTAGGGACCTTGGCCATAATGCTGAACAGGTGGATAGGCTAACCCAAATTTGTTTAGGTCATCAAGAGTCACCATATAGCACTGTTTCGCAGGTTTTGTGTCAGAGACTCCACCAGTTAGGTTTCCATATCCTTGCGGATGGTTGGGTTAGTGATAAATTTGGAACATGGCACTTGCTCACGGCTGAATTTGGAGAAGTGCAGTTTCGTATTCAAGAAGCCTGGATCCGTGTTGTTGCCGAACAAGTGGCACATCGTCATGACTTCAATGGCATGGGTAGGGTGGATGTTGTAGCAACTAGGACTGATGTCAATAGTAGGCCCCCAACAACACAGGGTACCCTTAGACGTTGCTTGAATGGGACGACAAATACCTTTGATGTGGTTTGCAAGTGGTCAGATTCTGGGAATTCGCTTTGCCCTGAATGTGGCCAGCAAGACTCATTGCAACACCGCCTTTGGGATTGCCCGTTTGTTAGTGACTTGAGGAATGACATCCCCAAAGATTTGCTCCAACATATTGATCAGTTACCCCCTTGTTGCAGACTTCATGGATGGACGGTGACGTCGAATAGTGCTTCTGACTGGTACCAGCTGCTGGATTCACTTCCTCAGACCGTTCCTGACCAGGTTGTTGAATTTCGTGATGTACCTATTCTTGATCTTTTTACGGATGGTTCTGCCTTGTGGCCCCAAGAGCCGAGATACCGAGTTGCTTCTTGGGCAGTTGTGCAAGCCTCACCTTTTGGGTTGGATGTGGATACAACAGAGACAACAATCATTGCAGCAGGGCCACTTGGAGGTGTCAGACAGTCAGCTTATCGCAGTGAGCTCTTTGCAGTTTTGGCGGCGTTGACGTATGCTGCTTCCACGGGCAAAGGTGTTCGCATTTGGACAGACTGTTTGGCAGTTATCCGCAAATTTACCTTGCTTGTTGATGGGTCGAAACGATTGCGAGTGAACTCAGCTCATGCTGATTTGTGGCAACAGATTCTGGATGTCGTGGGGTCGATTGGCAAAAGCCTGGTCAGGCTTATCAAGGTTCCGGCTCACGAAACGCTTTCAGATCACAATTCGGCATTTGACAATTGGTTAGCTTATCACAACAACTGTGTTGATGTTGCGGCGAAGGCTGCAAACACTCAGCGAGGGGACGTTTTCTGGACGGCGTGGGAACGACATGCTAGGGAAACGGACGTGAACCTTCGCAGTGGGGTCGTGGTTCGTGATTTTTTAGCACAGGTGGCAATGCGTTGGGTCGATCGAAGTCACAGTGGTCCTGACATGACGATTCAGATGCCACACACACGTCCTGCAGTTTGTCATCCGATGAAGTGGGAAGGTCAAATTCCTCTCCAGGTTCGGGGCACGAAGTTTCGGCGGGTGTTTGGACAACAGTTTTTGGACAAGATTTGTGGGTGGTTCAATTCGTTGTTGTCTGACCAAGCAAATTTACAATGGATATCCTTTTACCAGCTGTATATTCACTATCAATTATCCTTTAAGGACGCTGGAGTGATTCTGCATGAAGGTAAGTGGTTCATCATCTCCGACCAGAAGCCGTGTTTTTCTGAAGATTGGGGATTCAAAAAGTTGGCCAAAGGTTTTCGACTCATGATCCAGCAATTGTTGAAGGATTGCACAATTTCTGCTTCCACTGCTACAGTGCGTCCTGAAAGTCGGTGGATCAGTTGTCATGTCGGGTCGATTTCGCTGCCGGTACGTTTGGTTGAGTTTAGTGGTGTTGAAGCCTGGTTGCAAAAGGCATTAGGCTGTCCTGCGACTGGTCAGGGACAATCCTTGGCTAAGTTGCCTCCCGTGACCTGAGACTTTTGGCGTGGGGTGAGGCTGCGCTGCGATTCCTCAGCCAGCCGCACATTTGGAAAGTTGGAAAGTTGGAAACATTTTTTATTTTCATCCCGCCCTATCTGGGGAAATGATTCAATTTGACTAATATTTTTCAGATGGGTTGGTTCAACCACCAACTAGTTTTGGTTCGCATTTCCCTTAATGGCATGAAGTTTGGGTAAGGTAAAATTCATCATGACCCCCATGGCTGATGGATAAAAACATCTGAAAGTTTGGGTAAGGTAATTCATCATGACCCCTGTTGCTGATGGATGAAAATTCTGAAACTTCAATGAGGTCGGTGTCCTTTGAAGGTGAGAAGGGCATTGATGCTGGCGGATTGCTAAGAGATTGGTGCCTTGATTTGGATAAGGGTGTTTCCAAAAATAGGGGTACTCCAAAATGGATGATTTATAATGGAAATCCCTATTAAATTGGATGATTTGGGGGTACCACCATTTTCGGAAACACCCATAAAGATCGGTCGACCTGGTGGATTGGCGACCAAAAGGTGAAGGTTTTGGATTTGAGGTTTGTTTTGATCTGGGCAAAACAATGACGATCTCAGTCAAGGTCACCTTAAATGGTGTTTTACTAAGGGAATCCCCTCCAAATCCCCTTAGTTTAGGTTTGGGAATTATAGTAGTTTGCCCAGTTGAGATCATGGCAAGCTTTTTAAATTGAGATACTCCCTGGAAGTTTAACATCAAGTTTACCCCTGAAAATAGGCCAACATCCCAAAAGGAAAGGATCGTCTTCCAACTTCCAACCATTATATTTCTGGGGCCAGGGGCTAGGGGGTATGTTAAACTGGATGGAAGAAATCCAAAGCACCACTTACTAGGAAGTTTATTCCAAAGAGGGTTTAACACATCCTTGGTGGTGCAAAATTTCTTCCATCAGCCGTATTGCACAATGGGCTAAGGAAACTATGCCATGACTGTTCGAGAGAACCTTTTTGTGTCTGGATTGGTGACATCCCAAAGGAAAAGGGACATATACAGTCAATTCCCAAATCATCTCAGATGGAAACCGCGATCAACAAAGAGGACTTTCACAGGTTCCTCGGATACGTATATTAATGCTGATTGTTATACTAAATATACCTGGATCTTCCAAATATGTAAAGTTTCTGCCTTCTGGTAGGTTTGTTTTGGTAAAAAGGCCACACTGTGAAGATGCAGGTACATGTACATGTGTCTCTACTTTTCATCCTCATTTTTTCTAATAAACGTGACAAAAACACCTCTAGGTCGGTGGTTGTGGATTTTAATGTATTTTTTCCTTTGAAAAATCTTCTTCACCCCTATTTTCATGACAAGAGACGGTGGCCAGTGGTCGTTTCTTTTCTTTTTTTCCGGTGTTTACCCCCCGAGAAAATCGGGCATCATCTGTTTTTCAAGAACTTATAGGATCCATGTATGATATATTTACCTACATGAATGGTTGATTTTCATGCTAAATTAGTATATAGATATACCAGTCCCATGGATCCTATGGGTAGGGGAAATCCCTCAAAATGATAACAGAATCATACCCGTAAAATGGCTGATTGAATGACCCCTGTCTAACGAAAAACATTAGCTGTTGATGGAAGAAATCCTGCACCACCTGAGATGTATTGAAAACCCCCCGTAAATCATGGGATATTTACCATGTCAACTGGTTAGTTAGCCGGATTGCTTCCAACAACCAGTAGGAAACACCCCTTTTTTCAACATAGGGATGCTTCAAAATCTTCAAAACTCAACCGGACCGAGGTTTGATTCCGTGGCGTTGGCTCTGGCGGTGGGGTAACCTAACGGGTTTGGATGGTAAGATCATCTTTCGATAAGTCGAAGGAAAGGGCGATTCCCAAGTTTTTTTGAGTTTTCCTTTTTGGGATGGGGTGGAGTGGGGTCCGGATTTGGACTGGAAGTTTTATTTTGTAAAATCGGAGATGCTTTTCTGTATGATTGCTTGGACAGTCCTGGCTTCCCACAATTAGAATGGTTTGCACATCTGTGGAATTGTCCCTTATATACTTAGAGCCCCTTTAAATTTGTTGGGTTGTTTTAAATGTAGCTCATCCCAAAATAGTGCTACCAGGACAAGTGACAACAATACTTTGCCTGGCAGTCACGGTTGCCCACAGTGGCAACAATTTGCAATGAACACTGTAACTCTCCAAAAGTTACCCCCCAAAAAAGGAACATTTCAATGGAACATCACAATTTTTTATAGGAGATATATACATCCTGAAATGCTTGTTTTTCCATTGCCATGTTAGTCTTCGCGGGTGTAAACCTTTAGCAGATAAACCTAAAATTTTGCCAAACGAGGCGACCGTAAATTTGCGAGAAAATGATCCGGGACCCAATGTTTCAGTGTTGATAGCTTTTTCGAATTTAAGCATGGGAGTTCACAGAAAAAATCCCAGGAATGGAAAGAACCATCATATTTCTGTGTTTTTTTTTTGGGTCGTGATCTCATATTTGCTACTACCAGGATTATTTTGTACTACATTTTTTTGGCTCGGGAATCCCAACCTAAACCTTTGTCGCGGTAGATCAGATCCAGGTCGGACATCGCTAGTAAAGTTATGCATCATGGACCCGTGGGACCTCCCATGGGTCCACATTGCTGAAAAGGATCCTTTTTCCGTGTCAAATCCACATCCAAGTTGAACAAACTTTGCCCTAAAAGGGTGGGGAATTCTATAAACATGTGTCCTCCTTGTTGATGGTTCAGAAATCCCAAACAACCACCTGGGATGTATAAAACCGTGTCAACTAAGAACTACCTCAAGCAAGATGTTGCGAGTATTTTTTCTATTTCTAAAGTTACCTTCAGTGGTTAGACATGGATGATTGCTTGGGACTTAGTAACTACAATTCTATAAATTCCAATAAATGAATGACGATGGCCCGTTTTTAGCACTAGTGTTGGTTGAACATTTCACCCCAAGTCCCCAAGTAAAACATTTTTTCAATGGTGCACTATGAATATACTACATCATCCTTACATCATTAGCTAGTCCTTGGAAGAGAGCCATGAATTATGCTACTCTGAGTGGTTTCTGTTCTTGCATTCCAGCCTGCAAATCAATGGACGGTAGTTGCTAGTGGTGAAGCCTATCTTCTAAGATAAATCCCACAGTAAGACTTCCTTTTTGGGAGTCCAAAAAGACCATTTCAAGATGCTCCATGCATGATTTATTTACCTACATGTGGTTGATTTTATGTTGATTTTTATGGGATCAATGTAGGTAAATTTACCACACATGGATCCCATGGGATTGTTTTAGTAAGGCTTTTTGTGTTCAACGCTATTTGGGGGGGGCCATTTTTTTGTAAAAAAATCGTCAATTGGATGTTTTGGGCGAGGAATCCCTTGATAATTCGGGAATTCCTTGGGCTATCAACAGAGATGCTGCAGAGATGCAACCAAAAATGAAAAAAACACCAAACGAATCGCCGAAATCCCCTCTTGGAAAACTAACTAACATATGCCAGTTCCGGCATTCTTTTGAGTATATGATGATTTTACGAATTTTCCCGTTTTCAGGGGATAGTTGGATGTACCCCTAGCAACGTATGGGAAATCCTGGAATCTAGGCCCTTTTTTTGGTTGGTATTTATGTTTTTTTTTCCATCCCCAAGAATCCCTACAAACACAATGGGTACACGTACGCTAGGGGCACACCCAATTGTCCCTTGAGCATTAGGACTCGTCTTGCCCTGGATGGTTTCCATGTCACCACGTTTGCCAGAATACATCCAAGCCAATGATGTCTGAAATCGATGGTTTAGCGCCTGCAGGCTGGGGTTGTTGGCTGGTGGGAAGTTGGGAATGAATAACTGAGCTTGCTGAATAAAGGGCCCCTGGTTGGTTGGGTTATGAGTTTTCTGGAGGGTATATCATCAAGACACCTATCCTGAGTAAACAAACAACGGAGCTCTGCAGGCGATGACGATCGCTTTGGAGTGGAGGAGGGCTGGTGATGTGAACATCCCATCTGTTAGATGGCTGGTGTTGTGTCGCTTGGCCAGTTCAACTTACACCCCCTGAAACTAACACCTGAAAATAGGCCATCCCAAAAGGATCCAACCATCTATTTTCAGGGGCTATGTTAGTTTCGGGGAGGGATTCCTACCTGAAAATGGCTGATTTTTTGGGGTGATTTTTCCAAAAATGACGATTCGGTCCATCTGGCGCCAGAAAAATGTCAGCGCAAAAAACAGCACCAAAAAACCATGCTTATAAAAAAAATGGGTCCGGATTAGTCAAGATCATTCCTGAAAGAACATTCTGATAGAGTCTTGGTTTCCGATTGTCTTTGAGGGAAATGGGCAACACCAAGGTCAAGTTCTTGTTTGCAATGTTGATGTTTCAGCTTGTAGGTGAACAAGCGTATTCTATTTATTTTGATGACTTGAGATGATCCAAGGTTTCCGGGACATCTCAGAATCTCACCTGCAAGTGGTGGTTCTTTTTTTTTCACTGAAAACGTAGCTCTTCTATCAAGTAGGCTGGACCCCCAGCCCTTGATTAATAATGGCTAGTCAACCTACTCAACCTTAACATACCACCCTCCCAGAAATAGCCGGCCTTGTTTTATCAAGATATATTAAATGCTCATGAAAACCATTGTTGTTTCCCTTAATAACCCATGCAATCCATGTGTGCTATACTTACCTACATTTGTTTGATTTCTATGGGTAAAAATACCATACATGGATCCTAAGGCCGGCTATGAAACCCGTACGTTTTTGGGGTTGGTACGTGGACGGGGGATTTTTCCGCATGACCAATCATTGCCCCCGCGAGGAGTTGCGGGACTTTGTCGCCTTAGGACGTTTTCTGGCAGCTGCTCTGATTAGGCGGTTTGAGATTTTCCGGGGGGGGGGGGAAGGTGAAAAAAGTAACTAGTTGCAGTTGATGTCGTGGTGGTTGTTGTTGTTGTTGTTGTTGTTGTTGTTGTTGTTGTTGTTGTTGTGGCTGTTGGTTGTTGGTTGTTGGTTGTTGGTTGTTGGTTGTTGGTTGTTGGTTGTTGGTTGTTTGTTGTTTGTTGTTTGTTGTTTGTTGCTTGTTGTTTGCTGTCGAAACTGCAATCGCATCACTTTGGAGTGGCGCATTCTTGGAACCAGGGGGCATCCTCTGCCATTGCGACTGTGTCGGGATCCTTAGGAGGGTGGTAAAGAGGTAAGCATCCGCGTTTGGCACCTCGTTGCGTGTGGATTAGGACTGGCAAGTCTTGGGCAATTTTTCGTTAGATGACCAATTCTCTTGGATTTGCTAGTTCTTGACTGGCCATGTTTGATTGTTTGTTTCATGGATTGACTGACTGACCAACGGACCGACCGATGTTTGAGTGCTTATTCATGCTTGTTAATTGTTAATATAGATATATATAGAAACTAATTATATGGAAAGGAAACATATCGGTATAAATAGATGTGAGGCTTTTACCTTGGGCACCACAATCTTGCCAGACTTTTTTTTGTAATCTATATGTGATTCAAGTGAAACCTTTGATCTATAGGTGAATTTATGACGTGACCCCTCACATCCCCCCCGAAAGGTAGTTGAATCCAAGGGAAACTCTTTTAAACAGGGCGCCCAACGTTTCGAGGAACTTGGAGACACCAGTGAAATATGATCAGTGACAGAAAAGACCTCGTTTTTCATGAAAGTTGAATCAATCAATGAACTAACAACCAAACAATCTACTTCAACCACCACTCTCCAGGCCGACATTTCACAAAATAATCACCTATGAAAACCACATACGAAATTCTTTGAGCAATGAAAAACAAACATTTAGTTTTGTGGGTTAGGGTAAGAAATCCTACCCCTTGTTATAAAAAACAATCGAAAACACATCCAACCCCTTAAAAACAGTAGGGTACCAAAATGAAACTTTGCCAACAAAAATTAAAACATCCCATCCCTCCAACAAAAACATCACCAACTTTAGGACTTCCATGTTCGAAACCTCACCGACACGTCACCGGGTCGACCTCTCAGGTGGTGTTTGTTGCAAAATCTTAGTTCAGAACCTCGGCCCGGATGGTAACAAATCTTCCGTTTTTGAACGCTTAACGTTGGAAATGGCTGGTTTTCGAAAGGTTGAAACATGGTAATTACTGCCTATAAATAAATACCAGCACCTTCCAAGGGGTGCCAATTAAACCCTAAGGGATGCTTAATTGACACCCTTTTTGGATCCATTTGGCACCCTTTGGAAGGTCCAGGTTTGTATATTTAAATATATACATGTATATACATGTAGTGTCTGATTTTGGTGAACACATCTGATCATCTGTATACTCAAAACATGTACCTTATTCGAAACACAGAATTCCACAAGATGTTTTTGATGGTTTGCCCTTCCTGCTGGTTGACTAAACCTGTTCTTCATGTTGGTGGTCTAGATGGAGTTATTCCGTAGGATTACACAGACAACCTTGGTATCTCTTACCCACTATATGCCATTTGTTTGAAGAGAATCGGTTCAAATTTTAAGCGATGGGGGGCAGGTCCTACAACTCACTGTAGGCAGGTTAGAGCGCTCAAAACTCACGTGCTATCACATCGTGTGATGGCATATAGTCATGCATGTTAAGCATCTCAGTAAATTTAATGCCCTCATTCTGTGCCTTAAAGTTTGGATGAATTTCATCACCTGACCTCAAACAAGCCTTTAAAACCTTTTGGTGTTTTTGGATTTTGCTAGCAAACTCATCTGGTCAAATTATAGCGACCTCACACGACCCCAAATGGTGGTTTAGTAAAGGAAATCTCTTATTTCAGGGAAATCTAGGCTGGTGAAATATTATAATTTGGCCAGAACTTATCATCTCTGGCGTTTTTGAGTGTGGTCCTAATTTCAGACACTCATGGCGTGATCGTGTCCAACCACGACCAACGTGGAGAAGGGCGCGGGCATTGTTGTTTCGCTGATATTTATTGGCCAAACAAGTTTGGTCACCAAATTTGTGCCAAAAACATAGAGTGCAGGAAATTGGTATAGACTACTGTATAGATATTAATAAAACAGGTCATTAGGCCTATAAACTTTGTTTCTGCGAAATCATGAATCATATTTCACCAAAACCAGTTTCGTTTCAGAAACGTTTGGTGATTCTTAAATTTCGGAGTCTCTATTGCAGTTACCTTGGCCCCACCCCACCGACATCCTAGCCAAGGACACAGCTGTCCTTGTGTGACGTTGAGATGTTGGATCCTGACTTCTGCAAGCATCGAGCTGGGCTTCCTAGACCGCCAAATGGCATTGGAAACGGAGAAAGTTAGAATGTCACCATGGTCCCCTTTGGTTTGGGTGAGAGGAATTCTACCCAGGTGATACTTTTTGTACACAAAGATCATGCAGCAATGTGTTGTGGGCAAAAATATGCAAAAATATCCCCTATCAAAACTGCAGTACCCGAGAAAGAAGGACTTTTTGAGGGGTTAGCCATCATTGTCCCTCAACAATGGGACCCTTATTTAAACCCTTTGATTTTCTGGTGTAGGGTAGGTACCTTGATGGGGATCTTGATATGAAGGCGTCATGATCTCAACTTTGTTTTTGGTGCAATGTTAGGCACCTCCAAGTGAGCCCAATTCGCTGTTTTTTTTTTCCATGGGTCCATGCGAAGTGGTGGGAAAAAATCCCCCATGTTGGTCACCTCGTGTTACATTCCGAGTAGGCGGAGGCACCTGTGGATTTCCCAACGATCGAGCTGCCCTGAAAACCCAAAAAACACCAAGCCTCACATGTCAAGGTGGCGACCACCCGAAGGTAGAATTTCCATGACCCTTCCTTGGGTTGTTGCACTCTTTTAAGAAACTCAAAATTTCACCGTTTGCAACCAAACAACTCGGATGTCATACATGGCGCTTCCAAGGATGGATATTTGATGGATGTCGGGCTGGATCACAGTTGAGACTTTTCCCCCGGGCAAAACAACTTTCAGGTGATGCCTTTGCTCCAACGCAACGGCCTTAAGAACTTGGAAGCCCAGCTAGGGGAGTGCCTTTGGCACCGAGTTTTGGGTTGATGGGTTGGGTGAGTTTTGGGGGGGAAAAAAATGGGATTTTCTGGGTGGTGGTGGTAACTTATGATACACCCCGAAGATTTGGGGGGAAGATGAACCCAATTTTTACGAGCATATTTTTCAGATGGGTTGATTGAAACCACCAACAAGTAAAACAAAAACAACAGTTTTTTCTTTGTTTTTGTTTGGGGGGGTTCGGACTGCCATAGTGTTATTGGCAATCTGATTTCTATCCCAATGAAGAGTGAAGAGTCAATCTCAGGACTATCATGCACGTTTTTTTGTCAAAGGAGGGTGCACCCCAATCATTATCAAAATCCTATTCCCACCGAAAGCTACCCACTAGTTTTTTTTTACGGATATCGGGCAGGATTACTTTGTGTTTTTGATGCTGTATTTGGTGGCGGGCGTCCCTAAAACTAACAAAACCCGCCCAGCCCTGAAAGTTTGTAGCTTTTTCCACTCATTTCTCATTTCTCCCAGAGTATCGCCCCAAGATTAATAGTTGTAAGTCCAGTGTGTTTTTGGAAATCGAGACATACTAATAGATACCTTGGAAGTCAAATGATCAGTTGGATGATCTGTTGAAGGAGCACCAATCTCTTGTAACGAGTGTTATAAAGTTCTATATGACCACCAGTTTTTTTTTTGAAGTAGAGGATCCCGTATGACCAAACATCCTGGATCGAACCGGCATCCTGGGGGGATACACCCAAGTTGTCAATTTTTGGACTCTTTTTTTGAATCCATGCTTGGCTTGGAGGGTTGTAGCTCAGCAACTCCAAACAATAGATAGTTTTTTTCAAAAGGGCGCAGGTTGCCAAACATTGTAAGTTGTCACTAGCAAGTTGAGGTCATGGTTTGTCTTTAGACGTGAATGATTTAGATGTTGGGTGGCCGTATCTCAATCCTCAAGTCATAAGGGCCCCCCGCTTCCTGTTTGATGGAACCGTATCCCATTGCCTTTGGTGGATTGGTTGCTGGGTGGTTTGCACGTGGTTTCAGTGGTGTGGATCCTTCCGTTCCTTCTGCGCCATTGACTTGCAGCTGCTCCTGTGATTGCCCCCTACGAGGTGAGTCAATTGGCTGGTCTGGCACGAGTGTTTGTGTCTTGGTGCTTTTGTCAGTCTTGGCTGCCTTTGTGGGTGGAGCTAGTTGTGTGATATCCATTCAAAAATTAGCTGGGCAGAAAAGGGAACCAACAATCAGCTCCCCGGTTAAAGGGAAAAAAGGCCTGGGTGTGGTAGGAAAGACACTTGAGTTGACCCAGTGAAGTTATGGAAGCAGGAGGAATAGCCTTGGTAAACTATGGCGAGCATCCAGTTGTGTGGCACACCCGGTTGCTGTTGCATTGTGTTCGCGGCAGCACATGGGTGATTTTGACTCCAGATCGAGACATCTATGAAGAAGAGTTGAGCTTAGCAAACGCTGACTTTACTGACTATCATTATTGTGGCCCTCAAGGACATATTCCAGCTCGAATTCCCGCGGCTTCAGTTTATGGTTTTGCTCCGATGACTGTGGGCGAGATTGGGCAGTACATGGTTCAAGGACGAGCCTATGCTGCAGCATTGGGTGCGGTGGCACCTGCGCCTCCTCTTGCTCCAGCTCACATTGCTGCTCCACCGGCTGCAGCTGCAGGGGTCAATGTGGTGGATAGTTGGGTGGTCATGGAGAAGTCAGGTCATCTTCAACGGGGAGAAGTGGTAGCAGTTGATCCAACCCCACTTCCTCCTGGCACAGTGGTTCAAGGAGATCGGGCAATCATGCCTTCAGGAACTGGGCAGGTTTGCCTGGCAAAAATGGCCGCTGCAGATGTTGCGGCTTTCGCGCTCGAGGACCTCAGGGTGTTGCCTGTGTACTTTGACACTGAGGGCACTAGAAGAAGAGAATTCAGCCAATGCGTGGAAAGAATGAATGGCCAGACTCCGGCAGGTGGAGGATTACAACTCAGTGGTCCACCCACTTGCCTCAATTTGATGAAGTCCATGCGAGATCAAGGGTTCACGCCTACCACATTTCATGAGCATTGGATGAGGAGTTCGGAGATACCTCGTGGTGATCGTTCAACCTATGAACATGAGTGCCTGAGTCGGGTCTTGGAGGCGCTGATCTGTGTGGACCAGTTGAATGTTCCATCCCTTCAGGGGGCCGAACTGGTGGTTCGTCGTATGCAGGTCATCAGAGAGGCTCACAGAATCAGTCCAAGCAGTCCTGACTACAGTGCAGCTGACCACTTTATGGGTTGGAAGTATCGTAAGTCTGGTCAAGGAGTTGACAGTGAATTGGCGCAACATGTTGCCAATGAGCTCAAGACGGAAGCTGCCATTGCCAAAGAAGCTCGAAAAGCACGTGAAGAACAAGATCTTCGACGCCGCCGCAACCCGCCTAAGAAAGGAGGTGGGGAAGGCGGCCATGAAAAATGAATGACAGTGCGGGGGCTGCAGCTTCAGCCACGGCTGCGGTACCCCAGGTGGATGTGGCTGACAAAGCTGGCCTGAAGGGCCAGCATGGAGGCTCCAAAATGGGAGTGTTTTTGAATTCAGGTTTGGCTGGTGGAGTAGACTCATCTAGATGGAGAGATCTTTTCCCTTTGCCTCATGCTCCTCTACCTGTTCGAATCCCTGGTTCGAGCTCTAGTTCAAGACGGCGGAGATGCAAGGTGGAGGGCCTTGTCAAGGAGACCAATGAGGTGATTGACGTTCTCAATGAAGTGTATGCTCCACCCTCAGACCGTGTTTTTCCATCTACATGTTCTTTGGCTCAGCAACGCAGCCACCATGAAATCTTCAAGCAGTTGTCTAAGAGAGCCACTGCAGATTCAAGTTGTACAGCGCGTGAGGCTATTGAAGAGCTTCTGCGATCCTCTCCCACTTATTCGAGTGCGGAGCTCAGCACAACAGTGCGTGTCTTCAACAAGGACCTCGTCAGTATCCCTACCAGTCAGAGTGAGCCAGTGGACTTGTCAGGGGTGCTGGACCAATGTGGTCGAGAAACAATTGAGGACCCTCTCAGATGTATGATGCTTTCTGAGGATGAATGGGGTCAGATCATTGAGAAGGGAGATACTTTTAGGCCATATATGGATGTGAAACTTCAACACTCCTCACAGGAGTATGAGTTGTTCGTCAAGACCCTCTACGAAGCTGGGATGATAGACTTTACGTCTGAGCCTCAAGATCTAGTCACACCTTTTTTCGTGGCCAAGAAGGATGGACGACAAAGGCTCATTCTGGACTGTAGAGGGGTGAATCGTCGATTTCGAGCACCACCATCCATGTCTTTAGCAGCAGGTTACACTTGGGCACACCTGCAGCTACCCAAAGACAAACAGCTCTATATAGCTCAATCAGATATCAAGGATTATTTCTATCACCTCAAGATGCCTGAGATCCTCCAGCCTCTCTTTTGCCTTCCTTCGATCGATAGTGCTTTGCTGAGGAGTTGGGGGGTGCCTTCAAGTCGTGGAGGATGTTCAGACCGAGAAGGCTTGGTCTTTCCGATGTTGAGGGTAGTGCCTATGGGGTGGTCATGGGCTATGTGGATCGCTCAAAGAGTTCATCAGCATCAATGTTTGGTGGCCTCAGGTTTGCCCTCGGAGCGCATCATGACCGATCGTAGACCTGTGCCCTCGCTTGACACTGATGAGCCGTTTGTTCTACCCTACGCAGACAATTTGAATGTGGGGGGAACCAACAAAGATAAAGTTCAAGAATTAAAAGACAAGGTAGTCGAACATCTTAGACGCATTGGCTTCAAAATTCATGAGGAATTGGATGCAACAACTACATGTCATTCACTTGGCTATCTGATAGATGGTCAGTTGGGCATTGTCCAACCAATTCCTGAAAAGCTTCGAAAGGTACAACTGGGCTTTGACTGGCTGGCAAGACGACCCTATGTGAGTGGGAAGGCCATAGAGAAAATCTTGGGACATGGAGTTCATTTCATGTTGATTCGCAGGGAAATCTTGAGCCTTTTCAGAAACCTATATGATTTTGCTCAGCGTCATCGCAACGGGGGTGGCAGGCTGTGGAGGTGTGCGGCTCGTGAAGCAAAGTGGGCCTCGGTTCTTCTTAGGCTATGTGTCACAGACCTCCGTAGATCTTGGGATAGTACAGTGACAGCCTCCGATGCATCTTTGTCAGGCATAGCAGTTTGTTCAAGAGAAGCTGATCAACAGACAATTCAAAAACTTGGTTCACAGAAGGAGGGCTGGCGTTTTTGCAGCTATAATCCAAGCAGCAGACCACGTGAGAACACCGTGAAAAAACCAGATGTTTTCAGTGATCCTTCGACTGTCAAACCATTGCATGAGATTCACCATGACCCCTTCTGCTTCAATGACCAGTTTGAAGAAATTGATATGAGTTTCATGGATCCCGAACATTGGCAACTTCGATACAGTGTTCGCATGAGGATTCCAGAACACATCACGCTTTTGGAAGGTAGAGGCATTGTTTCTGCATTGAGGCATAAACTTAGGAGTCTGAGTGGCTTTGGAAAAAGACACCTCCATTTGGGTGACAATTTGGCTTCAATCTTGATAGCAGAAAAAGGTAGGGCCTCTTCCTATGAGATGCTTCGTGTCTCTCGTCGGATAACTTGTCTTCTCCTTGCTGCGAATTGCACCCTCACCTCCCGGTGGATTCCATCTGAGTGGAATGTGGCAGATCATGGCTCCAGGAGATGGGAAGCTGAGAGGAAGCTCGAACAGTCAGAAGAAAGGAAGCAGCAGGACTTCAAAGAAACATTGCTCTATCCAAACAGACATGGAGCTCAGGAACAGCGAGTACTCAAAGCTTTTCTCGCAGAATCTCATGGTGAAGAATCCAGGGAAGATGACACAAAGCTCTTTGCGACGGACACTGCAGGGCAAGACTCGTCCAGAGAGACAAGAAAAAAGAGTGGCCATGGCAAGGAGCCTTCCACAAGCTCCTCGGTTCAAAGGACAGACTTTGTTGGAGCAGATGGCAGTCTCCCCAGCGGTTGCTCTCGACTATCGCATGCGCTACAAGGAGTTCCTCAACTTCAGCCGTGCTCAAAAATTCAACCTGAAGACCGTGAAGAACTTCGACATGGCCTTCACCGAGTTTCTCAACTACTTGTTCATAGAAGGCAGAGATCTTTCCGAAGCAAGCAAGTTCTTCGCAGCAGCACTAGATGCCAACCCCGACTTTTCAGGCAAGCAATCTCTTCCCCGAAGTCGCAGAAGTTTGCAGGGCTGGTCAAAGTTAGACCCGGGCAACACTCGACCTCCAATGGCTTGGGCCCTGGTGGCTTTGTTGTGCCTGGGGATGCTTCGAAGAGGTTTGTTCCGGCAATGCCTGGCAACCCTCTTGATGTTCACAGCTTACTTGCGCCCCGGAGAAGCTCTAAACCTGAGAGAGGAAGATCTAGTTGCTTCAAGGACGGGGTTGAGTCACACTGCCATCAACTTGCACCCTTCAGAGAGGCAAGAGATTTCCAAGGTGGGATTGACCGACGAGACCATTCTACTGGATTCGAGAGTGTTGCCAAACCTTGGAAAACTGCTGGAAGGTCTGCTAAGTGGAAACAAAAAGGACCTCCTCTTTCAGCTGGACTATGCCACCATGAAGCAAGCTTGGGATCAGCAGGTAAACCTGGAAGGAATGCCTGTAGGGTCTCTGGTGCTGTATCAACTACGTCACTCAGGTCCATCACACGATCGCCTGATGAATCTCAGGCCTCTGCTGAAAGTGAAGCGAAGGGGGAGGTGGGCCTCGGACTCCTCCATTCGTCGCTACGAAAGTCATGCCAGAGTTCATCAAGAATTTCAACGACTGCCTACCCCGATACAGGAAAAGGCTTTGGCAAGCATTCCACTCTTGGAGAAGGAGCTCCAAAAGTGTTCATGCCAGCGCCTGAGAAGGACAAGAAGACGTGGGTCATAGAGGTGTATGCAGGATCTTGTCACCTATCGAAAGCTGCAGCTCAAGCTGGTTACAGAGCCTTAGCCATCGACATCCAATTTGGACTCAGTTGTGACATCCTGGACTCCCACGTTCGACGTTTCATCATTGACTTTGCATCCCAACATGAAGTCAAACTGGTATGGTTTGGTATGCCATGCCAAAGCTGGTCTCGCGCTCGGCGAGATGATGGAGGACCTCCTCCTCTTCGAGATGATCACCATTTTTTGTGGGGCAAACCAAATTTAGGAAGGAAAGACCAATCAAAGATTGAATTGGGCAACAAATTACTGCTCTATACATTAAGTCTGATCCACCAACTTCGAGCTCTTCATGTTCCATGGGCTTTAGAGAATCCTTGGAGCTCTCGGTGCTGGCTGGTTCCTGAGATCTCAACTTTGTTAGAGCACAACGGCATCAACCTCAAGCAAGTTGATTATTGCCAATTCAACACACCATGGAAAAAATCCACCGGAGTGATGTTTGAATCCTGTGATCTCCACAGCATCTTCAAAACCTGCAATCCAGTGAATGGAAGATGCAGTGCAACACACAAGAAGCACTTCATTCTGGCGGGTCAGGACTCAGCTGGCCAATGGTTGACTCACCGTGCTCAACCATACCCACCACAGCTCTGCCGGAGCATCATACAAGCGCTGTGATTTTGAGTTCACTAGTGTCTGTGGGTATGGGAGATTTCACATTTGGATTTTGTTTCAACCAAGTGCTCTTTGAAGAAACCTTTGGAGCACTCGGAAATGGCAAAGCCAAAAATCCAATTTCATCGAAGCAGCACCGTGAGTGCCCTTGCAAAAAGCTGGCGGAAACATCGCATCATGGTTTGTCTTTAGACGTGAATGATTTAGATGTTGGGTGGCCGTATCTCAATCCTCAAGTCATCCACCTGCCTCCCATTCCACCTCCCATCATCTACGGGAGATTTCACATTTGGATTTTGTTTCAACCAAGTGCTCTTTGAAGAAACCTTTGGAGCACTCGGAAATGGCAAAGCCAAAAATCCAATTTCATCGAAGCAGCACCGTGAGTGCCCTTGCAAAAAGCTGGCGGAAACATCGCATCATAACTATGATATATCGACTTAGATATTCCTGGGTTGAAATGTAAGTTATGTAAGAACATAGCTGTTATTTAAGTTTGCATGGAATCTGTCTCCAATTACTTTTTCATCACCACTCATCGATCGTTGCAATTCTCATGCTTACCACTAAGTGGAGAAAACACGGAAATAATTAATACTGTGAATTGTGATACCTGTAACTGTGGATGCTTCAGAAAGATCAAGAATTGCCAGTGTTCATATGGGTATTTCCAAAAATAGGGGTACCCCAAAATGGATGGTTTATAATGGAAAACCCCTATTAAAATGGATGATTTTGGAATTACCACTATTTTTGGGTTCACATCCATATCATCAACCCCTATAACCCATCAGCTTACATGAATCCCAACAAGGTGGTGGTGAGTTCGCCGTCCTCCCATCACCCTACTTGGATGTCCCGTTGGAAAGTTAGGATCAAAGGTGATCGGATCAGTGGGTGAAATAACCCTAATATATCCCCATGTATAAGTAGGTGAGTTATACCCATTTTTCCGAACCATGAATTTCCTAACTTCCGTCCCGGGCCATCCAAGTAGCCTGACGACTTCCCAACTCCCTCCCCGTGGGAGTCCTCCATCGCCAGCGGCGGCTCAACTGAGGCCTTTGACCTTCATCTCAGCTGCTAAAAATCGATGGGGTGGTAAGGTGTGGGTTGATCAGATCCATGGTTATGGCAGGTGATCACTGGTTGATGGTTAGTAAATGGGTTATAAGGTAGAACCCTACTTATAAATGGTATATATTAGGGGTATAACCCACTTCCAAACTAAGTGGTGGCAACTCAAAGATTTTTGGACATTTTCACCCCGAAGATTTGGGGAAAATGATGAAACAATTCGACGAGCATATTTTTTCAAAGGGGTTGGTTCAACCACCAACTATAGGATACTGTTGATAGAAATCCTTCCGTGATCACTGGTTGATATCCGGTAACTATACCATCATTTTCTCAGTTGGAAGATATTAGCATTTTTCCTTTTTCGGGAATGTTTGGAAGTTCATTTCCGTTTTCAAAACGGGAGATTTGCAGGTTCCAAGTAAGTCTATTTGCTTTTCCACACCAGCATGACGAGCACATGAACAATGGGTTGTGGGTTGAGGACTATCGTCAGGACTAAATCACTCATTATATTCCTGTATGTGAAACAACCAATGACCCCGAATTAAGTCAAGTCAAATCACATCAATTCAAATAAGTTCGTTTCAACTAATTACATGAAATTCAATTCAAATCCATTTCACTATAAATCCATCAATCCATCAACCAGATGATACTTTTAAGCAACTCCAAAAATTGAACTTTGGGCAATTTTCCACGGGTATTTCCGCCCAAGAGTTGGATGTTGTATACCGTGTATACCCAACCGTCCCGTGGGAGGAATTGGTGGCCAATGGAAAACTCCGCAAAGTGCGAGAATCGGATCGTCCCTCGGTATAAAGGTGGAAAAAACTCCGGAGAGTCTTCCAAAAAAAAATTGTGTGGCCCGTTTTTGTTTCGTTACTCGAAGGAAAAAAGGGGGATTACAGTACACCCCTGGGAAACTAAACGTGACGATCGAAAACAACCATGAATGAAGATGTATCTCTCTCATATAAAAAATGTAGTTTTCCATTGCCATGGTAGTTAACTGGACGGTGTTTTGATTTTTGGATCATTTGGCCCACAATGATGCTTTTGTCTTGAGATACGAGTGGACCCATCGGATGGCAGTGGCGAATTTTTTGTTCGTTGGGAGGATTTTTTCGAAACTTAAAGATGATACTTTGCTTCCTGGGAGGGGGAACGCAAGAATCCAAAATTTTTGTTCTTGGACTTTTGGAAATTGGACTTTTCAAAACAAAACGCAAAGAGGTTTCAAACTCAGCAGGTTTTTTTGTTTGGAAAATTTTGGAAAGGCGAGGGTCTCAATGGGTACTTGTACCCTCTGAAAGTTTTACACGAAACCATATGGAACCTGAAAATGGCACCCATGAAGACGAGATTCCTTCAAAAACTGCATTTCTTTCAAATGGAGATGGTTGTTCCACTGTCATTGCTACATGGCGGGTAGGAGAAATTCCCACGGAAAAAGAACGCCCGGAATACGAGGTCGAGAATACCTCGAGTTGCTATGTCAGGCCTGGCGTTTGGGGAGGTTGCTAGGATTTAACTACCCTCCCTGAAACTAACATGGCCCATGAAAATCCACCATTTTGATGGTATTTGCCAGGAAAGATGTGGATTTTCATGGGCAAACTGTTAGTTTCAGGGAGGGTACTGATTGGCCCCCATTTCTAGGGATCTGTTGTGGGTCGGGTGGTCAAAAATCACTGGAGCCCGAGCAAATTTGATGGCCAGTGTGGTACCTCGGATGATGATCCCAACAAGCTTGGGGATCATTGTTCGTTAAGCCCGTACTAGCTTATATTTCGCACTCAGAATGTACGCAAAAAAAAACGCGGGAACTATAAGTTATAAGTTACATAATATTACCTACTACTGTTGATAGCTGAAATCCTGCACCACCTGGGATGTAAAAAAACCCTGGAAATAATGGGATAGACTACCTATCAACTGGTTAGCAGGATTTCTGAACCATCAACAGTAGTAGCTTGGAACATTTACTACCAGTGGTACACATTTTTGCCACGCAAAAATCATAGGATTTCCGTTTCTGTTTTTTTTTTGGCTTCTGGAAGATTCCACGTTGAGCTTTGAGCACTGAAGTTTCAGGGCCTCTGCGCAGATGTGTGAAGTTTTTGAGTGGATGAAATCCAGTCTAGTTCAATGGGGATTGTTATGATTTTAAGCCATTTAAGCCCTGAAAATGTGAATCTTTCGCAGCCAACCAGTACAAATGAGAAGGGATCATGAATGTTTTGTACGTGAAAACAGCTCATTCTTTTGTGTCCTAGAGCTGTTGATCTTGTTTTCTGCTGAAGTTTAAGTTGTTTTTGGATGAAACTCGGCATGGAAGCCGTTGGTAGTTCCCAATGGCTGTGACTTGTGGAACTCGTTCGTTTGCACGGACACAGTGCACCAAGGTTCTCTTCAGCGTTCAAGTAGGTGAATTTTTTATGGATTGTACCATGGGATTCATCACCTTGGATAATATTTTTGGGCCACTGCAAATCTAAGAACTAGGATTCGGGGTTTTCCAGGAAATCTCTTCGTTGGGAGCGTTTGTGATCTAATTGTTTCACAGCATCCGGGATGTTGTGTTTCCTTGGGTGACCTTGGGTTCGGTGTCAGCTGCAGCTACATCACAGCGACATCAAATCCCTTCAAAAATGACGATTGTTGGGGACTTACACAACTGTTAAATTGACATAGCTGGCTGAAATATCCCAACTTTTTTCCTGGTAGATACCATCAAAAGGGTGGATTTTGGTACTGGGTAATGTTCCGACTTCATTTGGGGTAACTTTTGTTCTCCCCATTTGGGTGATTGGGTTTTGTTAGACTGCAGCTCGGCTTTCGGAGTAAAGATGTATACACAATGATACAACTTTCCGAATCAATGCAATGGATTCATACCCTCTCACAGAAACAGATCCGATGTAGAAATGCTGTAATGGCGTCTGGCAGATTGGGTTACACCCCTCGGATTTCTGGAACCCGGTTTCTGAAGCCCGGTCGCGTTTGGAAGATGACTATACTTAGTAAACAGCCGTTGCTGCTGTTCATTTCCATCAACTTTCACCCTCAAAACCATCAAACAGTTGCCTAAAACAATGGTTTTTTACGATGTTTTCCACGGTGTTCGGACCGCTGTTCGGTGCGTTGAATCCGTCCACCTTCACCTTGACGGCCCCGGGTGGTTGGTGGTTGGTAGGATCGCCTAGTTGGGGGCAAATGCCGAAGCTATATTGCACTACAGCAGGCGTGGGGTGGAGGTATCCGGGCAAGGCGTTGCAAGGCGTGAGCCAAGGGGTTGCAATGAAGGGTAGTTGTTGATGATAGTGATAATTTTGAGGGGCCGTTTTTCTTAAATAAGACATATTATAAGTAATTTTTGAAGGTCACTGGGAACACTCTGATTGAAGAGTTCTTCTGAGACTTTATACTGTTGCTCAATTTTTCTGGGACATTGACCCCAAAACGGTCAGGTTTTGTTTCTCAGGTTGTTGGGGTTCCGTTTGGGCCGCCAAATCTTCATGTTGGATCTTGGTTAATTAATGTAATGGTGGTCTAGTATCTAGGAAGCATCCGTGATCTGGATTTGTCGTTGACTTTTGTTGATGACGGATCAATCCCTGATGAAAAATCACCGTGAAACATCACGATTTCTTGTAGCTTTTGGAAGATGTTGGGTGTGTTTTTTTCGATGGAAAGACGCAAATCTAAGATGAGCCTAGAGGGTGAACTATTCTAACAGAACTGGACCCATCAAAACCTTGACCGGATTTTGTATCATTTTGTGATATTTTGCCTTCGAAAGTACGACATTTTATCGCTGGGTTCTTGTTCCAATGGCATTTAAAACTCGGTAAACCTTCATGACTTCATGAGAACCGCGCCGTCAAGCGTGAGGGGCTTAGTAGATATGTATCTGGCCAGAGCTCAATCGTTTTTGGAGGGAGTGGTGTCAAATGTATGGAAATATGTCTATTCACCAGGTTCTTCCAAGTGACCCTTGTTTGGGGTGTTCTAAGTGACCTTTTCAGGGTTTAAGTGACCTCCATTTGGCTTATCAAAAGGTCACTTGGAAGAAGCTGGAATATGTCTATGTTTTCACCCATTTTCATTACTTATTTGTGGGAGACTCTGCATTTTGACTGGCCATATTTTCCAAGTGCTTGGCGATAGTTTTATCTTGGTCGGAAAACACCGACTTTTCGGGTCCATATTGTTGAGATATGTTCTGATGTCATTGGTGGGATGTAAACATCCCTTCCCAACGACCAAGCCTTATAACATTTCAACTTAAAACAGCGAGTCCCTGCTTTTGGGTTCCAAAAACCGTTTTCAGTTTTGGCAAGCAGCTTCGGATTAAACTTTAAACTTCTTTCCCACCTACAATTTAGTGTACTTCATCATGGCAATTTCCCCCAATATCACGTGAAGAGTGCTTCAGTTTGGGATCCCATTTCCACTTTCAGATGTCAAGTCATCCTTGAGAGGCGTCATGCATTCAGTCAGAACAAAGTCATTCTAAACATTTTTGAGTCGTTTCAGAATCGTTCTCTTCAAATGAAAAAACGAGGAGTCGCCTGTTTTTTCGCACCTGGGGTCCAGGAACCTAGTTTTTTGATGTTTTTTTGCTAATCAACAAAATATAGGCCTGATGGGACTACATTTCTAAGTTGGTTAGATAAAGACTATACCTTTTCCAACCATAGCTGTTTTTTATTTTTTTAGTGTTTGGCAACTGGATGACTGTCTGTCTTTTTGAGTATAGTAAAAATCTGACGGGTCAAATCATCATGTCGTCCGTTCACCCCCCCACCCCAACAGGGATGACACCGTTGATGACATGACGATTTTGGAGTAGCAAATCCCAACCTATATGGATGTTTCCGAAAATAGTGGGTTTTCCCCCCAAATCATCCATTTTTATAGGGTTTTCCATTATTTTCACCATCCATTTTGGGGTACCCATATTTTTGGAAACACTCATATAAACAATCTTTATTTGCCACGAGGGTATCCTGGCGATCCGGGTTTTTTGCAGATCCAGCTACAGGAAAGCACCGTTGAAACTTGAAGTTTACCATCCCATATACAAGGTAAACCCCTACGATCGTTGAAAAATGGAGTTGTAACCCCTATAAATGGCCTTAAAATTGGGGTAACTGGGGTTATTTCACCCTTATAACTGGTTTTTGGGCCCACCTTTTACTACCCAGTAATATGGGGATTTGTAATAAGCCATGACATGATCCAGATGAGCCTGTAAAAAGGAAATGCCATGGACCAGGGTTTTGTTGCCGTTGCGCATGTTAGTGGGACACGTCGGACATCGAAAAAAAACCTCCACCTTCCCAGCACACCGGGTCCTCGGGTCCACTACCGCCGCCATCACCAGGGCTTTTGGGATGTGCTACCTCTACACTTGTTGCAGCCAGGGGACCGAGGTTTTTGGGGGGCGGCTAGCTGGATGTCCCGTTGGAAGTTAGGATCAAAGGTTGGTGGGTTATAACCCTACTTGGAGGATCATCGAGTTTACTAAGTGGTTAATAATTAATAACCATGGTTAGTAAATCCACTAAGTAGGATTAGTCTAGTAATAAATGGGTTGTCACCCCCTTAACTAACCATTTACTAGGTTGGGTGATCCTCCAAGTAATATATACCATTTAGGTTGTGGTTCTGATATTGAGATTCGATATATGATAACGAATCACGAACACACAGGGTATGCAGTGTATTTATCATTTTGTTGACATGAGAACATGACAGCTCCATCATAGACCTGAAACAAACTAGTCCTGTAACAATCCTGCAGGCCTTTTCTCCACGGCACCAGCGGAACCATCGCTCTTCGCGGCACCCGCAGAGCCACCAAAGCGAAAGTCGGCGTTGCAGCCACCGCACGCCCGGGAGCGACGCCCAAGGCGGCGGCAGCAGGGACTGTGTCAGACGAGCCAGAAGCCAAGAGGTTTAAGGGTGCCGAGAAGAACCTGCCAGAGGCGTTGGTTGCAGTGCAGGAAGACGCCGCGGCGATCTTTGAGGCCCTGGGGCTGGGCTCGTTGTTCCACGTGAACGATATTGGCCTACACGAACAATGGCTTGGATGTGGACTTATCCTGGATTGGACCGCGCACGCGGACTATCCTACGGGTGCATTGACAGTGGAGCTGGTCGAGCTCATCACCCAGCATCAAGCCGACGGCGGCGACCCTGAAGCCACACAGGCTCTTGAATCCCAACAGCGTGCCATCCTTGCAGGCTTGGTCAACTTCGAATCTGCAGTGGAGCTCTACACGGAATCGTATATGCTGTGTGTCAAGGCACGCAAAGACATCCACAAGGACGAAATCAGCAAATTGCTTTGCCTCCTCCCCCCGGTGGTGCGTCACCTTTCAAACTTGCCAGCTCCTAAAAAGTACCTAAAGCAGAAGGCACACGGCTGGCAGCAGGACTTGAGCAAGATCTTGGCCTTGGCGTTCTTGTCCCTCGAAGCCCACAAGCCTGAAGAACAGCCCGCAGAAGACATCGGTGCCACACAAGTTGGTGCTGTTGATGAAGACGAGGTCGAGGAGGAAGACGTTGACATGTCAGCCCTATCGGCGATGTTCGGCAGCGGCTGAGACGCCTTGAGTGCAGGCCGTAGACTTTCGTGACCTTATCCTGGGTTCCAGAAAAGTGGATTTGTCGGCACATGGTTCAGATATAAGGTCCTTTTGAACGTCTTGCAAACCAATGTTGTTTGATATGTTTTTTTCTGGCCTGGACAGAACCCAGGCAGTTGTGTCACGGCAACGGCATGACTTGGTTGCAGAACACTTGGATTCCCGAATTTCCTCTCACAGTGTAGCACATGTTCATGTGAAAAAGCAAAAGCACTCTCTGTGTGAAAGACCTCAGAAAATGCGAAATCTATCCTGTGCCGACTGTTGAAGCAATCATTGGGTTCCAGAAAAATGAAGCCAGAATGCACGGTTCGAGACTGAACAAAAAGTCTAGAAAGCAATGTCTTTTTGAAAATGGTGTACCAAGTAAAAGCTTCAAAAAATTTCTGGCCTGAACACAACCCAAAAAGCTCAGAGCCTGGCAGTGGCAAGTCAGTATCTACCGAGGAATTCAGGTGCTGGTAAAGTAACAGTTTTAGACCAGTGCCAACCATTTGGGCGCAGACAGGTTCCTTTTCTTTGGTGGACCCGAAGCAACTAAGTTCTTGTTTTCGCTCGTTCGCCGGCTTTACCGGCACCTGAAAGCCCACCCTTGTTGCAGAACACGTGGGTTGCGGAAATTTATCTTTTCATGTCACATGTGAGTAGGTGAAAACAGCTGCAAACATTGTCATTCTTGAGTTTCTATTCCAACTGATTTCCGGCCTGAACAGAACCCTGTGTTTTTGCTCCGCCCCTTGGGGCAGCGACACAACTGAAGAACAAAAAAGAAGGATGCGATCCATCGATCCCAAAGCATCATCTTGCAGGAAGGCTTGACAAAATTGTTACCGCAGGGGACCACCACGTTCCATGCCCGACCAGGTGAATCGAGCAGCGTGAAGTGTCCCGCACCATTTGTGGAAACCTGGGTTCCAGAAATAAAAACCACGTGCAAACATCCAAAGGCACCAGAAGTGAGCATCAAAAGTACTTGCAGAATTTTCTGGACCTGAACAGCACCCAGGGCGTCTCACGCGTGCCACCTTTCATCACAGTTTGAAAAAGTGCGCAGACGGAGAGAGCATTTTGTTTGGCAAGACACATGGTGAAGACAACTCCGTTTGTTGAGAAAATGATTTTGCCACCATGATTTTGCACTCAGAAGCTATGGCAGGAGATCGCCTGAAACAGTCACGAGCGTGATTCTGAACAATTTCTGCTCAGCAACCAAGGTTCAAAAAATGAACAGAAAGAAAACTGCAGACTACCACAGATGTTCGGGTCAAAGTTTCAACCTGACAGAGGCGGCATGCTCACGGTCACAAAATAGAATACTTTGATGTCAATTCTTTCACGTGTCAACACTTGTATTTCACTCCTCGCTCGGCAATGTTGCCTGCGTTGCAAGCTCTAAACGAACAACTACAGGACTGCCCTTAACAGGCATGTGCTCCACCCTGTTGCAAATCTCAGACTCAGTTCGCTTTCTTGAGATCCCTGTTGTTCAGCTTGCTTTCTGATGTTCTCGCTATCTCATGTTGTGTCATAACATATAGTAAATTCTGTCCATAGAACGCTCCTTATATGTACATATACAAATAGATAAATAGAAATACTGAAACTTCTGCCTCTAGGATATAATGCGAATAGAGACGAACCATTTACTAACCATTTACTAACCATTTACTAAACATTTACTAACCAAGTAATAGTTATAACCCACTTACTAACCATTTACTAAATTCCTGGGACATCCTAGTATCCGCCATCCTTTGTAGGATGGTGTCGTTGGAAACAAAGACAGTAATTGCTTTTGGTGATGTTTTTAGGACGTATATCCAACCCTGAACTATAATTAGGTTCCTGTAAGTTTGTTGATATAGGACACAATGTTGGCAACCCAATATACCAACTTTTTGATTGTTGCGATCACGATCACATGTTCCCCACCCAGTGGTTTTCCTTGTATTGTGGCAAGCAACGGGTCGTGTACAATTGAACGACCAATTGTTGGACAAAATCTGGCCAGCCAATTGATACGGTAGAGGTCCCATATGAGTCGCCTGAAGTGCAGTGAATCAAGTATCGAGTGGAAGATTTGATCCAACAAGATCATGACATTTTGCTTTTGGATTCTTTTGGATTTGTTTCTTGTCGGTTTCTTTCCTGTCTGACATGAAATTCATTCATCACCATTTTTTTCAGAGGATTTTTGGAACTTCTTCCAACCATCCAGCACGCACATCAAACTTCAGGTTGGTTATTTTGAGTGTAATTGTCTTTGCCCAAATTCAAATATATAGGTAGGTTCCCTTCAAAAAAAGGGGGCAAGAAGCTTAACTTCCAAAAGCAACATCATTTTTACCCGTGAAAAAAAACACCACGAGGTTTTTTTTCATCACCTTTTGGAACATAATAATGCAAACCCAAGGGATTTTTTTACCCCGGAAAACGAAACGAACGACTAACATGTCTCCCTTTTTGAAAGGGACTATCTTTTTCAATAGGAAATATATACAGCTTCCAAACCATCACTTTTTCAGGGGGATATATAGGTTTTGAGGGTTTTTTTTGTGGATGTTTCCTTAAATGGTGGTACCCCCAAAACATCCAAAATTATCATTTTTAGTAGGAAAACCCATGGTTGTTGGGTACCACCATTTAAGGAAACACCCATATGTTTTGCCCTTCTTTGTCAAGCTCCGTTATTTTCCACGAGGCGTTTGAAGGTGAGTCCTGCGGATGTGTCTGCCATGATTGCCGGATCCTGTGATCCTGATCCACAGGAGCTGTGATGTGATGCAATTTGTTGGGCCCGTAGCGACCCAAAAAAACCCGGACCGGTTGGGAAGAATCCCCAAAGGTGAGTAATTTTGACCCTCCCTGGAAACGAACAGCAACATTTCAAAAGCACCTGAAAATGGTGGGTTCCAATAGGAATCTCCTCTTCCAGGGGTCGTTTTTTCAGGTGCTATGTTAGTTTTAGGGAGGATAATTTTAATTAATAAGGGGAATACCCTCTCAAATCCCCCGAATTCAGGTTTAGGAATTACAATACTTTGCCCATATCCCATGGTTCTTGGCTTTAATCAGTTATGTGATGTTGGCAGATGATCAATGGCACCAAACAACTTGTATATATGCATGTATGTATGTACATATATATACTGTATATATATATACATACACGTATGTATATGGCTTTACGAATGGTTATAGTAGGTCGCAACTACGCTGTAACAATTCGGGGCTCAAGATCCCTTCAAAATGGATCAACAGACGCATGTCAACCATGTCAACTGGCCAACCTCGTCATGTTAACGGCCAGTGAAACACTGCCAGGAATGGAGGCTCTACAGTAACAGCTGTTGTGCTTGGACAACTCAGAGATCATCAACGGGGGGTGGTGATGTTGCCCTAATTTTGAATAAATTTGAAGCATCCCTTGGAAGGTGACTCATTGGAGGTTTATTACAACCTTACAACCCTACAAACACAACTGGTTTGTTGGGCCCATCTTGTAGGTACCCCATTTAAACACCGCCTTGAAGGTCCATGATGTCAGTCTGTGAAAGCCATGCTGGATTGGATTTTTGTTGGTTGATAGTTGTCCGGCGAAACTAGAGCTGTTTTAATGGTGACATTTCAACCGCCATTTGGTTGAAGTCCTCTTCTTTTTTTGGGGGGGGGATTTGATTTTTTGTTTGGCGGGGTAGCCGGAACCTTGTGGGATGTATCCAGAAATATCCAGAATTTTTGACGATCAACGAGAAGCCACGAGGTGAGTCATGGTCAAAAAGATCGCTTGTTTCTACAGCAACTTTTTTGGTGCGGAGTTGTGATGAGCTGAGGGCCATTTTCCCTACTCAAGTGACAAGCAAATGAGTCACCTTCCAAGGGGTACTCGTACCTACAAGATGGGCCCAAAAACCAGTTGTAAGTAGGGTTGTAAAGTTGTAATAAACCTCCAATTAAAACTCCAGTTATAGTGCAGGATTTCTTCCATCAACAGTATTATTATGCTAATTGTGATGATCATCGTTATAAATGGGGTGAAACAACTCCAAAAAGTAGGGTTAGTTATAACCCCAGTGAAACCCATTTATTTTCGACCATGCTTAAACAACCACGTATCCATCCCATCCGTCCTGGGATGATCCAGGCCAACAAACTTCAAAAGCAGGCTGGCTTCGGTAGGTCTTGTTGGTTTTAGGAGGTACCCCAAACTGGCAAGACTATTTGGGATCTTTTCCCCGAAGTTTTGCCTGGTCCTCCTGGGAGTGCTGACGCCTTTTTGACCTTCCAAATTTAGAAGAAAAGCGTGAACATCTACACTGAACGGAATTTTTGGAGGTTCAGAAGCTTATGATGTCCATATGTTGGGGGAACTCCTAAAATATTGGTAACTAAGTGGGTATATAAAGTAAATAATATCTGGTCAAATTATAACGACCTCACACGACCTCACTGTGAAATTACGACCTAAACTTCTGAAATAAGTGGGTACAGCGTGGGAACAGGTTCTGCCATTTTTTCAAAGCCATTAAATTTAGTCACTTTGGCGCCCCAAACAGCTCAAATTCTACGATTTTGATAAAATTCAAGGGTTTCAGGCCTGGATTCAGAACCGTTAAATTTAGCCATTTTGGCGCCCCAAACAGCTCAAATTCTACGATTCTGATAAAATTCATGGGTTTCAGGCCTGGATTCAAAACCGTTAAATTTAGCCATTTTGGCGCCCCAAACAGCTCAAATTCTACGATTTTGATAAAATTCAAGGGTTTCAGGCCTGGATTCAAAACCGTGAAATTTAGCCATTTTGGCGCCCCAAACAGCTCAAATTCTGCGATTTTGATAAAATTCAAAGGTTTCAGGCCTGGATTCAAAACCGTTAAATTTAGCCATTTTGCTTACCTCACCCCAAAATGTATGACATTTCTTGTGAGTTTTTCAGAATCACCAAATTTGGGGCATTTAGGGGTATAAGTGATTGGATTTTGAGTGTTTTGAAAAATCCTGGCGTTTTGAGACATTCCAGGGTAGCGTTTCCACCCAGAATTCTAACCACCCGAAATGTGAATGCTTACCTGACATTTCTTGTGAGTTTTTCAGAATCACCAAATTTGGGCATTTGGGGGTATAAGTGATTGGATTTTGAGTGTTTTGAAAAAATCCCATTTCGAGACATTCCAGGGTAGCGTTTCCACCCCAAATTGTAAGCATCCCAAAATCTAAAGGGTTCCCATGGCTTCCAACCAGAACCGTTTTTTGGTATCACGCCCCCAAGTCTCATAATAAGCTCATTTGGGGCATTTGAAATATAAGTGGTGGGGCTTCGTTTGTCCGCTTCACTTCATTTGGATCTTGACGGGATATTTTTTTGAGAAATTGACCCCGTGGTCTGGCAGTTGTTTTGAAACAAAATCCGCATCGTTTGGGATGGCTTTTGGGAGCTTCAGTCGACTGACATTTCTCAGAATCCCTAAATTTGGATCATTTGGAAGGTAAACTGTTGGATTTTCAGGTGTTTGAAAAACATGACAATACGACCTCACTTCGAATTTCGTGATTTCTGCGACCTAACCTTATTTCAAATTTGAAATAACGAAATTCGACCTAACGACCCGTGAAATATAATAATTTGCCCAGATAATATAGATTCCTTTTTATGAAGGGACCACTATTAACCTTGCTGTTTACAGTGTTTAGGGAGGACGGAATCAAATATGATGTCTCCTTCCCAAAAAAGGGCAATTTGATGTAATTTGTGTGTGATTCATTGCAATGCCATTATTAAAAAAACAGGGCTTTTCCCCATTGGAAAAGAACTCACTCAGCTTTATCTACGATCTACATAAACTTATTAATCTTATAAGGACGCCGCATCACGTCACCCAAAACGTCATTTTTTTTGACACCATACAATGCAACAAGGGTCAGATTTTGAGTAGTTGGTGGTTTTTAGTTTGGTGATTTACTATTCTAGGAATGCCTTCATGAATAGAAAGTCCTGGCAAGAAGCTCCTCAAAAGGCTGCTAACTACCAAGCGGCAAAGAAGCAAGAAGACCTTTGGCTTTTTCAATGAGGGTTTCTTCAAGATCTCCCACCTTGATTACTACCCAGTTTTTTTGGAAGAAGCCATCCGGTGACCTTTATTTCCGAACAACTGAAAAGGTTTGAACATGATCGCCACGCTCTGTCGATGTTTGACAGACTTACAACCGTCGACGTCAGGTAGTCGAGTGGTTGGGGAGACTTAGAACATGTGTTGACGCTTCAAGCAGACGCACGATGTGGGTCTTACCGTCTCCTTAAAACGGATGGAAGGTAATAAAACAGAGGAACTCCCTCTTGTTCTATAGATTTGAATGGACATACCTTTTCTCAAATCATCATTTTGTGTATCCATTCGTCAACGTATCCAGGGTGTAAACACAGTTGAAACTATCCAAATCATGCCCAGGAAGTCTCGAACTGTCTCCGGAACGGTTTTTGATTGATGTGCCTCCATTTGGAGGACCCGAAAAACACCATTGGTGGCTTGCAAAAGGACAGAAGTCATATCGAAAAGGTTGAAAAAGCCGTCTTGTATCAGAAGGAAAGTTTCAGTCAATTGCACAGCAATCAAAACCCTGTCTATTTGCTGTATGTTGGGGATTATACTATCTAATGTTTTGGGTATTGTAACGTGCCATTAAAAGGATCCATCTTAAATCAACCAGTATAACGGAATGTCATCTAGGATGTTAAATGTTCAATTTCGCATCGGCCAAGGGAAGGTCAGGAAGCTGAAGAAAATCATGACTCGTGACCATTAAAAGGATGCCATCCTAACCAGATTCACATGAGATTTTAGATACTAAAAGCCCTACCAAGTTGCAAGTTGTTTTTTTAAATATCTACCAGCTTCTTCCAGTCGTGACCTTTTGATACCCCAAATGGAGGTCACTTTTCACCCTTGAAAAAGGTTCACTTTCAAAAACACCCAAGAGGGTCACTCGGAAGAACTTGGGGAATAGACTTTTGTTCCCTTTAGGCAAGCAGCATAAGCCGCATGGCGACCATGGCATGCATGACTTCCACTGGCAACCATGGCCGAGGTTTTGGGATGTCGTGCAGACAGACTTCAACGTCACCAAGCTTAGCTCGGTGACAGGTTGTTGATGTCTGATGTCAACCACAGGATTTTGTTTACCAAGGAAACTTTGGTATTGTTTGTAAGGATACACGGGGAATTCCTACTGTTGGAAGAACATCCTGCTAACCAGTTAGTGTTGGTAGTTTGGATCTCATAATTTACGACATTTTTTAAAAGATATACCGTGCAGAATTTTTGAACCATCAGCGGTATGGAAACATGTCAAGAAGAAAAAATCCAGGTATGGTAGAGTATGGTTACATGTATTATAATTTGCCCACCATGTTGATTTCACTTGGTGAAGTTCAACCATGCAACGTGTTTGGTGATGTTGTGTAGTAAGGGAGATTTGTATACATCATTTAAGCTTACGGGATGAACAGGTACAGCAAAAAACAGGATGTTAAGTTTAGTAGATGATACTGTTGATGGATGTTGATGGTTCAGGAATCCCAAGGCCAACCACCAGGGATGGTGCTAAAACCCTGTAAAAACTACCTTTCCCTCAACTGGTGAGTTCACCGTAACATTTCTAAACCACCAACAGTATGTCATACACGCTGTCGAGTCCAAAGGGATCCAACTTTGAGCTGCAAATGCAAACTTCCAACATCCAAAGTGCATTCTGGTTTATGTATGTTACTTCATTTGCAAATGTATGTTGTTGTTTTGCAGGATTTTTTTTTGGGGGAAGCCGCATCGAATCTCTTGTGTTGCAGGTCTAGATAGATAAGTACCCCTTAGAAACAAATCTCACCTGTAGGATTTATAGAACTTTCTGGGACTTCCCAGAAACTCCAATTCTCATTTATCCTCCTCCTCCTCCTCCTCATCATCATCATCATTATCATCATCATCATCATCATCATCATCATCATCATCATCATCATCATCATCATCATCCAACCCACCACATCTTTCTCCCCAAGGCACAACAAAGGTGCCGTTTGCTACGCTTCGCCACGGGATCCAGTCGACCACCGCCAGGTGTGGGATACTCAAGCTATAAGATCCCACAAAGACTGGTGGATTTACTGTACATATTTTTACCATACATGGAAAACCCATAACTAGCTGGTGGTTTCAAATATCTTTTATTTTCACCACTATTTGGGGAAGATTTCCCATGTGACTAATATTTTTCAGATGGGTTGTAGGTAAATATACAATATATACAGGATTCTATTGGAAAAGATTATAGAAGATATAGGAAAGATAGATATGCTTGGATGTCCCAGGGAAGTTAGTAAATTGATGGTTAGTAAATGGGTTATAACCTACTTATAAATGGCATATTTTGGGGTTCTAACCCATTTACTAACTGGAAGGGTGAAAGCACCCAACCTTAACATGATCACCTCCTTCAGTTCACTTGAATGATGCCAAACACCTTCGGTTAGAGGTATCATCAACAAGGTGTTTTTTCCAGCATACGTCAGTGGCAGCTTTGAATCAGACAAGAACGCAATGAGTCAAATAATTATCCATCCGCTGGGATCTTGAACATGGAATCGTGTGGGTTGTACGATCCGTGACCTCCACGGATCGTGGCCCCGTCGCAAAATGGTGTTTTTTAAACGACTCAATGAAGTTGTTGAGTTTATTGAACCTAACATGGTATCTCTGTTTGGGTTGTTTTCACGCCAACTTCCGAACTATACTTACTCACCTTCTGACGGAAATTTGCAGAACCCTTACAAGGAATCGTTAACACGGCTACCATGGAACTCGCCCACCTTGTTATTTTTTGCTGCAGCGACCAGGAGGATTTGCAGAATTGCACCCACCTTTTGCGGTAGAAGTGTAGCTTGGATTAGCTGGGTAGATGGGGATGGGTCCAGTGTGACATGGATCCATGGTTTCAGTGCTTGACTTCGTTGGTCAACACCCTTGATGACATGGTGATTTTGAGTACTGCTCATAGGTTAAACTTTAGATCGAGGAAGACATCAAGACATAGAATGCTGAGTTCCCGGGCGAAGAAAAACCCTTCTCAGGATATTGCTGATCAAGTTGATGTGTCCAAAGATGGTTTTGTTTGATTGTAACTATAGGTTGGTTAAGTTGTTTTTTTAGACACATATATACCCTCCCTGAGACTAGCAGCAAAAGCACCTGAAAACTGATGGTTGGAGCTGACTACTGACTTGTCTTTTGGGTCAAAAGGCCTATTTTCAGGGGTAAGCTCCCTGTTAGCTTCTGGGAGTGTACGCTTGAGCATGAAAAAACCCTCTTACTTTCCATGAATCCTGGTTGATTAACGGGGATCCTTATAATTATATTGGTTTATTTTAATCACCACAAAATTGGGTTAGGATATTCCCCTATATACAGGACAGTAAATAACCAGGGGCCCTTTTTTCATTGCTCATTGAGGGACGAATTTTGGCTGGTTCTTAAAAGGCTCCCATGTTCCTTCCCTTGATTCCTTCCTTTCAATTCTTTTCGCTTTGGTCCGAGATCGTCGCTGGGATCGGAACATCACTTACCCACAGCACACACTTGCTCCCTGGCATCCCATCCCTGGAGACCGGTTGGGGGGAAGATGTGACAAGGAGATGTTGATAAAAAAGGATGTCACATTGTGCAGATTGTTGGAGGCTTAAGTCTCCAAAGGCCTTATTTTTGATTCCACTTAAGGATTGATTCAAGGTCGTAAGGATATGTGAAAAAAGGATCACGAGGGACCCTCATTGATATCAGTGATCATTTGACCAGCATGAAATGTTCTTTATTCGTCTCCTTACCTTACAAGTTTTCATGGGCCAAACAAAAAATTGTTCATAGTTTTTTTCTTTAATGTCATGGGGGTTTGAGAAAGCTAACCCCCCTCAAGTTAGGAGGGATATACTGCATAGGATTCTTGATCAAATGGTGTATCCCTGAAGAACTTCCCCACCCTTTTTTAGCACTTATTTCTGGTGGGGATATCTTTGGCTCATAGCTAGCATTCAGCATTGAAGCCAACTTTCAGGTGGTTTCGTAGCATGAGTGCATCATGCTCTTCGTTAGAAGTTGACTACTTGATTTTGGCCACCACTTTCTCCTTCGAAGAAATCTTAAAGGTTGTAGGCTAGTTGTAGGTAATGTTGTCGCTGGATATTTATTTTCTCCTTTATGTTGGATGACTTCGATTTTCCATTGCGGTTTCGGACCAGTAAGAAGTTTGGGCTGGTAGAGACGAAAGACACATCACCCAATGAAATTGATGAATTATCCAATCCTAAAAAAACCATCACCCTTGGCCCTATGCTGTTGGATGACCTTGGAATATCACCCTATGCAAACGATAATGAGATAACTACACTTACATAACTACACCCCTGAAATTTAACAGATGGAACCTAAAAAATCACAGTTTTGCAATCTTCCATCCACCTCCATGACTTGGGTGTTCCATGTTAATTTTTCAGAGTTTTATGTTGATATAGGTGTTTCCTTAAATGGTGGTACCCCCAAATCACCCATTTTAATAGGGTTTTCCATTATAAACCATCCATTTTGGGGTACCCATATTTTTGGAAACACCCATATGAATTGCAACTCTCAAATTCTTACGGATTTTTGTTTTTTACCAACCGCTGCTGGGAAGTCAAAATCTACACCTCCTTTGACACCCCCGAGGTGTCAACAAGCTGGTGTTGTAACTCGGTAGTTTTTTGATTTGCTGGTGGGTACTTAGAGGATCATCCCAGTTAGTAAGTGGTTAGTAACCTCTATTTATAAGCCATTTAGGCCATTTGGAAGGGGAACAACCCTAATTGAGGGACTTACTAACCATTGTTATTAACCACTCACTAACTGGGATGATCCTCCAAGTATGGAGGGATGATTCAACCGGGGGGTTTCAAGCTGAACCAAACATGGGGAAATTCTAAGAATCAAACCATGTTAAGGTGGGGAAAGTCTAGAAGTAAACCCACTAGATTTTGGGGCCTTCAAGTCTTTAGACACCCATATATTTGCGTGAAAATACGTTTTGGTTGAGAATGAGGTACTCAACTTATATATAGACGCAAGCAGGCAAAACTGTTCATATACTTACTTGTTGTGTAATTACCATAATGATCCTCTATGGAATTTGCATTGACCCGGGTTGTGTTTGCTTTATCATGATACTATGTGGGGCCCACTCGGTTGTGCCAGGGAAAGACGATTTCAGATGGGTTGTTCAAGCACCAACTACGTATTACTGTATGGTTTAAAGAAGTTCCAACAGACCCATATGACGCCCGTAAGCATTGTGTGGTTGTATGGGAAGTATATGGGAGGAGGTAGAAAAGAGATATCCAACTTGGACATTTTTTTCCAAAAAACACATTTTTCAGCTTTTATCCCAGGAAAAAAATCCACATCTTTTTGGTTTGCGTGACCAGTGTGGGTTTAGGTAAAGTAATGGATGAAAGGAGATAAGGAGATGATGGACATTGGAAATCAACAGCGACTTTTTGGTGGTTGGAAAGGAGGAGTTTTCAAACTTCCAGCGGCTTGTGGTGGGGGTCCAGGATGTTACCCTGTAGTTTCCTGTAAGGGATAGGCATTTTGTTAGAAAACAAGAACATGCTGTTGATGGTTGAACCATCAACAGTATGACCTACATCTGAAGAGAAAACTCTGAATCATCTCGTTCCGTTACCACGGCGGCGGTTGCCCCTTAGAAAGGCGGTACTAATAGGATTCCCGGGAATCCCGCTAGTTCAGGAAACCGGGTCCCGCAGTTTGGAGGTCAGATTTTTCCAAAGGTGTTGAATTTTCTTAACTTGGCTTACTACACTCAAATAAGTACAGTTGTTTGAGTACACTTTCAAACCTTACTCAAAATTTTTAGAGTCCACCAATTGAGAAACAGGATGTGTTGGGTTTTGGAACCAGATGCCCACCGCGGCACGTGATTTTCAGCAATTACTGCTTCGGAAAGGAGGGAATCAGTTCCAGAGCCTAGATGTATCCTCAGTAAAACTACTAGGATGTCCCAGGAATTTAGTAAATGGTTGGCGGTTAGCAAATGGGTTATAACCTACTACTTAAATGAGATATTAGGGTTGTAACTCACTTACTAACCTTTTACTAGCTTCCTGGGACATCCAAGTAGCATAGCCCCTGAAAATGGACCTTCCCACAAAGAACATTTTCTCCCAACTACCATTCTTCAGGGGCTATGTGTTAGTGTTTAATTTTTGTTCCCCCCTAAAATTCTCCCAAGAAACGTGGATTTCTGACGATCCATTTTCTACAGGCACTTCTACCGCAATAAACAACAGCTGCTGGAAAAACTTCATTCAGCACTGGTGGACGACTCGTCACTTGCCTTGACCACTTGGATGGTTTGTGTGAGGAATAGATGTTGCTTTTTAATGACCAGGCGTAATAAAACTAGGTGATGGTTTCAAATATTTTTTATTTTCACCCCTACTTGGGGAAGATTCCCATTCTGACCAATATTTTTCAGATGGGTTGAAACCACCAACTAGGATGTGTCTCAGGAGTTGTTTGGACCTGGAAAGTTTTCACCTGTTTTTGTGGATATGAACAGAAACAAGCACAAGAATATGCCATTTCTCCAGGGTGATTTTTTGGAGGGATCATTAATTGGGACCCATTTCAGGGGAATCAAACAATGCAAATGTATGGTAGTTTTGAGGGATTTCCGAAAAATGGTGCCTTGTTTGGGTTGGTAATATAATGACAATGACGTCTGTTTTGGTTCCATTTTTTCAACATCACAAAATCTATCAAAATCTGAAAATCCAGATTGCTGGGCGCTCCTTGCATGAAGATAGACGACAGACTTGCTATGCAAGTTAGTTAAAAGTTCGAGCAATGAATTAAAGCCGAAAATAGCAGGAGGGAAGTATGTGATATACACGGTGAACAAAAACTCCCCCGTTTCTGGTGAAAATCATTCCAGTTATCCAATCTTCTTACGATTCGTACCCAGGGCCAGAGGGGATCTTTAGGCTGCATACATATCAACTATCCATTTCTGCAAATGTGGGTGATTCTCAAAAAACATATTTTGGATAATATAAATTGTAGCTTCACATATCAAAAACTATGACATCTTGTCCTTGAGATTGAAATGTCTTTTTTAAGACCACTCCCCAATACTAACAGCGAGTTTACCCATGAAAAATAAGGACCAGGCCCCCAAAAGGACATTTCATCATCTTCCAAAATTCATCGAGTGACTCCCTAAAACGAATATAGCCCTCGAAAAATGATGGTTTCCAATAGGTTTTTGTTTTTTTTTCCAGGAGGTTATTTTCAGGTGCAAACTTGCTGTTAGGGACTCAAGGAGGGTAGATCTCTTTTTTCAAGTTGCACAACAACTCATGATTGCCATAGGTTCGGGACAGCCTGATGCCAAGACTCCCATTTTCGCCGCTGAAAATGCAATCTTTGGGCATGCAGGGGTATCGAGATGTGGATAACTGGATAGCAAACATGTGTTTTTGAGGCCTCAAAAAGGCGTATGCACCCCCAAAGATTAATGGCCTGAACCCAAGAATCACCTGATTGAAGAGCGGAAAAGTCATCCCTTCACCAAACCTCCGTGACTTTGGGTTCCAAAATGTTCATTTTGCAGGGTCGTATATAATTCTTGCGTAGATTCCCAGATCAAGAGCTCTGTTGTCATAGAAAAATACACTCGTTTGAAACAGAACTTTTCAAAGGGTGAATCATCTCACCAACAACTGCCCTCATATCCATATACCCTCTAGTGAACTAACATAATCCCACCTTGGGAAAAGGAAATTCATCTTCAACAGTGCCTTTTTGTGGGGATATGTTAGTTCCCAGCAGGGTATTTCCTTTGGTGCTTTGTGAAGATGCATTTTCTTTTTTTCTCTTGTTTGGTGAGGTTCTTTTTTTCTTCATCAGTGTGTTGTTCCAGCCGTAAACTGGGCTGTTGAAGAGTGCAACAACAAACAAATACACTTTGCTGCACAAAAAACAATAACATACCTCCGCAAAGTTTAACATAGCCATAGCCCCTGAAAATTGACTTTCCCAAAAGGAAAGTTGTCTTCCAACCAGCATTTTTCAGGGGCAATGTGAAACTTTCTACCCCATAGCTAAGACAAAAGCCTTGATGTTTTCATGAGACATGTCGACGACATGAGACATGATGTCAAACTTCAAGATCCTTACGGTTGCGGGCAATCTGAAGTGAAGACATGCACCTTGATGGTAACCTCAGTAACTATCGTTTAACCTGGACGCTGTTGAAAAGAAGATGACCCATGGAAGAGGAGATCAATTTTCCCACCTTGGACACATTCTCTACAATCATTTTTTTAAAAGCAGTTTTCAACCATTAAACCTTTGAGGGGTGGTGGTAATTTCTTTGCCACTTAAATTGTTGCTGGGTAATTTTTGGTGGGGTGGATTCCCTCAAAATCATTTGGGCCTTAACGTAGCTATGGACAAGCCACTGTGTTCCCAACAGGTGTGTGGATAATGAACAACACACCTCACCCAAGCACCATTTTGACATTGACTCTTGGCAAAAAGTGAAGCTCGCCCAAAAAACTCCTTGACATAGAGTCTATGAATGTGAAATTTGCACAGCCGTTTCCAGCGTCATGTATGAATCTCGCAAACGTTACTTCGCAGAAACACTTTGCAAAGATAGAAACATGAGAGCTTCAAACATCACAACAAGACAACAATCAGTAAATTTCATACATGCTCACGTCGACATGTTGCAACAAATCGACATTTTCCACTTGCAAACCAAACATGAGAGGCTAGTAACAGTCAAAGACACACGAAGCTGAACGCTCCCGTCATCCCGTCGCCAATTTGACCCCCGTTGAAGCCTACGATGACGTCGCGCGGGCGAGTTATTCTCCTCTTGGCTTTCGCCGCCTATGGACGCTTCGGGCTGTAGAGTTCTGGAAAAATGGTTCTGAAACAAAAGCTGAAGAAAAAGTGAAGGAAGTACCATACTGTTGATGGAAGAAATCCTGCACCACCTGGGATGTATAAAACCCTGTAAATAATGGGATGAACTACCTATCAACTGGTGCAGGATTTTGTCCATCAACAGTATCAGAAATTAAGAACAAACTCAAAATCAATGGAACAAAAATCTGGATCTTATTAAATATTCTTGAATATTTACAGATATTATTTTGAAATTTCCAAGGTTGTATTTTTCCTCTGGCAATACTTCTGATCCTTGATTCTTGGAATCCAAGGACTTTGGATCCATTCGAATGGATCCAATGATTGGAACTTTACTCCGCCCTTACGTGGCAAAGCACGACTCTTCTTGGATACAGCCACTTGGGAAGGAAGGAATTTTGGGGGTGTCCATGGGAACCATCTTTTTAGGGGATGTTTTGGGGTCTCTAGTTTGGAGGAGTGCGTTTCACTTTGTTCAGTTTAGAAATCATCCTCGGCCCGTTACCCGCCTTGGCCGTATACTTTTCAGTCATGATCGTCATCTGACAAAAACATGTTGATGAATGCTGGCGATGTGAGCCAGGGCTTTTCACCTCATATTCAAGAGATCAAAAAATCAAACGAGCTGTCACTCATTTCACTCATTTATTGTGTCATCTTTGGAGTTGGAAAGAAGTTCTTTCCTCTTCCCCTTGCAAAATGAAGGTAGAGGAAGAACTATTTCTCTAAAGACAAATTTCTTTTGTATCTACTTAGATGATGACGATGATGATGATGATGATGAAGATGATGTTTCATTTTTTGTACATGTTCCGAATTTCTGTGTTTTGTTTGTTCCTTGGCTCAACTTGACGGTTGCTTGAGGGTCCCCTATTTTTCGAGTACGTATTTTTTTCCTCAACCTTTTGGAGCCCCTATACACAAACTTGGACATTTGATTTATATGGGTTGACCAGTAGCAGTCACCACTTGTAAGGATTTTTCCAATTTTAGCAAGGAATCCCGAAAAAAACGTGATTTGTGCCTGGCATCCTGGGTTTTGTTTAAAAGAAAGGGTGTAAATCACCCATGGTCCAGGTGACATTGAATTCGTGACCTTTTGGCTATATCTCCCAGGTTACTAGGTCACGTTTTTCCAACCTTTTCAGTTCCCGGTCACGTTGTAAACTCACCATCCCAAAAAGGTCACCACAAAAAATCTCGCGCCAATCAACCGTTGAGGCCGATGTGAGTGCCTATGAAGAGTTGCTACCCTTGGGTTTGTTTTCTGGTGTCACCACCAACCCAGGGACGCTTGGATCGGGGGGATCATGGGGGTCACAAAGTGAGTGAAGACTAGGGTCCCAAGATAAGGCGGCAACGTGGGGATATGTTCCCTCTTTTTTGGAGGGGGGAAAAAGATTAGATATGACATAATATCATTGTATAGCTCTATACTCCCCCGAAGTTTGACACAGCCCCTGCAAAATTCTGATGGTTGGAAGATGAATTTCCTTTTGGGAAGGCCTATTTTAAGGGCCTATGTTCAACTTCACGGGGGTATTTTTTTTGTGAAGATATGATAATATGTCATATTTTATATATACGGTACCGTAGTCTTGTTCTCAAGTTTGATACCCTTATTTTCAAAAAGGCTTTCGACAAGCATTCGTCCTTTTGGAAAAAGACATGGAATAACGACCGAAAACATGAGGTTGGTGAAATATTATTCCATTTGGCCAGAATTTCATGCCATGATTCCTCCCGAAAAGTCAATTTTCTCTATTTTTTATCGGGATAGATTTTACCCTAAGAATCACAGGATCTCAAAACTGATCGTTTGGAGATCCCAGAACCCTGCTATACAGGTTCAAGTCCCTCTATAGGAGGGTCCAAGGATTTTCAGGGTAAGTGAATTTTCAACCTTCAAGAAGTGCATCTTTGTTCATCATTAAAAAACTTGCTTCCCTTCTCTCAAGCGATTCGTGTGTGGCTTTTAACAGGCCTGAAGTCAATGGAATCGGTTGACCAACCATGGATACCCCAGGGATCCCGGCTCACCTTCTGAGAATGGTAATGGAACCTAAATACTTTGCCCTATGACCCCGGACCTATGTGCAAAAGAACATTTCGGTGGGCCCATCAGGGAACCAAAGGGTTTTGATGTGGTAGAGATGGCCAACAAAGGATGACATATTGACTCGGTCGAGTGGTGATGGTCGACTATATGTGGCTTTCTTTTTTGTTGATCTACTCCCCCGAAAACTACCAACAGAAGGCTATATCTGGTTGGTGGTTTCAAATATTTTTTATTTTCACTCCTATTTGGGGAAGAGTTCCAATTTGACTAATTATTTTTCAAATTTGTTGAAACCACCAACCAGACATTATTTTCTTTTTGAAATGGCGAACATGTTAGTTTTCAGGGGCGTAACGTTGGGATAACAAAATTCCCCAGAAGTCACCTCCAAGTCACTTCAGGGGTTGGAAGTAAGGTTTGGAATGAAACAGGTTTTGATGGAAGACCCCCCAAAAAAACCTCTTGTTGGTAAGTAGTGAAATCTCAGTCTATCTTTAGGAGTCTCTGTTGAGTTCTTTTTGGCTAATTTTTTTTTGATTGAAAAAAATGCGTTAAGTTGAAATATGTCACTGAAAAAACTTGATATGGAAGATTTGGCCCGAATTCACGTGGTATAAAAAACCAGCCTGATACAAGGTTCTTTGGTTTTCTGATTGAAGTTATGACAGTTCTAGGAAGCTGATTGTGGAAGGTGGGAAGTGGAAAACCCATCCCCTATGAGATGGAGTAGTTTTTAAGGAATATGATTTTGGTAGATCTTGGCAACCATCCCCAAGTAGTTTAACCATATAGTTTAAAACCATCCCCAAGTTTCAAAGATTTTTTTTAAATGTTTGTTCCTACTTGGAAACATGATCCAATTTTGACGCATATTTTCAAATGGGGCCGAAAGCACCACCTCGGACCTGTTTTTTCGCTGAATAACAAAGCAGATATGAGCAAACGCGCATGACCTGCTTTTCCGTACGTAAGTTTACCAGCCAGGTAGCAAGCAATCAGTTGGGGGTGCTAGCGCACAATCAATAGATACATATGTCGTTTGCTACATGTTATATACATGTCGGTGTTTCTTTTTCCCCCAGTTTCATTGCTTCAGATGAATTATGGGTCCATCAACAGCATAGTAGGCCCAACCAGAATGAAGACCTATCAGACCTATCATGGACAAAAAATGCTCACGGCCTTGAAATACCTTTTGGATGCACCCCTGACGGCTGGAACCTAGAAATCAACCATTTGAAAAAGGAAAATCGTTTGAACTCAACCTCCATGACTTGTGTTCAAAACTTGGCGAATCTTTGGTAGTCCCTTATACCGTTAGCCCTAGCCCCTTTAAATTTGGTTGGGTTGTAAGTTGTAAATGTAACTCACTAAAAGTTAAATCTTTAAAGTTTCGCCTAGTTCCAGGGTGTAATTCACAAAGGATCCTGCAGAAGGACAAGGTCAAGTGCTCTGTGGACTCCGTAAAATCGCTGGCTGAAAAAGCTTTGAGTTTCTTGGAAAAAATCAGAGCCAATGTGAGCTGAACAAACACTTCTGGCAAATTTGATGTGGTATGTACAGCCCCGAAAATCAAATCGAACCTGATATTTAACCCTTGGAAAATGAGCAACATCTACAAACTCCCAATTCTTGGCTTACATGTTAGTTTTTGGTGGTGTAACCATAACAGAAACACCCTGTTTTTCTTTTCTGCAAACTCAGCGTTTTATCGGAAGATGAGGTTGCTTTTTTTGGTATCGCATTCCATTCTATAAATTCATTACGATTCGGGCCATGTTTGAACTACAGTACACTCCGATAAACTAACATAGATGAAAAATGGACCCAGATGTATTTTCCATTGAACATGGGGATATTCCAGCCAACTATGTTAGTCTACCAGAGGGTATACCAATTCGGTCTACCCGTGTATTTTGTAGACCCATTTGCAACGCGACATTAAGTTTCCCGTGACCAAACGTGAACGCCATGCCGGCCTCCCTTCAAAAACTGGCATCTCAAACTCATTCAGGATTTCTGGATCATCAAGAGTCTTACAAATGGCTTACTGAAATAGGACTCGGTTTTCGCAAGAGATGGTAATATCAGAGAAGCTTATGTTGGGTCCTACCTGAGAAAAAGTTGCGTCCCTGAAACGTTTCCTCAATTTTTTGAAGTTGAGTTAACTGAGAGGTAACGGATAGATTATCCTGATGCCTTTCAGGTTTTCCATTTTTTTTGTCTATTGCTAAGTGTTCCTCCCAAACTGAGAGTATACACCCCCTAATTTTAACAGCTAAAACCCTTGAAACACGATGCTCGGAAGACCATCCGGCTTCCTTCAGAACCTTTTTGCTGTGAAACTTCCACGGGTTAAAATGAAAGTTCCCCCAAATTCTTGGCACATTTTGAGCCCACGTTTTTTTAAAACAAACCCAGGTTATACCGACGAATTCATGTGTCAAACTTGGGGAAAGGACCTGTTTGGGGGGATGGGATGGGGGATGGGATGAGATCAGAGGAAGTTAGGATCAATGGTTAGGATCAGTGGGTTATAACCCCAAGGAATACCCCATTTATAGGTAGGTAGTTATAACCCATTGATCCTAACCATTGATCCTAACTTCCAACCGGACATCCAAGTGGGGAGTATGGGAAAATTGTGCCATCAATCGGCCTCTTCCAGTCGTGACCTTTTGATAACTCAAATGGAGGTCACCTAACTCACCCCTGAAAAGGTCACTTAAAAAAAAACCTTCAAAAGGGTCACGAACGGAAGAACCTGGATGAACATGTTTTTTTGTGTTTTTGTTGATAATATGATGGTATACTCCATTAAGGTTGAATTTTTTGGATGAAATTTGGATGTTGCCATATTTTTTTTTTCCACTCCGAGAGGGTAGTTTCAGGAAATTGGGTCGGTGAAATATTCTACTTTTACCTCTAAGAAACGCGCCCTGTGAGGGCATTGAACTCTGGAAATGCCATTTATACGACCCTTTCCTGCTTCCCTCATCAAAATGTAAACCGACTCCATTGTGCCTGAACTTTGCGATTGGAAATTGCAAGAACTGACCCTCCTGGAAACGATCACAATAATCACAATACACCCCAGAAATCTAACATGGATATTAAAAAATTGCCATGTTTAAAGGGAGTTACCTTTTCCAAACCATGATTTTGGGTATTCAGCCGTTTGTTTTCGGGAGGGTATCCCTGCCTTCTCTTTTGAGTCGATTATTTTCTGGTTTTCCAAAGGTGGGATATGGACTCGTTCCCTAGAGGGTAGTCACATGTTTTTTTAAATCCAATATACTTCAGCTAATGGTTATATACTTGGTGGTTTGGGTGGGTGGTTTGGATTCCTGGGATCCCCTTATGAAAGGGATTGTTACTTAGGGGTACCCCTAGAATCCCAAACCACCGGGCCCCAAACCACCCATTTACCATTAGCTGATTACTGCCGTGCCAAAATTTTGGTTGGAAGGCTACATAGTTTTCATCTAGAGGTGTGGTCTCTTTTCAGGACCTTCAATAGTCTTTTCGCTCGCCGTGAGTTCCACCAAAATCCAAACTTGAAGCATGAGACAGGCAGGTTGTACAAAATGGTGGCCCTCAAAACAAACAAACCGCTTTGTCAGTTGATATAACATGATATAATATAACCCCCAGTTATACTCACTTAGAAATTTCTAACTTTTTGAAGGTATTTGTTGCTTTTATTTCATCACCGTATTAACAATAGGTTCCTTGCTGTAGAGATTTACCCCAAAAAGCCTCGAGGAGGAAGAGAAGTTTTATGAGACCGGCATTCAATTAGCCAACATCGACAAAGAGAAGGTGGTCGTGAAGGTCCACTTTGGGGGGTGAAGATTCTGGAAGAAATTGACCAACAAAGAGCCCGCCGCCCTTCAACGAAATTGACGGAGGGCTCCAAAGGTGTCACAAATATTTTTCATTTTCACCCTGATTGCTGGGGAAATGATCTAATTTGACTTGTGCATATTTTTAAGATGGGTGGTTCAACCACCAAGTGAAGAATAGGTTGAGAAGATTCCAAAAATTTTGTTGAGAAACGCAAATTGCCGATGGGCACCAGATGATATAATTTGTCTTTATTATTATAGCAATATCCCACGAAAACTCAGATGTGGTTTTAAACTCCTGAGGGCTCAAGGATGACAAATACCTCTGATTTAATGACACATTATCCCAACTGCTGAACTGACATACCCAAGTGAGCAGTGGCAAGAAAACCCCTTTAGTAGATTTAGTAGCATTCCATGATGTTACACTGCCAGGTTTAAGTCAGTGTTCCTATGAATTTATTTCAATCATCGCAGTATTTTGGGGTGAAGAATTATATATATGTCACGTGACGCGTGAAAAATAACAACATATTTTTTCGCCCCCAAGGAAAAGGTGTACTAGATTTTGCCACAGTTCTTGGAGAACCGAGGTTGGTGGAAATCTACTCTAATTTACCCGGATCCAATTGTTACTTTGTATGATGCATCGGCAGCAAAAAAACCTCCCAAAGAACAACCATGATTAGTTGTCAATGATATATCTTTAAAGGATCCAGGTATGTCCTAAGAAATCTACGGAGGGGTTTGTATTCTCAGGGTTGTGTTCGTGTTCCAAGTTGAGGGGTAAAGGACTATCAGATCTTCATGGAATCATAGGGACTGAGTAGTGTTTGATCCCCACTCAGCCAATGGCCAACTTTTAGTACGTTTGGGGATTTTTAGAGGTTCTTACGGTAAATAAGCTGATTTTTAGGTGGCTGAAACCTTTATTTTTCATGGTTTTGGGGGCTCATGGTATATAGCTTTACATAAATAAATATGTATATATATATATTTGTATTGATCAATGTATTTATATTTTTCATTTATATCAATATTTTTTTAGATGTGTTTATATTAATTCACGTATTATATACATTTATATCTAGTTGGAAAAATTACAGGTTGACTGAGCCTTTTGAAACCGGCCAACGCCCCACCCAGCCCCGCAGGTGCCTGCCACGCTGGAGGGCGTGAAGGTCGGGACCCGTCAGTTATGAGTTGCACATGATGAGGGGCTCCACTGTGCACGTATATATCAATATAACTACATGCTACTGTAGATAAAGTTGCCTGTAAAGAGGTAACAGGACCAGTTGCCATCTGGATAAGGCGTAGCTTTCCAGAGCATCCACAGCTTTGAAAAAAGCTTTCTGTGGTGGTTCGATTCCACCCTGGTCCGCTCTCATTGTTTCAAGCATATGATCAATATTAGTTCATTAAGATGACTAGGTTTCAAGCACGTACGTATCAATGCGGGCGTCGCGTTCTTTAGTATGTGTGGCTTGGACTGACTCAGGCGAATTTATGTGGGGAGATATCTAAATAGCAATGTAGATACCACGAGGCCCAAACATCAACGCATTGAAGTTTAACTCTCACAAACTTGATCTGCAAACGTCTATCGTGATGTTTGGGTGTCTCAAAACTAGGGGGGAAATTCATCCCGGCCCCCTAAAACTAATATAGGCCTCCAAAAGTGATGGTTTCCAATAAGAATCTCTTTTTCCAGGGCATTTTATTCAGGCGCAGTAGTGTCAGGGAGGGTAGACATTGTTGATAAATAGTCGGAAATCAATGGTGCTAACTTAAACTTCACCTTTTCTTGGAAGACTTGGGTGCTCGTAAAGGTCAGCACCAGCAAAAAAAAAAGGTGAACGAATCCAAATCTGGAAAAGGAAAATCATCGACTCCAAAGTGCCAACAAATAGGGGATATGTTATATAGCTCCCAGAAGGGTTTATACATATGTAATTCAATTTGTTTTTTTGGGCTCCCGTGACGTTACGTCGTTTGCCGAGGCGGCGAAACGTTTGTTGGAAGATGGCTGCCGTGTTTGTTTGACTGCCTGCTACAGCGCCAAACAGGCGCTCATTGCCACAGGCGCGAAATTGCATGAGGGGTTGGTATGGGGTTGGTAATGCACCTGGCCAAATTAACGGCTGGAACCTTAAAGTCAACTGTTTCAACAAGGAAAATCATCTGAACCAAACCTTAAGTATTGGGTTCAAAATGTTAATTTGCAGGGGTGTACTGCGCAGTTAGTTGCTTAAGATTTTAGATTTTTAGATATTTTTAAATGGTGGATGGACAAGCCGCCCAGCTCTTTCTTCGGAGTTTGATGCACTTATTATATAGGAAACCTTGTGAAATTTGTGAATCTATCAAGCGCAAGGTCAAGTATGGCTCAATATTAGCTGGACCCACCAAATAGCTGGATGGTTTAAAAATGATCAACATGGAGCCACATCCGATAAGCAGTGATGGTCGCTTGATGAAGACCAACATCTACACAATCCAAGCTGAATTACTCACTATCCTGACTAGTTGGTGTTTGGAAGGGAGCCGTTTGGAGGTGGGGGTATCGAAAATCCCAGCGGAACGATTTGGAGTTTTGATCAGCACATCTTAGCTGAACCCTATGATTTTCTAGGTGGTGGTTTCAAATATTTTTTATTTTCATCCCTATTTGGGGAAGATTCCCAAGTTGACTAATATTTTTCACATGGGTTGGTTCAACCACCAACTAGTTTTAGGAAGATACTCGATCCGTTTAGTGGTTAGTAGATGACAGTAGGAGCAATAAATCCCAGGAATGGCCTCATACTTTGGATACGTTGGACATTCTGGTAGCTTACTGTAAACTTGCAAGCCCAGCAAGTGGCTCACAATCATGGCTGGGGAATATACAAATACGGGATATTGCTATACCCGCCTGACAACTGAAATCTTCCCTGAAAATTGATGGTTGGAAGATGCAATTTGATAATTTTCGGTGAAAACATGGTCTTTTCTCAGGTGACATGTTAATTTTTGGGGGTGTACATGCAAAGATAAACCTATATGTATATATATATATTATATTGGACCTGCCCCCACCAACAGCGGGAAAAACACTGATCCACCCGTTCGAAGGGTTTCTTACTAATCCCAAGTGTAGAGACTGACTATAGTGCGTGGGTCAAGGCCCATCCCCTTGATCCCCCCAAAATGATGATGCATCATACATCTGGTTAAATTTTGCGACCTCACACAACCTCACCCCAAATGGTGGTTTAGGAGGTGAAATCCCCTTATTTCACGGAAATCCAGCAAAAAAGGGACTTATGAGTGACTATCAAACAATTTTCATCAGTCAATTTGTGAACGCAAGGTAGTGGAACCTTTGCCATGACCTAAAAAATCACCTTCTAAAGCAACTTGTGTTTCTGCACCAAGGTTTGGGTGTGGAATATGTGGCTCCTTACTTGGGCCGTATGAATGATAATCGCAAGGTTCCGGTGATGAAAACCCAACCGAAAACGGACCTGGGTTGGTGGACAGTGGACAGTACATGAGTCATATTTCCTACCTTTTGTTGTTGCGAGAAATCTGTTACTCTTGCTTTGGTTCGGGTCACTGCCACTGTTGGACAAAAACTCAGGGTGGAAAAAATGAGTCTGGGTTTAGTGTAGGATGAAACCCTTTTTGTTCTTTCGTTCATTTGAAAAAATATGGAAGAGCCTATAGGAATTTCAAAATTCTCATGGCCAGACCAAAAACAAAAAATAACATTGTGTATACTCACGCACGTCGTGTCGTGTGTTTTTTTCGGGGTTCTGACACTCATCTGGAGTTACAACAAAACAGATATATAGTGCTTAAAGGTGGAATTCTCGGAATCAAAGGTGTTTGTTGATCAGCAATTTTTGCTTATTTTGATAGACAGTTTTTTGGACTTCAAAAAACGGTGTTCTTGATTTCCCACCGAAAAAGAAACGCAAAATGAGACTCATGAAAAACAGAAGAGAAAAGAACTACAAACTGTAACTGTCTATCCTGCTGCTAGCTCTTGTTACAAAACCAGGAGCTATTTCACCCGAAAAAAAAAACAAACAATTTCCATAAAGCATTCCCACTCCTCAACCAACCGAACCAGCTACCACCCATCACAGCCACGACTCCCGTCGTTGTGTTTCAGGATGGCTTTGATCAATGCTACAAGATGCATGAAATCGTGGGTGGCATCGGTGGCAAGACGCGTGTCTTGGTGGCTTCGTTACGTGATGTGGTGAATATGCAAGTCTTGGCACAAAAAGGCGCGGTAGGGAGGTAGGGGATGGAAAGGCAGAGGTTTGGAAGGGTGAATTTTTGGGTACCACTAGGTACATGTTTAGTAGATGTGCTTGTTTTTTCTGATCCCTCTATATCCATCAATAAGTATGATTTAGAATGTACATATACAAACATGCAAATGTGGTAGGTACCTTTCTAGATTAGATCATTTGCCGTTGTCTCAGCCAAATACCTAGAATCTGAATGACCCATATACTTTTGGAAGATTCGACCCATAAAAAGGGAAGGTCAACCGTCAACCTCCCCAAAAAAGAGGTATAGATTGGATTCTATAGGCATATATATAACAATTTTCTTACCTTTATAATATCCCAGCATTCCGATATCTGATTGCGATCACCTCTCATTTCATCCAAGCAGTGGAAAATGACGGTCTGGCCGCAAAAAAACGAGATTTCCTGAAGGGATTTGGACTGACAGACCAACTTGCTGATTAAACAACCATAGTTTTGCTGTATGATTCTGTATTGGGATCCCCATGGCCCAACAGGACACCTTGTTACGTATACTGGTGACTACTTTGTTCCGCCTACAGTTGGAACTTTCCCTTGAAGCCAAAGTTGGGTTGAAGGCTTCAAAATGTTTTGGAGATTGCAGTACTTTAATCCCACCACAACTGTCCAAACGGCTGTTTACCTTGAATTCGAAAATTATGTTGTACTTTCCACCATGGAATTCATCATTGTTTGGGGCATATGTGCTCCACCTTTGCCCAGACATGGAGTTCCGTGCACCCGAAAAGAGGCCATCCCCAAAAAAGGGGCCTCAGCTGTGTGTTTCAGTGTTTTTTTGCAGGCTACCTTGCAACCAGATAGGAAATTTGTGTGGTTTTTGGTTTTCCCAGGGTGAAGCCCTAAGCATCGTTCCCGCAATCGCAAAGCTGAAAGTTCCAAAATCCCATAGGATCCATGGGACTGGTTTATTTACCTACATACATTTACCATAAAAATCAACCTCATTCATGTAGGTAAATATACAAAAATCCCATAGGATCCTTTTCTATGCGCATGTTGTGGCCTTCACCTCAGCCGTAGGTTTGGATACCTTCACCTTTTCTCCCAGAGTGGCCAAGCAACTCTTAGAGGTTTCCGGGAACTTTTCGGATGAAAAGTGTTTGGGTCAAGCCCCCCCCCCTTAAAACGGAGCAGCCGGTTTTTTCACCGTTGGGTTTTTGGAAGAAGCAAACATTGCGAAAAGGGTGTACCCCTTGAGTCATTTCTGTAGAAGGTGATGGTGTTTTTAACGTTTTTTTGAATTGAGACACTGTTCATATTAGCGTATAAGTGAACATGTTTCACATGTATATTCGTATTTCAGGATTTTTTCAAAAGGTCCATGTTAATGAGGATCTCATCATTTAAGTGGATTTCATGAAAACCATGTGTTTCGTCAAACATTTTGGGATCTTCCCAACATGCAATCATTGGAAAAGGGAAGGTCAAACCGTCCAACCCGACAACCTCAAGCCTCAACATGCGATGGGGTGGTTGATGCTGGTGGCGTTCCACCAGATTATGGATACATCCCCGAAAACGAACGGCTGGATACCCAATTCTTGAGGGGCCTTGGAAAAGGTGAATCCTTTAAAATATGGCAATTTTTGGTAACTATGTTAGATTTCTGGGGTGTAATCTCAATAATCTTCCATTGCTCTTGGATTGTCAAGGTTTTCAGACTGTCTCAACTGATTACATAAACTGGATTTCTGTTGTAGCAAGCATCTTGTATTGCGGCTGGGGCCAATCAGAGTGACCTAAATCGTCCCAAGTCAGAAGCATGACACAGAGAGAGAGAGGCCTATATCTATGTACATGCATACTAGCACACTCCAGCTGTTGATGTTTGACGCCCATCACAAGGTTGCTTCAAAAGGGTCACCCCTTTACCATCCCTTTACCATCTAAGTTGGCACCCCATTTTTTGAGGGTCCAGCGGACTTGTCTTCTCGTGGCACCAGATTGTTGGAATCACCGGACTCAGGAGCCTTTGACGGAAAAGGCAGCTGAAGAGTTTGAAGACGCAGTCTGAGTCAATGGAAGACTTGGGATGAAGAAATCTGTTCCATGAGGCAATCTCCCTTCTTTTTTTGATCCACAAAAGAAGGCAATACAAATGGCTCCAGAATGTGGAATGGGAAAATAGATACCAACTTGAATACAGAAAGCATGTTGATTTGTGTCTTCTTGACAAGTTGAGTTTCAGAGATGTTTGTTAGAAAGAACAAGTCAGAATCTTTTTTCAAGCCTCTCACATGCTCCTGTCTTTTGGTGCGACCTCGACGTCAATCCAACGAACATTCTTTCAGCTATGAGAATTGGCGAAGCAAATTTCAGCGTTCAATCGGAAGATTGAGCAACCTTGCAAGAAAATATCCTCCGCTACACCCCAGCTGACATAGCATAATCAAGAATGATGAATTGGAAAATATACCCTCCCTGAAGCTAACAGTTCCCACCTGAAAATGGATGGTTGGAAGACGATCCTTTCCATTCGGGTTTCCGCCTACTTTCAGGTGCCATACTGTATTAGTTTCAGGGATGGTAACTCTTTGGGACTATACCTATGAAGAAATTTCAAGGGCGTAAGCCACGCGTCTTAAATACCGATTAAAACAGTTGAAATTTTCATATATGTCTCAACTGTATACTCACATAGCCTGATTTCTGATCCATCAACATTACTCATTCCAACTGGGGTGGGTTACTCGTATTTACATTACTCAATGAATTTGATAACCACTATCAGCACCACCAAGTACTACTACCGAAGTTTAACATAGCCTCTGGAGAGGATCCTTTCATTTTGGAATGGTAACTTTTCAGGTTTTTTTCTCGTTGTGAAACTGCGGGGGGCTGCGGACAGGATAAGATGTTGATGAAAAAGCAGGTGAGCAGAGAAGATAAAGGTCCCCGCGTTATTTTGGGCCGTATAGGGGATGAATATATGTATACGTATATATATATATATATCTACCGATTTATACAGGGTTTGATAATGAGCCATTGTAAGGATTCCAGGATCCCTATTACCCAAACCAGTACAAGGGAATGTAACAAGTGCTTTTTTCAAACTCTGTTGTCGTGGCTCAGGTATCTTCTTGCTTCTTGTTCCTGAAGTAGTGGTTTTGGACATGATTATGTTCATGAATTCCTTAACTATTGTGGGAATTGTGGGATAATTTCCCCTTTGACAATTTTTTCTGGGGTTTGAAACAGTTCGTATGTTCAAAGCATGTTTTGTGCGATCATTTCCCATTTCACGAGAATTCTTTTGATGGGGGTGGGGATCTGATGAATTTGTTTGCAAGTTTCCTGAGTTCAAGTCAGCTAATGGTTACTTGTTGGTTTGGGGCCCGGTGGTTTGGGATTCTAGGGCTATCCCGGCTATCCCTAAGATCCCCTAAGAATCCCACTGCCTTTCATTTTCGGGGATCCCAATCGGAATCCAAAGCACTGGGCCCCAAGTTTACCAATTAGCCATTAGCAGATCAAAGTGATCATCGTTTTGGAGCTTTTTCCAAGAAATTGGGTGAGCCAAGCAACTCCTGAACCTGCTCCATGAATGTGCTATGGTTCATGGAGGATAAACTCATCAACCCAATAGTAAATTTATAAGGATTTCGTATCAAGGGACCCTTGACAAGGCTGACAAATTTGGGGCAGGATTCCAATTTAGCAAAACTTGACAAGGGTAGGATGACAATGCCCAATATAAAGTGTTGATCGACCCTGGAACATATGGTCTATTCTTAGGGAACATCTGATACTAGGCGTTCCTGGTGTTGAGACACACCCATTTACCTTAGCTAACAGCAAAACCTCCTACTTGGAAGTTTGGACGTATGGTGAAACTGGGTTACAACCCACATAAACTGAGCGTTTTTAGGGGGTTACTACCCCAGACCATCCATGTATACGGTATATTTACCCCCATTTCCCATAAAAATCAACCATTCATGTAGGTAAATATACCAGTCCCATGGATGGTATGGGTACTTTTCACCATTTTATTAGGTTCGTGGGACATCCTAGTGTTCAATTTTGACCACTGATGAAAAATCAGTGGTGATCGTCGTCCCATGGTGATAAGAACTCTCGGGGTTATTCCAGTAAAAACATGGCGAAGGACTAACAAAATCTCCATTTACCTTACTTGGGGAACACCCAGCCTTTAAACTTTAAACCCTTCCCGTACTAAAATGTGAGAAACAAAGTTTATTCTCTGGTAAACTAGGAGACACATCTTCAAATGGTGGATTTCCCAGTTACCAGAGAGTAAAACGTTTTCTTCCCAGAAAAGCTTAGGCATAGGCACGGCATGGGGTGAATCCCCCCCACAGAAATGGAAGGTTTCCAATCAGATCCGGCAACTTCCGTTGGTTTTTTGGCGTCCTTGGAAAAGGGCTAAGATTCCCCCCCCCCCCGCCGAAAACCCAACATGACAATGGGAAATTCACCATGAATGAAGATGTATTTCATATTGAACATGGGGATTTTCCCATGTCATGTTAGTTTTCAGGGGTGTAGCCAAGCAAATTAAGCAAACAAAGATCCCATGAAATTTCCCGTCAACTCTGAGTGTTTGCTTCGTTATTGGATGGCATCAGTTTCAAAGTCTACGTCGACCCGCGGACAAACATGGAAAAATGGAAGACACATACAGCCGGCAATTCAGGATGGCACGAAAAGTAGCTCTTACCGTTCCAAGTTTTAGTATCCTGTCAAATCGCATCATATCGTATCATGTTGGCGTACATCATACGACGTATGTGTGTGCAATTTGACAACAGATTTGACGATGATGACGATGATGACGATGACGATGACGATGACGATGATGATGATGATGATGATGATGATCATCATCATCATCGTCTTCATCTCAATCGCACAAGCCAGAGAAATCACATCCAGGAATCCAACTGCTTACCACCCTCCATAATAAATATCCAATTATCAATTGGTCCCATGTCAAAGTGTTTGTTTTCGCTTTACAATGCCGAACCATCACAACATGTTTTCTACTATACTATTCAGCAGGCAGCTACATTTGCCAAGGGATAATCGCACCGGACAAGGGGGGTCTGATTTTTTTTTTTAGAGTGATTGCAAGAGAGATACTACCTCGTTTGGGATTTGTTTGGGTTTTTAAGGGTCTGTAATATACCCTCCTGGGAACCAACATTTCCTATCCCAGCGATTTTCCTTGTCCCAAGGTTGGTTATGGATTTGTTCCCTGGAGGGTTTTTCGTCGAGACGTCAAACACCAGAGACCTCAGCATTTTGTGAAACAAGAAGTAGCAACGCCTAGGGATCTTAATCACTTTCCGAGAATGGTTTTCATATGTTTTCATGAACCTAAATGTCCTATGCGTTTCAGAGGTGATGAACGACATCCCTTGATTATTCTCTAACAATATGACGATTGATGCCTAGGGTAAGTAACTGTTGCGTCCTCTCATCATGATGCTCCAAACTTTCAAACGTTGGTCCTCAACCAATGGTTGCGTTTTGTAGCGGTCAGGTGGTGGAAGTGGTTGGTTTGTTGTAGGAATTCTTCTGGAACTACCACTTAAAGCAGTGGAGAAGGGCCCCTTGTTTCTTTTGGGTATATAGAGGTGTGTGTGTGTGTGTATGTATACTACTCAGGTTTATATTATATGGGTGTTTCCAAACATAGGGGTACCCCAAAATTGAACCCTATTAAAATGGATGATTTGGGGGTACCCCTATTTTCGGAAACACCCATATGGATAATAATTAGCCACTATGAGGGTCCCATGGGATTTTGAGGATTCTGCCTAGAACAAGCATTGCTCTTGTTCTTAAAGCCCTCTGATGGCGAACATGGGAAATTCAAATTTGATTGTAACAAGCTTTCGTAGGTTGCGTTTCAAAAAATGCCTTGATTTGGGGTCGACACATATGCAAAAAAAAACCAAGTCAACTTGTTACTTTCCAGTTTGTAAAGACGGTGTTCCAAAATCATCCAACTTGACTTACACTCCGGTAATCTAACATAGCAATGGAAAATCCACCATTTGAAGATGTATTTCCTATTCAAGATGGGGATTTCCCATTGCTATGTTTGTTTGACCGGAGGGTACCCCCCCATCTATCAGGCGAACTTAGGCCACAAGCCCGAGGTCTTCGGGACAAAAAGCGATGGACCATGGTTGCTAGCTACTTACAATCATAGGATAAAATTTTCAAGTATACCAGTTATAAATAGAATTATAATTAACCCCTGTAAGTAGGATTATACCCCGAATTACCTATTTATAAGGCCATCTAAAAGGGATGAAAAAAAAACCATTAGTATAACTGCTAGGGTATAAAAATCCTCAAAGTAACAAATCCCCCCAGTTGGTTCCGCCTTTGTCTTCACCCATCGTCTTCACCTTGGACGTTCGATTCCAGCTTTAGCGTGTATAGCCGGACCCGCCGGCGCACATGCCATGGCGACGGAGTCCCGGTGCGGGACCCCTGGAAAAAAAAAAACCTCCACGGGGATGAAATCCGTGGCACCTGGGGGTTGAGAACCTGAAACAACCAGGGTGTTTTTTTCCATTGCTCTTAAAGAGCTTACTGTAAATACCCCAATTTGCTCATCCTAAACCGAGGAGCAAAATTGAATTTAAGCTCGGGGGTTGTGGCACTGGCTAGTTAGTTGGGTTTAAGCACCTTTTTTTTTGAAATGTGTTTTGTAGGTGGTGGCAACTCACATGTTTTTTTATGATTCACTTCCCGATTTTTTTTTGGGGGGAAGATGGATCCCAATTTGACTTCCGCATGTTTTTTTAGAGGGGTGGGGAGAAAACCCATCAACTTCTAGTTGAGATTTCACCGGAAAGGATCCAACCCACTAGGTGCATCTAGATGTATTTGGAGGGTGGGGACCCAAAAATATCATTTTGAAAAAAACGAACAGGTGAGTCTATTGGGTGTAAACACCCCCCCAGTAAATTATATAGATATATATTTGTCTGGTAAAATTATAGCGACCTCACACGATCTCAGCCCCAAAAAATGTAGCTGAGGAAGGGAAATCACCTTATTTCAGGGATATCTAGGTTGGTGAAATATTTTAACTTGGCCAGATATATAAAAGTGTAGTTTCGCATGTCATCAAAGGGAGTTTTGCAACCTATCGAACTTAGGTCATCTAGGGGTTTGCGCCAAGATTTTGCAAAACAAATCTTCACTTCTGCCTTAAGAGGGAACCTTTTTATGATATGGGGAAAACCCTTCCGAACCTGGCAGCCGGTGAAACAAATCTGTCGATGGATCAAGTTTCTTCCGGCGATATTTAAACCACTTGGGAACTGACTGTTGATGGAAGAAATCCGGCTAACCAGTTGATAAGTTGATCATGATAAAAGTCCCATTTTGTCTTTTTAGAGTTTTGTATACCGTTCCTAAACCGAAGTTAGTTCGCCTCTGAACATTCAATTCGGCAAAAAGGCCGCCTTTTTAAGGGGTAAACTGGCTGTTCTTTTTCTTGGGAGGGTGAATCTCAAGGGTTTTTTTCTTTTGCCACATTTCCAAAGCATGCAGCCCTAATAACCCATCAACCCCAAAGAATCAAGCCCTACCAACCCAACACGCTAAACCCTACTTGGAGGATCATCCCAGGACTTGTTTCAATGGTTAATAACCATGATGATTGGTTTTTGTCCCCAAGACCTGGGGTTGTGGAACCCCTTCCAAATGGCCCAAAAAGGGCTTATAAATTGGGAGTAGTAAGTTGGGATGATACTCCAAGTAAACATGAATGAAACATCAACCCTACCAACCCAACGGCACTGATGGTGAGGGGTGGTGCGAAAGTCACCTTGGCCTGGAGACTCGTTGGAGATGGATGGAGATGGATTCGGATGGATTGTAAAGGAGATCGGCAATGTTTTCAAACAAGATTGGAGAAAACTAGCCGGTTTTTGTGCTTAAATTAACTGGAGAATATGATCATACGCTCGTATGATGTTTCAAGATTTCAAATCAGCCGCAAGTAGATTCTAGATTCTAGTTTGTTTATGTCATACGTCACGTGTTCTCATCAATGTTAAACATCAGCACGTAAAATCTCCCGCCAAAAGGAAGGTTTGATGGCTTTAGAAATCTTTCATAATTACACAACAGTAAACAAACACACACACACAAACACCTGGAATTCCCAACCTTGCATCATTTTTTGGAGTTTGATGCTTTTTTGGTGTTTTTTTTTCCCCATGCATTTTTCTCCATTTTTTTCCGTGTTAGATCACCAACTTGGACGGCGGCTCCTTGGAGGTCCAGGAAAATGATGGCTCCTCGAAGAGCTTCGAGTCTCTCGGAAACCTCAGTTGGGTTGGGTTGGATCAAGGGACTCAAAATTTCAGGTGGAAGGAAATGGTTGGTTCTAAGGTTGTGAACCAACACAGTCGAAATGGAACACACCCCGACCCCTAAACCTTTACACAACGGGCTATAAAGTCAGGGATTCCGAATCCATAGTGGGCGTTGCCGGGGGATTGCGGGAGGGGTGTGCGTAAGCACGGGTGTGTTGTCATTTTCTTGGAGTTGTTGTGAACCATGGCTTTTTTGCCCCTACACTCCGGGATCAACTAACATAGCTGGCTGGGAAATCCACCATGAATGAGTCGATGTATCTCCTATTAAAAAACGGTGGGTTTTCCAGCCAGCTATGTTAGTTTACTAGAGGGTACTCCATGGGGAAAATTTTCTGGTTGGTGGCAACTCAAATACTTTTTATGTTCACCCCTACCGATAGGGGAAGATGTCCAAGTTGACGAGCATATTTTTCAAATGGGTTATTAACCGCCAAGTAGATTAATTGGAATCCAAAAATGGAGGTTTGGAAAATTATTTCCTTTTCAATTGGATGATTTTTAGGTTCCAGCCGTTAATTTTCGAGGGTGTACAATTCTTGAAAAGGCTCCCGTTTTTCTGGATGGTGTGTATACGGTATATGTTACAATGGGATGATGCTCTTAGTTTCGTAAGATTTCGTTGCTAGGCTATGTATATAAATGGGGACTTGAAAAGCCTTGGCAAAAAATACAAGGTAGCCTCCTGGTGGTTGGGATTTAACGTACCAACGTGTTTCTTGTACTTACTACCCAAGATTGTAGAAGGATTATGACGGCACCGGAATGCGAATGGGAATCCCTATTCGTGTATGGGGCTCAGGATTTTGGATTGGATGAAGATCACCACTTTTTGATGAAAGTGGTGGGGTTTGTTTGCAAGAGGAATTTTTAGAAAAAAAAATCTGCAGTTAATTGTGGGCAAAGTGGCAAAAATAAGCAGAGTTTTGAATTTCAAGATATTCCAAGTGTTGGAACATCTCGTGGTATATAACTTCTTGGATGATCTCCAAGCTTGCTGGCTGACCCTTGCTTAGACTTGGCCAACTCAGTTGGATTTGTTGAAGGTGCCTTTTTTTTTTCAGATTCTATCATCATGGGAACCTAAGGGGAACCCTCCCCCAAATGCCACCCCTTCCCCCCTTCAAGAAACAAGGCCTTATTAAGGGACTATTAACCATTGGGTTCCCTTAATAAGGCCTTATTGGGCGAAGGGTAGCATGATTACAAGCCCTTCGCCCCAAACAAAACTTGTGCTCCCTTTTCTGTGGATACTATTAGTAGACCTGGGACGTACTCAAGAAAGGCTTGACCACTAATCAACCTTTGGTTGATACTGCTAACCACGCGCTATTGAATAATACTATATTACACTTTATAAGCCTCATACCATCTAATACCTACCCTCCTGGAAACTAACATATCCCATACCAAGGCAATTTTTGAAGATGAGTTTCCCTTTCCGCAGCTAGGATAGCCATGCAGGGTAATACCTAGCCTATACCTTTTGCTACCTTTACCACACCCCAGGCTGCCCAGCGGCGAAGAGCGTCCGGGGAACTCAAAGGGAGAGTTTGCATCATCGCGGCCGGAGATGATCTCTAATTTGACTCAGGGTTGTTCATTGTCCCCCCCCAAACTACCCCTATCAAAACTACCCCCCCACCAGAAACAAGGATTTGTTATTAAACTCTTGTTACTGATGGTAGTTTTGATGGGGGGTGGTTAGGGCCATGACATGTTTTTTTTGTTCTGAACTTCACACCCATCATGGTCCATGCTTGGCTGGATAATTGGAAATTGGAGACGCAAAATGAAAATGATGGGTTGGAAAAGGCAACATCCTTTAAACATGGCAAGTGTTGGTATCTATGTTCGATTTCTGGGGTGTACCAAAACAAATGGCTGGAACCCAAACATGATTTGTGTCATAAATAAAAAGTCACTCTTCGGTCTCATGGGTGTCTTTGATTTATTCCCTTGAACATACCCAGGGAGAACCTACGATTGGATTATGTTCTTGTAGAAAACAATCCACCCAACACATGTTATCTATCAAACAGTCATATACTCTATGGAGAAAACACGCATGGTATCAAACAACTTGTTAGATATTATAATACTCTTGGGACCTTAGATATTGGGAGATCAATTATGATATCTACATATTCTGCGCTGTAAGGCACCTTAGAACTCCCAAAAAACCGACTACCACAAACAGCCCTGGCGTGAGGAGACGTATTTGCAGCTGAATGAGGATTCAATGTATATACATATATACACTAGGTGGTGGTTTCAACTATTTTTTTATTTTCACCCCTACTTGGGGAAATGATCCAATCTGACTTATATTTTTCAGATGGGTTGAAACCACCAACTAGTATATTTATATATATATACACATATATTTTTGCACGCCTTTTTGTAGTCCCTTGTATCTTTTGCCTCTTTGAGTTTAGTGGGATTTCTTCAAATGTAAAGCCACTAAATTTCAAACTTTCTAGTAAAAGACCTAAATTTTGCTCATTTAGCGTATACCAGCTTCTTCCAGTCGTGATCTTTTGATAGCCCAAATGATTGGTCACTTTTCACACCTAGAAAAGGTCACTTTAAAAAACACCCAAAAGGGTCACGAACGGCGTATCACCCAAGGCCCAAGGCCTCATTGGGGTCCTCGAAAAATCCTACGAATGAAACTGGCCAGGTCGCATCAGAGTGGGCCGGGCGAAGGAGAACGACTTCCCGATTGACCAAAAGGTGCGGTTTTGGCAACGAATTCCCTTGAAAAATCCGGGAGAAAAACCATGGCACGGGGGTTGACATAAGATTTGGTAAAGGTTTCTGGACCGGTGAAACAACCATTTCCCATGGTAGTGATGTGAAATCTCCCAATTGAATCAACCATGAATGAATGTTTCAGGTTCCAGCAATGATTTTTCGCTTCTTAACGTCCAAACATACCCATGATTCATGGATGATTCATGGCAGTCTCCAAGCGATTTCACGAAATATCTCTGTACCAGATGATTCAAAGTGACCTTTTTATCCCCAAACGTTGGCGGTCACGAACAACCTTTGAAAAGGTCAACAGAATACCCAGGTATACATCAATTTGAAAAATCTATACTGGCTGTTTAATAGGGATTCCTATGATGGGATATAATAAACATTAATAAAGCCTACAACAAAGGGTAGTATAGAACCCCATTGGTAGGTTCTTATGATAAACCCCATATATAGTTATAGGTGATCATGGGATATAATAAACCCCATATAGCAACCCAAACAACCAGGTTTCTTTGTCATTGCTGGTTCGTTTTTGGGTCACGAACCTGTGGGGTCCACGATTTTTGCAGGGCACATCTTGGTTCCATTGCGAGCTACGGCTTTTGGCTCCCGAGTTGCGTGGAAACAGCCGGGGGGTCCAGCTCAGATTTCGAGCCACTTTCAATACCGACGGGTTGGTGTGGTTTGGGGTGACAAAATATGGGGGGAGTTATGTTACTACCCAGTCATTTATGAGGTTTAGAAGCAACTTTTTGAAGGATCCTACTACTAACCAACCAGTATCATGAAAAATGACAATATATATATTTTTTTCAATCCCCAGATTTCGGTGCTTGAAATCAAGGGATCGCAGTATCATGGTCTGTTTGGAAAGAGAGGGTCTGACCCACGACCAACTGAGGATTCGAGGATTAGCTCTTTCCCAGTCACCCGCGTTTTGTTGTGTTTTTGGTTGGTCTTAGCTTGGTGTTTTGGTTTATTGGCCTTGCTCTGCCAAGCGCCTTCCAACCTGATAAAACTTCTTGGAGATGATAAACACTTAGTACGAAAAATGACTGCCCTCCAGGGAACTAACATATACCACCTTGGGAAAAGGAAAATCATCTTCAAAAGTGCCTTGCTAGGGGATATGTTAGTTCCCAGGAGGGTAGTTTAAACTCTTTCTGGTTGGTTGTTTTACCCATATCTTTGGGGGTTGTTGACAACTACGAGGTCGGGTTGTGATTATATTCGGATAGCCATTTGGAACCCGGGATGATAGTTTAGATGGCATTTGCGCAGATTTAAGACATGTTGTTGTTGTTGTTGTTGTTGTTGTTGTTGTTGTTGTTGTTGTTGTTGTTGTTGTTGTTGTTGTTGTTGTTGTTGTTGTTGTTGTTGTTGTTGTTGTTGTTTTGCGCCATTTTTGTGTGTGTGTTTGAAACGCTTTGAGGTGGAGCCATCATCAAAGTGAGAGATACATCCACCAATGGTGTTGGGCTCAAGGCAGCTAGCCGATGGGGCCGATGGGCTCGTAACGCCCCTGAAGTTTAACAGCAAAAAACCACGAAAAATGATGGGTTGGAAAGCGAGCCTTTGCCATCATTATATAACCTATTTGACCTTGAAAAAGGCTCGGAACTGCTCATGCCAATTGCTGTTTACCAAGAAACAATGTAAAAAAGGCTGAACACAAGATGAGACTATCAAGGTCATTGGCCATAAACTAAGTAAGGGAGTTGGAGATATTTTTGTTGAACGTTCCTAGCGGAACACTGAAGTCCAAATTTGGTGAATCTGAATCTACACTCAAGGTGGTGATTGCTTGCCAAGGATTTGCTTTTTGGACAAATTTATTCACCCTTCATAGAGGTCTGATTTGCTACGGATGAGATAGCTTTAGATATCTAAAGATGTGTTCTTCCGAGAGTCTTACTTTCTGTCATCCCGAATCCCCAAGGTCAATTTGTTGGGTTTTCACCTGGTCGTTTGGAATGGCAAGGATTTATATAGTACTTACTTGGCCAGCTCTGGTCGGCTGCTGACAATTTTTTTTGGATGACAACTGGTTGTTAAAACATGGATTATGTAACAATACACATATCAGTGTCTCCTTGTTAAGCTTAACTTGTGGGTTCTTGATATGTTTTTATACCCATACTGTCATACTTCTTTTTGGGAAACCATCGTTCAATCAAATTTGAAGTTTGAATGCCGGGTTCTATTGGAGTACTCTGCCCAAGTTTGTGAACCTAAGAATAATGGTTTCCAAAAGGAGTCTCCTATTCCAGGGTGCCATTTTCAGGTGAACCATGTTAAACTTCGGGGAGGGCACTTGGAAGATCATCCCGCTTAGTTTCAGTGGTTGATAACCATAGTGATCGTTTTTGTCCCCAAGGGATTGTGGGACCTCGTCCAAATGGCTTAGATAGATGGCTTATGAATGAGGGTGAGTTACCAACCACTTACGATCAACTGGGATCCCATCCTCCAAGTAGCGACTTGAAACGGAGGCCAACCACCGCACACCGCAACGTCCAGGCTCCTGGGACGTCCACCATTCGCTTGACCAAAGGACTGCCGCATGTTGCGTGTCGAGCCGGTATTTTGTTCAAGCTTTAGTGGAATGGGCAGATTTTTGGATGGTACTAGCTGCAGTAGTTGGAGTGAAAGATTTTCCAGGTATACGTTAGAAGTCACCGTCATATCCAATACTTACCATTCATATTCTGGACTTGTAAGATTGTTTAAGATCATTTTTTTACTTGCTACCGTGGGATTCAGCGTGTTTTCTTAGAAACGATATTCGCTTTTCCAACCATCGAAGAGCGAAGCATATCCAAGTTTTCCAATCCATGTTCAGCTTCCAGCTGTTCCTCTACTCAGTACATGATTACATCTGACTGACTGGAAATCACCTGCATTTCCAATAGGTAAATATTTCTTTTGGGTAAATGGTTAAATTTGACGAGCATATTTTTCAAAGGGGTTGAAATCCACCATCAAGATTTTCATTCGGTCTCTCTTATGCAGCTATGTTGATGGGATCCTTTTACTGCTGGAGGGCTTCAACATTTCTTTGCCGTATGTATAGCCGATTGACAGAAAGGGGCACAACTGTGTTTTACCATGTTTTAACTTTTTTTCCAACCAACAAAAAAACAGCACGAAAAAAAAGAAAACATAAAAACTTCGCGGTAACCATCGCCACAAAAAAAAAATACAGCATGGATTCACTCTTCCCCAGTGATTTGATGGCCACTTTAAAAGGCGCGACTTTTCTCGTTGGTTTTCAGGATCAGACCATCCAGTGCCTGATGGAAGCCTTATCATTGTACCTTTCAAAGTCAAGGCCGTTGGAAACTCCGCTTCGTTCCGAGTCACACAAATTCCTGTTTTTGCATCGGCAAAAATGGTCAGAGGGTCAAACCCTAAACATATGGGTGTTTCCTTAAATGGTGGTACCCCCAAAACACCCCAAAGTGATCATTTTTAGTAGGAAACCCATGGTTGTTGGGTATCACCATTTTAGGAAACCCCCATATAACCCTGACCTGAATTTTTTTGGAGGGGTGAATGGTGAATGGCTGAGAATTTTTTGACGTGCGTTTGAGCTGTTTGAAGAAAGTTCCAAATATCAGAAAAGGTGGGAAAGTGAAAAGTAACACCCACCACGAAGTTTCCGCATGATCGGGTTTGGAATTGGATGGATTTTGATTACATTTGATGTGTTCATATCAAAATGTGAACATGCCAATGTCAGACCCAACATGTACGCCCCAGTCACCAGTCAAATAATCCAAGTATTTATGTTGCATAAGTCGAAGTCCGAGTCTAGATATGTCACAGACATGAGTTGATTGTGAACAATCATTGCATATCACGTCATTTAGATATATATGATCTTGCGTGGATTTTACAGAATCATACATATTCTCCAATATCCTCACACTTTATTTATTTGCAAAACATACTACTGTAATGTACTGTATATACGTACGTTACGTACACTACAGATGATGTACATATATCAAACAAGTGCAATGATCTGCTACTATCATCAAAACATCGAATTGCACAGTTTTTACATTCACGTAATTGATGGCACATACAAATATCAAAACTGGGTGGCTGCTTCATGTTCTTGTTTTGATTCGCGTCATCCCTAGTTGTTTGCATGTACCCCCAAAAGCGAGACCACATCGTCACCGTCGGTTATTTTAGCACGAAACCGATGTTTTTTGTTTGACATTGGACATTTGGCATCTACACACCCTGAAACTAACGGTTAGCCCACTGAAAGTAGGCCATCCCAACAGGAGATTGCATTTTCCAACCATCCAATTTTCAGGGGCTATGTTAGTTTCAGGGAGGGTAGACCCTCAAAAAAAAACATACATGGAACCTGAAAACAGACCCCTGGAAAAGCAGATTCCTATTCAAACCATCATTTTTTTGGGGGGGTCCATGTTAGTTTATGGGGACCCCCAGAAAAACTTACATAGAACCTGAAAGAAAACATACCATTCCATGGCGCTTCCCGTAGTTGTTCACCCCCCTTGCTTGAGGCGGAAGACGGCAAGAGTCCGGACGAGCTTCGAGCCTCCCTGTCCGGGGGGTCTCAACGACTGGGAGATTAGGAATCACCGTTTGGTAGAAAATCATGTCTTCCTTTTCTTGGGATTTTCTAGCATTATGTAACGCGCTTATAGATAATTTACCAGACACATTATTTTCTACCATATGGATTCTTGGGAAAATTTATATATCATATGAAATTACCACCATTTTAGGGTAGGTCATAATTTTGTTGGAAGTTTTGAACCATAGAAAAACGTTGCGCAAATCATAAAGTAAACTACAAAAGCTGCAAAGTTGCCGATGTTGGGTGGAACCTTTCAGACCTTTGTTGTTTTTGTCCATACTTTTTCCACGCATTGAAGAAGCAAATCTAAGTGAACAAGCAACCAATCACGATTTGAACACTATCTACTTGGATGTTCTTTTGCTGGCTGAAATTTCCAAGCTGTTTTTCCATCCTCTAGAATTTCTGGCCGCCTGTTCTGCCTGTTGATATCCTTATGAGACACTTTTGGAATCTTGAATAGAACGAGCTTCTTTCTAGCTTCATTCGGTGAGTTTGCGAAGCTGGTTGAATTTTCCAGTTGTTATTTTGCACCTTTTGCACTCAGCTAATGGTAAATTGGTTGTTTGGGGATTGGTGGTTTGGGATTCCAAAAAGGGGTGCCCAAAAGAATCCCAATCCCTTTCATGTTCGGGGATTTGTAGGGAATCCAAACCACCGGGCCCCAAACCACCAATTTCCCGTTAGTCGATGCACCCTGCAACTTTGACAACACCAAAAAAAAGCCCTTCAACAACCCTTTTAACTCGGAGGAAACATTTTTTGTTTACGATCACGGTGATGTCAGCTAATGGTTAAGGTTAAGTGTTGGTTTGGGGCCCGGTGGTTTGGATTCCGATTGGATCCCCGAACATGAAAGGGATTGCTACTTGGGTGTACCCTTTAGAATCCCAGACCACCGGGCCCCAAACCAACAATTGACCTTTTGTTGATGATGTTTGATGTGTTGACCCGAATTACTTCACATGGTGTTTCTCTTTCCAATGGGGGGCTGGTGGGTCCTAATCTTGAGACATACAAAGTGTTCAGTGTTGATTTGGGTAGCTTTTGAAACCATAGTCAATCATCAATTACACCATTTCTTCCGAATTATTTTGGGAACGTCTTCTAAAAAGATCGCCATAGCACTTACATTTTATACACCTGCTTCTTCCAAGTGACCTTTTGATAACCCAAATGGAGGTCACTTAACCCTGAAAAGGTCACTTAAAACACCCAAAAGGGTCACTTGGAAGAACCTGGCAAGATATTTTTCGGTTGACAGTCAAGAAATCCGAAAATCGCCCGTGAAAGGGATTGTCCATCACTTCTGTAAGGGGACTTGAACTCCAAACTTCCCCCGTTTCGAAAGGAAAGTGCTGGTCGCCAGCATGGGAGATCCAGGTGTGGGTTTTTGGTAGGATGGGGGTTTGACGTTGGACATGGACCATGCCTCCAGAATTGATGAGATTTCTATATATACATCTTGATGTGAAGGAGCAGAAGAAAAATCTAGCAGAGAAGTGACACAAGATAGGATATTTAGTGTGTTTTAACTCCTCATTTTTATGTATCTGTAGTTTTTATCAGTATGTTGGACATATTTTACTTGGCAGTTATTCAACGAAAGGCTGGTTGGGTTTGGGAACACGGTTTGAAGGTTTGTTGGAATCAACCACAATAAGGATCAATACGGATTCAATACGGGACAATGAACCAGACTACCACCACTTTATCCTAGAATTTTATGCAAGGCTGCTGTTTGTGGTGTCTTTTGCAGTTAGTGTTCGTGAAACATAAATGTAGCAATCAAATCCAACGATCGCGACCCCATCGGCGAAAAAGAACTGACATACCCTCCTTGCAAACTAATAGCAAAAGTCCCTGAAAATAGGTCGGGCCCAAAAAGGGAATGAGTCTTCCAACCATCCATTTTCAGGTGCTATGTTAGTTTCAGGGAGTGTGTATGATTTGACTTGATATGATGACTTGCAATTGATTGAATTGTTCAGACCTCAACTTAAACTCCAGTTGAGAAACTATACACTTAAGTTTGTTTTGCCAAACAAATTGATGTGATGGATTCCATCGTTTCGGGCGTCGTTGCAATTTAACAAAAACAAACAAACCAAACATCGCGAAAGTCGCGAAAGTTGCCCCTCAAGGCTGGGGGGGGGTTTATCCAAGGGATGATCCTCCTTACCGGTCCAAGCCCTTGGATTTTCTGAGCATTTCAAGGCTTGTCCGCTCCTCCTGGCAATTGGGGTGTTGCAGCGGTCACCTTATCTGGCACCGTTTTGGGTGGCAGGGTGCGTGTTGAGGGTCGGTGTGTGTTGCAAAGGTGATTTTGTTAGCTGAAACAAAAACAACACGGCAGGGTGATGGTTGTGAAGAGCTGGCAATAAATGGGTGGTTTCCCCTTTTTGGGGCATTTTTGGGTGTAAAGAAAGCCCACCTGTTGATGGAAGAAATCAGAAAGAAATCAGGATGGAAGCATCATGAACTATAGTATGAACATGTGATCTTCTCTATATCAACTAAAGTGGTGGTGGTGGTGGTGGTGGTGGTGCAGGGCGTTTTGGTCCTAAAGATCAAACCCATTATTTGGTTTTATCTAGCCTGCATAATTACATGTAAGTAACTTTACCTGTCTCATGGATGATACCGTGTATGTATATTCTATAGACATATATTATTATATCATATCTATATTGTATGATTCTTTACTGTATATATATATATTACTTATATTATACATTTTATATGTACAAAATTCCACCAATTAAAACACGGAAGGGACGTTTTTTTCTCCACGAGCGTCGTTTACGAACTCGCCATCTTAGGCGGCCATGGAGCTAGAACCTCCACCGCTTCCGCAGGTGTTTTCTCGAAGGAGGATGTTGGAGTCGTTGGATTGTAAGATATATATATATATATGGGGGTTTCCTTAAATGGTAGTACCCCCAAAACAGCCCAAAATGATCACTTTTAGTAGGAAACCAATGGATGTTGGGTACCACCATTTTAGGAAAGCCCTATGTACTATGTATATACCTGTACCTGGAACCCAAGTGACCCTGATTTTTGTTGGAAAAGGCCTTGTTTTAGAGGGTTGACCTTTAAAAAATAGAGGTCATTTGGGGCTCTAGGTGTATATAGATTCTACCTGGATCTTCCTTTTGCGTGTAGAACTTTTGCCGAAATTCACGAAAAAGACACCTACCAATTTTTGGCAGAATTCTTACATATCTAGAGGATCCAGTATAAACATGTATAAACCAGAAACCATGGGAATCCAACATTTTGTACTCAAAGTTTCATCATAAATCCATAGGTTTAGATGTTTTGGGTCTTTGTTTTACTCAAAGTTTAACATGGAAGTTATGCTTTACTTCCCCTTGGCATCATGGGAGGGGGTTGGCATCCCTGTTGTTTTGCGATGGAGGAAATATGTATATATATATATATATACCATGGGCCCCCCCAAAACCTACCTTTTTAGAGGTGTTTATGGTAAACAACCTGATTTTTTAGGTGGCCATGGTTTTGGTGGCTTATGGTATATACAGGTTTTTGAATCCATACAGATCTATGATCACCACCGATGGCCTAGCGGACTCGCGAGGCACCTGCGGTAGGGCCTCCAAAGGTGGATCATCAGGGGTTTTCCTAAGGAACTTCCAACAGACCCTTGGGACATATCCAACGATCCTGAAAACCCACATATTTTTATAATATGTGTTTTGGAGTACCTGGGGTGTGTTCCCCTGGATGGTTTGTTGGAATTTTCGAAAAGAGGTTTGCCGTTTTCACGTCAGCGGATTTGGCGGTTTTCGCATCACCTGTAGGGTCTGAAAATGGCGGCGGCGGAGGTTTTGCTGTTTTTGTTTGCTGGGACCTGTGTGATGTTTTTTAATTAGGGGGGACTGATATAGCAAAGATGACGCTCCCTGAAACGAACAGCAAGTTGGCACCCTGAAAATGGATGGTTGGAAGACGATCCTTTCCTTTTTTGAGGGCAAAAGGCCTATTTTCAGGCGCGAACTGTTAGTTTCAGGGAGGGTAGTTCATGTTGAGTGGCCTTTCTTGTTTGGTTGGTGGAGCCAAATATTCGTTTTCTTTAAAAAGATTACAATGGATTCTATCCATTGCGTACGGGAAATTAGGTTGTGTTCTGTTCCACGGCTATTGATATATACCTCTACTGATTCAATCTTTGCATTGAAGTTGTTGCACGGATGATATCAAATCTAAAGACGTGAAAACACTAAGTTGGTTTCTTAAAATCACAATGTGTGGGCGTTTCCCAAAATCTCAAGTTTCCTTCTCAGATAGAACCACTATATGCTGGAGTTTTTTGTTTGGAGGGGTCCTGATTTTGAGGTCCACGACAAAAGGGCGTTCCCCAGCGCCCGGGATGGGCCTCACATGGTTTGAACATGTTTGACAAGTGCAGAGTGCCATGCGTTTATTAAGGGATCATGGTGGTTAAGAACCCCTTAAGAAGGTCTTAGAGAGTATTTCTTGGGGGGAGGGGTGGCATTGGGGGGTACCCTTAGATTCCCATGATGATTGTTGGACTGAAGGTTTAGCCTGCTGTAGTCGCCAGCATCAGTGGGACGGAAAACAAATAAAGCCGCATGCCCCGCTTGTTTGTCCTCACCAAAAGCCGGTTTCTCCCAAATTTTGAGTTTGTCAGTTATACTTGCGCCATCCATATCAGTGTAGCGGCAAGCAAAACGGGGCGACTTTGAAACATGCACGTTCATGCACATGCCACCACTTGAGATATTGAGATGAGGAAAAAGCACCACAACGAATCCAACGAAGTCGAGTACTAGTATAGAATGATTAAGTTGGTTGTTGTTGTTGTGGTTGGTGCTGTCATTCTCTTACTTTTCCCAGTGTGGCTGCTTGAAGAGAATGCAGGACTCATGAATCGGCCTGGACCATGAAAAAAGTGTCCCAGATTCTTTTTCTGCTGGCCCGGACGCACGGCAAGGCATGCCATTGGAAGCATTTACTTGAATGTTAAAAAGCAAGTTGAAAGGTTGTGACTTAAGGGCACCCTGATTTGAATCCCTTCACCATTAGAGAATTCACTTTCCAAAAAACAACGCCTCCAAACCCTTGGAAGTTGAAAACGATCATCCAAAAAAGTGCAGCTGTTGGCATTTGGTTGCATGAGGGCAGGTCTCTGTTTCTACGGCGATCACAAATATCCAAACCACCAGCCCAAACCACCAACCATGAGCTGAGATCACTATACATCCTTGGTCAGGTCCTGCGATGACGCCTGTGCCGCGGAACAATTCGTCGGCGCTGCCCTCAATCCCGACCAGAATTTGAGCTTCGAGATTAAACTTGTGCCATCCTTTTAAGTGGAGCGGCAAGGTAAACGTGGCCACATGAGTATGCTCAGATGTCACAAAACTCCTAACTACTAACTACTAACTCTAACTACTAACTACTAACTCTAACTACTAACTACTATCTTCTAACTACTAACTTCTAACTACTAACTACAAACTTCCCACTACTAACTCCTAACTACTGACTACTAACTACTACCTACTAACTACTACCTACTAACTACTACCTTCTAACTACTACCTACTAACTACTACTAACTACTACCAAGCACTACTAACTACTACTAACTACTACTAACTACCACTAACTACTAAGTACTAACTACAACCTACAAACTACTACCTACTAACTACTATCCCGCCCTTCTTGGTTCTGCAGCATGCAGGAAAAAGGATCGTGAGTGCAGTTGCATGCCAGTACAACAGAAATGTTACGTTAGCAATATAAACACTAGATCAATTCATCGGAGATCAATTTTTTCTGGACCTGAAACCTTCCACTAATTAATTGTTGGCACTTGACGCCATGGGCAGCCGACACAGCGAACCCTTTAGCTGGGGGGTGCGTGTATACAATCTACTTGGCTGCCGAACGTGATTTTTTGACTTGACTGAAACAGAAAAACATCTTATTTCAAGAATTGGTAGAACATCAAAATGACCAAAAACAGAAATAATGAATGAATGAATCAATGAAATAAAAGAAAAGAAATGAAATGAAAAGAAATGAAAAGACATGAAATGAAAAGAAATGAAGGAATGAATGAATGAATGAATCATTTTTACATGGCATGAGTCCAAGGTAGGGTTTCTCTCGCGCATATCTCTCAGCCAGTTCAATGCCTGTGGATCAGACGCACGTCGCCTGAATGATTTTGACTTCATCCCTCATCGCCCAGGCCCGGTGATGCATAATAATGTGTTGATTTCAATCTCATCGCTTGGGGCCTTTGAGTTTTGATTGAATTTGACCTTGACTTTGCAATGTTGATTTTATCCGCTGCAGGAGTGTGGGTGGCCAGTGGTCCCGCGAGGAGGACCTTGTTTGAGGTCGGCGTGTTTCCCTGGCGAGAAGTTGCGCTCTCCCCACCACCTCTCAATGAAGACTTAGTGGTGATTGTGACGTCACTAGCAAATCCAAGTTAATTTCTTATACAACTATTCTCATGGCAATCTAAGGGGACCCCCCCACTGCCACCCCCGCCAAGAAATAAAGCCCTAATAAGGCCTTACTAAGGGAAACCAATGGTTCATAGTCCCTTTATGAGGCCTTGGGAAGTGTTTTCTTATGTGTGATGAATCATCGCCATCATCATCATCATCATCATTTGAAAAATAATAATCACCATCATCATCATCATCATCATAATAAACAATCATAATACTCATGTTCCTTCCCTTCCATTTTCTCTTGGTAACCTTCCGCTCCCTTGGACCACTTTGTTTCGAAAAAACCAAGGCGGAACCCCGGCCAAAAGCGCCAGCCCTGCCCTTGCCACCCAAGGCTAAGCGCGAGGTGTTTGGATTCAAAAAGTGAGGATTCTATTTTAGATATAAACAGGTAGATACATATATATATATATTTATAGATATACATTTGAATGCACATGTGTTGTATACCCTACATTATGTTAAATGTTCTTTACTGGGTGTAAATTTCATCTGAATTTTGGGAGAGTATGACAAGGTGGATGTGCAAGGATGACAATATACCTACTGTGGGAATCCCTATTCCTCAACCAGTGTAGTAAAATCGACTGGGATACTTTTTTTGTAGCTCACTGGACGTGTTTTCTTCCAAGAGAACCCCCAACATACAGCTGGAGCATACCCAAGTCATCCCAAACCCACAATTGAAAGGAATTCCCAAACATAAACTGTTGGATAGGGCCTTTTTGGGTACTTTCCACGGGTATGTTGGAAAATTCTTGGGTTTTCTTCGTGAAACCGATCCCCTGGATTTATCCACAAGGATTGGATCAAACTTCATCCAGGGTTGACAATTTTCCACATCCATTCTCCGACAGAACATTGTAGATAATTCGATCTGTAAGTTGTGGCCTTGAGGTTCATATCCATATCATTCACTAGGTCTAGGTGTATATAGGTGGCTTCGAACATATTCATTTTTTGGGGCTAACAATTTTTTCCAACCCCCCAAAATGTTTGGGGGGAAGAGTAAGTATATAAACTACCTCACACAACTGTTCTCGGATCTCTGACAACCACACCTGCTTCACCCGAAGAGGATCCAATTGGAATTATATCTAAGTCCCTTCGGTTTGCTGGCTGTACACAACCAAAATTTAACATAGATACCAAAAATATCCAAAAATATCCCAAAGTGATGGTTTTCAAAATGTATCCCCCTTTCAAATATAGTTATTTTGGATATCCATGTTAAATTCTGGGGGTGTATCTCTTTCTTAATTACGATCACAGGCGCCAACTGCAGGGTTGAAAATAAAGTCCAGTGACAAGCGGCCTCTGATGGGACCTGAAGTAAATCAACGACTTGCCTATTTTCGATCATACTGTTGAAGAAATCCTGCACCACCTGGGATATATGAAACCTTGCAAATACTGGGCTATTTATATACTATATCAACTGGTGCAGGATTTTTTCCAACCAACCGTCGCCGGGACGGTTGGTCACCCCATGGTGAACCTTCACCAATGATTTCTGCCTCGCTTCAGGCAGCTACTCCCAAGTCAAGTGCCACTGCGGCCAGAGCTAAGGTGTAAAGTGTAAAGTCTTGGGGGCCTTGTTGCTTCAATGGAGTTTTCTGGTTCCCTTAGTAGGTGGTAGGTAGCATATAACCCCCCAATTGGCAATATATAAGTGGTATATATTGCCAATTGGCTGATTATATGCTACCTACCACCTATTAAGGGAACCAGCAACAGCTATTGATTGCTGTTGCACTGCCAACATAGCTGGCTGGAGTCCATCCACTATTTCGATGGTATTTTCTAACCAGAAAAAACATGGTCAACATCATCCCTTAGAGGCAAATTATATTACGAACCTACGGCGAAGTTGGGAATTCCTCTTTAAATGGGGTTTTTTAACAGTGAGGGAATCCCCCGAAAGATTCGGGTCAAGGAATTATATAGTCATTTGGCCCAGATCATCCTGTTTTGTTGGGCTTCAAATCATGGTGTGCGATCAACGTCTGTTTGCCAAAGCCTTGCTGCAGTGCATGGATGGAAACCTCCCGGGGAACCCGACCTTTTTTAAAAGGTATCGTTGATTCGTTGACATTTCAGGAAATTGTTTTTTTTTGTGGATAATATGAGTTGTTCAATCAATTTACCCACCCATTTTCTGTGGATTGCTTTTGAAAAAGGGTAAAGGTCAGGTGGGCGAATGGGAGCGTTTCCCCAAAAAAAGGCAAGATATAACTAGAACATTCTGGTGTAGAGATGGTACTGGCAATGGATACCCACTGCAATCTATTTGCTACCTACGACCTTGTCCAAAAACCAGGAACAAATCATTGATTTGTTGGTTTCTTTTCCATTGCACCATTTGCTAGCTGGTGCTTTCAACACTTTTTAAATGTTCATCCCGCAATTTGGGGAACTGGTCCAACTTTGACGAGCATATTTTTCAAACAGGTTGAAACCATCATCTAGTTTGAGTCTCTATTGATTTTTGACATCATTTGCCCAGCATTTTTGTTGGCAGGAATTGACCTGCCGACCCCAGTTGGATTTTGCGCCGTGAAAATGGTTTCCCCAGTCCAATGGCCAAAATATGGGATCTTTTTTGAAAAAAACACTCAAAATCTTGTGTTCGACATGAAACATGCAGTGAATTTATGACAGACCCCTAATGAGGTGGTGAATCTCCCTTACAAGAAAACTCAGGTGGGTGAGGTATGTGTTTGATGACCCCTTTCTTCCAAACCATCCACCTTTTTAACATCCATCTGGTCAAATTATAGCGACCGAAAACTCGAGTTTTGGGCCCCCAAAAGGTAGCTTTTATGGGTTTGGGAAATCCCCACCCAGCTATTTCAGGTAAATCTTGGTGAAAATAGTATTCCATTTGGCCTCCATCCCCAACAGCTTTCATTACTAGGGCGTCCATGGAAGTTAGTAACTAGTTAGTAAGTCGGTTTATATATAATCTATTTAGGGGACTTACAACCTACTTATAAAGGGGTTATAATCCAGTTACTAAGTACCATGGACATCCCAGTATCAAGAACATTTTTCCAGGCCGCCACGCCTAAGTCGCTACCAAAGCCAAAAGCTGAGGAGCCACCCAAGGTACGTACCGGATGTCGACCGGGTGTTTTTTGTCTCTGGAAAGTTTCGGAACCACCTGGCTTTTTGAAGTTCAGGGTAAAGGTTCCACCAGGGTTGGTTGGCTGATTTTTTTTTTTTTGGGGGGGACGAACATTTACCGCAGTTATATATTAGTGGATTATTTTGTCATAAGTCATAAGCCATAAGATCAGGATCCCATTCTTAACCAAGCCAGGATTTGACATGGTTCATGTCACTGGTGTTTTTTTCATCACTGCTCATATAAACCCTGGTATTATCCAAGTAACACTACTAGGGTGTCCATCGAAGTTAGTAACTAGTTAGTAAGTTGGTTTAAAGCCTATTTATGGACTTTTATAAGGGTTATAATCCAGTTTCTAAGTACCATGGACATCCCAATAACATTCCTTGAAACCTTTTTTTCCTGGATATCCGGAGATTCCGAACTTGGAAAAAACCATAGTGGTTGATTTCAACTTGGTGGACTCGGAGTCGGGACGCGTTAGACTTGGAAATTGGAGGAATTGATCGGAGTTGAAACACATAGGGCACCTTTGAAAAGTTTAACTTTTAACAATAATGTATCGATATAATTAGCGTTTATATCATATTATGTTATATTAGATTGGATATCTTAAAGTATGTTAAGCTATACTATATCTTATCGTACCGTATCATATTATCAATTTAAGATTACATGATACAACACAATATAATATAACGTTATATCATCGTATCTTATCTTGTACTATGTATATTATCTTATGTTTTTCTATGATATCACATTATCTTATATTATATTATATTGCCCAGGAATCAATCTACAGTATGTGTATAGTTTCCATTATGTATCATGTTGCTTTCAAAGCACACCTATGATACACTTGGAAATGCAACACAACATATTCAAGACATAATAGTAAGAATGCGAAAATGATAAATGGCAGGATATGAAAGCACCCTTTATATGAAATGATATCCAACATGGTTCTCAATACAGTTTCAATCTTACCATAGTTCCTGTTACAATAGGTTTTACACAGCCTTTTTATAGCCACAAACAGAGAGGCCATCGACATAATTGATACGTATCTAGATATACAGGGTAGATTTGACAGTATATATAGTACACACAAACACACATGGTAGCGTCTTTGAAGATGGCGAAATTGTATATCTATATATATATATACATATGCATATACATGCCAAAGTAAGTAGTTGTTGCGCTGCAGGAGTGCATTCCATCAATAGCAATAATGGATGATTATATGCTACCTACCACCTATGAAGGGAACCAGGAAACTCCATTGATTCCATGGATTTCAAGACAAAAAAGTGGCGAATGACATTTCTGGTCCGAAGCCCAGTCGTTTCCCCATCTTCAGGCTGCCTTGGCAAAATCAAGTTCGAGACCACCTGCGCGAGAGGCCATGGCGGGGGGGGGTGAGATTGAGATCTCATGGGGTTGGTTTCGTGTGTGATCTCACCCATAACATCCATGGGAATGGTATATCTACCTACATTTAGTTGATTTTACGGTAAATGTAGGTAAATATACGTATATATATATATATACTACATGGATTCTATGGGTGTGAGAAACTCAAGTTTTGTCAAGATTTGAATGCCTGACTTTTGTTGGAAATGTAGGCATTTAGTTGGGAAATCTATGGAAATCTCATTACCATCACAGCAACAAAAGGCGGAAAACGTATATACTCAAAGAATCATTGGGTGACTTTTTGTTGATTTCAAGTGTTGGGAGATGATCTCCTAGCCCCCCTTTTTCGGGATGATGAAATGACAGCCAACAATGGAACACACAGGACCGGCGAGTTTGAGCCATGCAAACCCGATTTTCCGGAGACAAATTTATATATTTGATAAGTGGGGGTTGGTTGTTGGGAATTGATTTATCAACCCTAAGAATCCAGGTATAGCCTAAGAAAGGGGATTACCCCTACATTCCTATTCTTTTCGGATGGGGGGTCTGGATTCTGGATTCGCAAGATCCGCAATGCAAAGACTAGGCCAATGGGTCCACGAGGTCAAACCGAAAAACATCTGGGCGAATCTGACTTCCAGCCAAGCTGTGTGTGTGTGTTGTTGGCCAAGCGTATTGGGACCAAGCTGGGTGCAGTTTTTAGGTGGAAATTCTTTGGCATGAACTGTCATGTGTTGTGGAGGGTGCAACAACACAATCCTCCATATCCTCCAAAAACGAGCTCTCATCTTGGATTTTTTTTGTTGAGTTTTTTCTTTAAAAACCATTTTTTGCCATGGTACATTTTATCACCAATGGGATTCACCACCCATTTGGAAAATCCATATTTTTTGGGTATCCAAACAGCCGGACGTCGCAAATCCCTCGCCAGGTTGAAGAGGTGGGGAACCCGATGGATCCGTTCCGTTGAGAGAAACCCCGAGGGATTTTTTTTTTCGTTTTGAAGCGACGGAGGAGTAGTGATTTGTTTTTGAAGGAGTTTGATATATATGGAATAAGAGAATCACCCATAGAATTACTACTAGTAGGTGGTGGTTAAAAAGATACTGTATCTTTATTTTTCATCCCGCAATTCTTGGGGAAATGGATCCCAACTTTGACGAGCATATTTTTCGAATGGGTTGGTTCGACCACCAATTAGAACTACCATAGAATCACCATTTAGGAATATTAGTGGATTTTTTTTTGAACCATATCTGAAGCAAATCTAAAGCATCGATTGTGCTTCGGTGTTTTTTGAAGTGCAAATCTGCAGATTTGCTACACAAAATGTTGCAATTAGTGAACCGTATGGCCTCTTGCTGATCACGGTTGTGTTTATCATGTGTGTACACGCATATATATATAGATGATATAGATGTATTGTCGATATATTTATGTACATTCATGTATATATACAAAATATGCAAACACCCCATATGAACCCTAACAAATTAGACTTTTGGTCACATAAATATTTACCCATGCACCACCTAAAATGACAAGTTGAATGCACTTCAAGATGTTGGCACAGTTATTCCATGTAATTGAAATTCCCCATGTCATACATCACAAGTTTGAACCCCCCCGGAATTGTTGGTCTAGGTGGTTATGTTAATCCCAAAATTTGGGGAACTGGTCCAACTTTGACTAATATTTTTCAAACAGGTTGAAACCGCCAACTAGTGGTAAAACTTAACAAGTAGAGTAGGACGGACCCACGCTATCTCCCCGATCGAAACCTTCCATGTGAGCAGATCCAAAGTTGCGTGGCAGGATTTTCCTCCAGCCATTCCTGCGGCAACAGGCTCGATTTGAATCAATCTGATCAGATTATAGCGACCTCACACGACCGATTTCCCCCACATGGTGGTTTAATAAGGGAAATCCCCTTATCTCAAGGAAATCTAGGTTGCTGAAATATTATTCCATTTGGCCAGAATCAATAGCTATTGGCAGCTTTCCCCGAATCATCACCAGGTCACCGTGCTACCCTTTGCTACCCCAGTGATATGAGGGATGAACAAAAACTACGTTATGGATCCGTTTGGGGCTTCTAGCCCCTGGAATACAAACAAACAGAAAACACACAACATCATTTGTAAATATTGGCATGGCACCCTCAGATTGCCTTTTTTGTAAGAAGGCTGAATCTGGGTGTGTCACATCTCAGATATGGAAAAAATTGGTGAAACATCAGGTTGGTTCCGGAATCTTTTCCACCCAAGCTTACTGGCAACTGGCAACAAAACTTTTCAGAACGTATACACCCTTCGAAAATTAATGGCTGGAACCTGAAAATCACGTGTTTGAAAAGGAAAATCGTTTTGAACCAAACCTTCATGAAATTGAGTTCCATGTTAATTTTTCAAAGGTGCATCATGAATTGTCCTCCTTTGCATTTTGTTTAGATCACATGTCTGTATGTGGCAGTGCTTCCCCATCCAGCATGCCAGTCACAACCGGGAATCTTCCATTTCTAGGCGACCTGGGAACCCAACCTAAACCTTCATTTGCGGCGCAACTCGCCATCCCAATGTGCTCCATGGGACTGGAATATTCATATACCTACATTTATCATATATTTAAGCCAAATGTAGGTAAACATTCCATACATGGAGCATCTGGAATATAACACAAAAACTTTGAAAGATATGTTTCTTGGTGTAAAATTCCGGAATCCTTATCCACAAACAGCACATGTTTTTTTTTCTGATCCTTATGTCAGGTGTGCCTCCGGCACCAGAGGTGCGATGAAAAGGGAAACGGTTGCAGACCTGAGGTCATGGTTTTATGCAGATCATATTTATCCATAGTATGATATACACATATTATACTGCAGAAAAACATCTAAAAAATATTTTGCAGAGCTTTTTCCCATAGATTTAGATAGTATGTGTGCATTGACATATATGTAATTACACACGCACACACACACACATATATATATATACATACTGATTCAAATTTTGTTGTTGACATGTCAACTCAGCGTGGAAAGACATGTGTCCTGCTAGTTTGTTCGTTGTTTGCTTTTTGTCTTCAAAACACATTGCGATAAATGAGTTTGTGCTTCCCATGTAGGTTCCAATTTGTTTTTGCTTATCCAAATGATTTCTTTAGGAATCCAGCCATATTCTTAGATGATGATTAGGGTGTCCAATCACCTCGTCAGCATAGTATTTAGGGTTCCATTACCATTCTCAGAAGGTGAGCCAGGATCCCAAGGGAATTGACTCAAACATGATTTGCAGTGTAATATATATATATATATAAATAATGATGACACTTCCAATGGGTGATATTTTCCTCATATCCCTTCCAGTTTCCCACCGGGGCCAGATTCACCAGGGGTCCCCTTTGGAGCCACCCTCATCGGGATTTCCCATGGGAAGATCCCCCCACGGCGAAGGTTGTGTTTCCAAGGATGTTTTTTTTTTCAGCCCACATGGATCATTCATTGAGGATTTTCTCTTAAAAACAAGCATATGAAACAAAATGATGGATCAGCATTGGTAGATAAATTGTTGGTGTGTTGTATATAAATGGCGTATTTGATCATGACTGAGGATTCATGGGAAAATCCCAAGTCTCACAGAATCAAATCCAAGCTTGCATCATGGATTGTAAGGCATTTTTGGATAATTTTGCTCTTGAAAGGATTGTAGTAAGCCCATCGCCTTTTATAATGTAGAATACTTCGTTATCACATGCTTTAATCGGGAACACAGAAACTCCCTGCAAGGTCTCCGAAAAACCTAAGGTGCACGGTGCATTTTTTTGGGGGGAGGCTGGTGGCTGGCTGAAACCACGTGTTTTTCTATATGTATGTAGTGGTTTCAAGAGGTTCTTTACACCCTGAAACTGGAGGGAGAACGAGGAAGTGATCCAATTTTCCAACGAACTGAAGCCACCACCTTTTTTTTTTTTGGGGGGGGGGGGGGTTGATTTTTGAAAGTGGAACGCTAAGTCATGGAGTTGAACATTATTTTTTTGATCGAACCTCATTATACAAAAGGTATCACCTTTTGGATCCATCTTGGAAAATCGCTATTTTTCATTGATGAAAAGGTTCCTAGAGATTTTATTCGAATGACCTGCAGGAACTCCTGCGAATGCATTTTTTGCACATGCAGTTCCTTTTTTTCTCACCCATTTCTTATACTGGGTGGTGGTTTCAAATATTTTTTATTTTCATCCCGCAATTTGGGGAACTGATCCAACTTTGACTAATATTTTTCAATTGGGTTGAAACCATCAACTAGTATACATTCTCCCAAACATTGAGATGTACTTGTTGACAAGCATGGATTGAATAACCACCAACTAGACATCCGATCCTTCCTAGCTGGCGAGATTTCATAATCCACAAATCGATATGTGATAGGAGCGTCGGCGGAGAGATCGTAGCCGCAGTCGACGAGACCGGGAGAAGGAGAGGGGATCGACAATGGGTACATGTGCCAGGTGAATCTAGAAGAGGGAGTGCCCCAACGGGCCATCTTGAAATAGTTGTGATGGTTGGTTGCTGCATCATAATGCATATTGAATCCTCATAAAACATCATAACGCCCATGATTCATTGAAGCTTAAGCCAAACATGTTAAAGAGCCTCCTCAACGTATACTTAACACATATGGATGTTTCCGAAAATAATGGTACCCCCAAATCATCCATTTTAGTAGGGTTTTCCATTATAAATCATCCATTTTGGGGTACCCCTATTTTGGAAACATCCGTATGGCTGCACAAAGTTTCTTACATGGATGTCACTTACTTGACCAGCTCTTTGAGGGAGATCCACTCATCGACCCATACCCCATTGGCACAGGACCGTTCTCGTGGTCGCCGACGTGATCGTGGTGAGCGGAACCGTCCCTCCGAGGTGGGACATCCCTTCCCGGTGTTTCGGAAGGGTTGGGTTCATCCAGCAACGATGTTTGTTGGATCCTTTAAAAACAAAGGGATTACGTACAACATGAGTTATTGGGTCTCGTTATTTTAAGTTTACGTTATACAACTATATTTCTGTAGAATTGCCCTTTGCTTTTTTTCACAATATCAATAAGTTTGCACTACATAACTATCTAAGTTTGCTCCCCTAATATCAAGATTCACCATGGCAGGGGGCCAGTTAGGAGGGGGGTGGTGGTGCATCTCAGATGGGTGGTGGTGGTCCATAGTCAGGAAAAATCATCCAAAAGGCTTGGCTATCAAAAAGTCAGTTGTTTCTGGTAAAAAGGGGAGACATGTAGGCCAGGGAAATCAGGAACTACTCCCCCGAAGTTTAACAGTTCGCCCCTGAAAATAGTGGTGGGAAGATGATCCTTTCCTATTGGGATGGTAACTTTTCAGGTTCTATGTTAATCTTCGGGGGAGCATTCATTATTACACAAGACACCAATCTGGTGTAGATAGCAAGCATGGTGCAAGTTGATGTAGCTACGAAGAAACAAACCCAACTGCATTTTTACTTGAGTTCACACCCATCCTCCACGGAGGATGCATACTCTTCTTTTTTTTCCTAGGGGTCCTATAACGACCGTCACTTTCCACTTGCCTGGTCTGGGGTAGATCCAAATTTTCACTTCCTGCTGCTTCCATTTTGACAGCGTTCCATCCCACTTGAGAAAGATGCATCAAAACTCCAACGGTACTCGGCTCCAGTCAGAAATGGCAGTTGAAAGACGAAGATACAACAACTTAACAACTTTGCCGAAATCATAGTGATGACACCTGACCGATTTCTCCTAAGAAAGGAGTATAGTTCGGTAGGGTTTTGGGAAATTCAGGTTTTTTCTAGGTGATTTGTGATCAAATTCCCCCAGAACAACCTGTTTGTAAGTAGCATTCCTGTGTGGCCACGTTCTTAAAGGAAAACAAAACATTGCCTTCAGAGTATCTATAGTGGGTTCATGTCCGGTCAGGAGAGGGAAAGCTTCCAGAAGCAAGTTTTAGAACGAAAATATTTCGAACCTTGACCTAACTAACATTGTTTTTTTTTTTTTTTCCGGTGAAAAAAGGTGTCAAGTTGGTGTCAAAGGGACCAGGGTCCTCAACTGGTTTTTAACAACATCAAAAAAGCAGCCAGAGTTGTGAAGCAATCCAACCGTTTCGGGTGGAATTTCACGAATTTCATGGGACTTGAAGGATACATTTTCCCGAATTTCACCGGCGGCCAAGAAATAGCGGCTGTCCTTATGGATGGTTTACCAGCATGATCTCTGAATAAGATTTTCAGATTTTCTTTGGGCATTGGGGCATTGGGGGGATAACCATTAAATACCTTTGAATTCCGATTGAATTTTGGTTGAATCTCCTGTGTGTGGGAAGCATAGCACAGGACCATTGGTAGTAACACAACCACTGCGCACAGGACAGATCTCGTGATGTGACCAGAAGGTGCAATGGCAACCGGCAACCGAGGGGGGTGATTTCCAAATACTTTGCACCGTAGAATCCCTGTAAGACTGGGAAAAACGTCATCGTTAATAAGGGATCCTTATGACACTATCTACTGCAAGATTGGCGATAAGTTTGAAAGCTGAAAATCTACTGTTACAGTGTTTGGGCCCAGGCATCTTACTGCAACAATCTTCTCTTATACACTTATAAGTTTTATATATAGACAACGGACGGTGGGCTCAACATGATGGATTTATTAGCCTTTTCTTAATGATGTTTAAGGACGACATACTGTATCATTTGCCCCCCAAAAAAAGATGAATGGATACCAAACATAAGGCGGCCTTGGAAAAGGTATCTCTTTTCAAAGATGGCCAAAAGAACGTAAAAAGAATCTACCACAATGTGCCTTCAATTTTTACCTTGTCCCACTCATCAAAGAATCGCATCTTCGGTGAATAGATATTTTTAGGAGTGTTGGTTTACTAGGCCCAGAATCTGTCAACAGAAAGGTGTACACCTTGCAAACAAGTGCATAGACTGGGCCTGGGCTTAATCATCTTAATCAAATTATCCAAACCACCAACCAACCAATCACAAATCAACCATTGATCTTAACTTGAATCTGTGTAAGGTGATGATATTTTTTTACTTTTTAACCCATTGGATTTATCACCATTTTTTTGAGAACATCTATTTAAACGTCACTTTTTCCAAACATCCCAAAAATCCAGTCGCAAATCCAATCACCAGTTGCGTACCTTCAATCTAAAACCCCAGCCACTGGCGAAGTTGGTTGAAACTTGGAAGTTGGAATGCTGAAAACACAGGTTTTTTACACCCGGTGGGTTCCCCCGGATGAAAAGTAGTAGGGGAACCCCAAACGAACTAGGCCCAGGCCATGTATTTTTAGGCCAGGTGGTGGCAGCTCAAATATTTTTTGAAATTTTCACCCCGAAAATTGGGGAAGATGAACCCATTTTGACCCATATTTTTCAAAGGGGTTGGTTCAACCACCAACTAGTAGGCCATTTATTATAAGGGGGTTGTTCACCTCGTGTAGCCCATCCTGTAATCATCTAGGTGGTGGTTTTTTCAATATTTTTGTTGGAATTTTCACCTCGAAATCTGGGGAAATGATTCCCACTTTGACGAGCATATTTTCCAGTTGGGTTGAAACCACCGGCAAAATGCAGGCGGGTGAAAGATGCATGTTAGGTTCCAGCCGTTCATTTTCAAGGGAAAACTGCCACATTGAGGTCTCCTAGTTGATTCCCCTCAAAAAATATGAACCAAACCCTCCTGCAAGATGATAAGTACTAGAAATAGAAGACTACCTTTTTCCAGTCTCGAGAGTTTGCATGTTTTTTGTTGAAGTGTTCAGTTCGTTTTTACAAAATCTCTTTCCAACTGCCCACGTCTTGGAGGGATGTGCCCCCCCAAAATGCTCAAGTCATAACGAGGTCAGCAGATCGTTCACGAGCTACTCCGGTCCAAGCGCAGGTGGGAAAAAAAAACAGCAGAAGTTGGTCGAAATTTTCAAAATGAGGATCCTAATGCCATAGGATGGATGTAGGGTATATCTATACCTACAATGGTTTTCTTGGTTCATGGTTGTCCTTATAAGCAACCTTTCTTTTACCACTGTTTAATGGGTCGGGGGTAGATACAAATAGGCTAGTTACTGACTGTAGGTGGTGGTTTGAATGGGGGTTATAACCCCAGAGAAACTGTGTTTGGAAGGCCATTTATAAGGGTTGTTCACCCTTTAGCCCATCATGCAATTATCTAGGTGGTGGTTTAAAAAAAAATCACCCTGAAATTTGGGGAAATGGTCCAATTTGAAGAGCATAGTTTTCAAAAGGATTGAAACCATCAACTAGGGATCCAGAAAAGTTTTTTTTGTCTACAAAAATGAATGGCTGTTTCTTGTTGTGGTAGATTTTTAGGTAGATTGATAGTATTCACATGGGTCCTATGGCTAAGTCACCTGTGTAAACTTGTCCCTGATACTTGGACTTGAAGGCCCAACACCTCCCAGTTCTATTTGAGCAGTGAACAAAAACAAGTTGTTTAGGTCATAAAGATTCGATTTATTTTCTGGGATGCATCAACACTGTAAATCACTCTTCGGTAGCAATGTTCTGATCACATGTTCCAAGCATCGAAGAGTGGCAAATCAAGAAATTGTGAAGTGATACTGTATTTTGGACCTGTTGGTTTATGCCTGGAATCCGTGATCAGAAAAGGGTGAAACTAACCCCAGCCATTTGATAGTAGATTTGACTTTTCATGGGTATGCATCTATTCTTTTGATTTGCTGCTATAGACTTCTTAGATTCTTGAAAGCATCAAGACATCTAATCTACATACACTCCGGTAATCTAACATAAATCTCTGGAACATCTGCAATGTTTTAGATGTATGTTTTCAAATTTTAGGCGGGGGAAAACATCGCTTGCTATGGTTTGTTGCTCCCGGACGGCACATCAGGCTTAGCCAAAAACCTCATATGTGCCTCTTTGGGAGAATCTTAGACATCATCTTCACAGAGGCTTCAAATTTCATCATGATGCTGATCCATCTGTTTTTGTGTGTTTTTCAGGGTGGCAATTGAGAAAAAAAACATATGGACAGTGGAAGTTTCACAGCAAAAGTCCCTGAAGATATGCCTGGCCCCAAAAGGCAAGGATCGTCTTCCAACCATGATTTTTCAGGGGCGAACTGTTAAACTTCGGGAGTGTAGATAGTACACTAGGTGGTGGTTTTCAATTGTATTTTGGGAATTTTCACCCCGGAATTTGGGGAAATGATCCAATTTGACGAACATATTCTTCAATTGGGTGGTTCAACCACCACCTACTGTTGATGGAAGAAATCCTGCACCATTTGATATGGTAGTTTATGCTCATTCTTTACAGGGTTTCTTAGATGTCAGGTGGTGTAGGATTTCAACATGTTTCTTTCATTTTGCATTCTCAGAATTCCTGCTTTCAGGATCAGCCTGCCACAGGCGCTGTACGAAAACGAAAAAACTCGCCGGGAGGTAGAGGTGAAAATTGACGACTATACCTTGATACCGTTGATGATGTTGATGGAAGAAATCATGCACCACCTGGGATGTATAAAACCTTATAAACCACCAGCAACAGTAGTTTAAACCTGGGGGCCATGTGGTAGTTTTTTTTTGCGGCAAGTTGGAAGTTGGGAGAATGAACAGAAAAACAAAATTACCCTCCAGGGAACTAACATATCACCCCTTTTAAAGGCACTTTTCAATCGATGATTTTCCCTTAACCCAGGTGGGATATGTTAGTTTTCCCTGGAAGGTAGTTAGTTTACACAGTGGCTTGTAGGGGATCCAAGTCAAGGATGATCGTAAGAAACCCGGAACCCGATCCCTGTGGATCCCTGTGGATCAACCAGGCTTTTGTGGTTCATTCTTAGCCAGTTTTTGGGACAACATAATTTGCCGTACTTGAACTTACCATTGGGATCCCGTATAGGTTTGGATGATGCTGCAAAGTAGAAAAGGTGACTCTTCGAAGTTCGAAGTATACCCCCCTGACATTTGAAGAATTGATACCCCAATTAGCGATATTTGAAAAGGGGATACCTTTTACAAATTCATGTTGTGGGGTACCCATCTTGAATTTCAGGGGTGTAATTGTGGATGATGGTTTGGGTTCACCCCCCCAGGATGTCAGGATGACAAGTTACAGTTTCATTTTTTTTCAGTAGCAAATCCAAATCTAATGAGTCATATTCCCACTGTTACTGGGTGGGAGGTAGATCCAAACGATGGTGGGAGGTAGATCCAAAAATTTGGCCCGATTTCAGCTGTTGGTTTGATTTCAGTGGACAAATGTCTTGGGTGATTTTGTCTACCTTTCTACCAATCGTAAATCACCATTCAAGCTTTTTTTTTTCCCGAAGATATGTGTATGTCTGCCTTTATCCTGCCATTTCAATCAAGTCGAAGCATATCCTCTAAAGGTAAATTCACCAACATTGAATGATCAAGTGGTATACCAATCTGTTTGCATTTTTTCCGACCATCAAAGACTTCCAAATCTAGGTTGCACTTAAAAGCAATATGCAGAAAATATTCCCCTCCCAACAGTCACACTAGGATTATTTCATATTTTTAGGCTCAGGGATCCCAATCTAAACCTTCCTTTTCCCCCTGTTGCTGGGAAGGGGTTTGTTGCATCCCAATATATACACCTTTGGACCGCAAAAACCGTGAACAAAATGAAAAGTAAGTGATAAATTAACACCTAAAACTATAGTTATGTTGTGGGTTCCCATGGTATACATATTATACATATATATATACATACTAAACATATATATATATATATACATACTGAACATATATATATATATCAATGATAGTATATATACTGTATGTATATATATATATGAAATAGAGAGATCTATCCATTATGTTCCTCCACATGCGGTCCAGGCCATCCAGCCCCACCTGCGGCGGCACCGGCACCACCGGCACCACCGGCACCGCCTTCGCCTGAAGTGAAGGAGTCGAATTTCGGAGTTTTGGGATGTAAGGAAATGGGTGTTTCCAGAAATAGTGGTACCCCAAAATCGATGGTTTATAATGGAAAACCCTATTAAAATGGATGATTTGGGGGTACCATTATTTTCGGAAACATCCAAATGAAGTGTCTTTTCTGTAATCCAAGTACCCGGCTATGCACCAGTACCGGGATCCTTCACATTTGCAGCGAAAAAAGTTGGACATACTGTTGATGGCAACCAGAAATCCGGGATCAACTCACCAGTTGAGGGAGGTTGGTAGTTTATCTACCATAATTTACGACCGGGTTTTTGTCGCACCATCCAAACGGTGGGTGGTTGGCCTTGGGATTTCTTGAAGCATCAACATACTATGAACATGGGAAATATGACGACTCTTTTCCCAAGAATCGTGGAAGTGGAAAAATGGATCCCTTGGAGACAAGCCACTCATCTTCCAGGGTCATTTTCCACTTCTATGATTATGGGAATATGACTGGGCAATATTTATAGCCACCTTTCCTGCCGGTTGGTCACCCCCAACAAGGTAGTGAAAAAGTAAGGGAATCCTACCCAACAAGGCCTTAATTCAGTGTCAGGTTGAAGATTTATAATAGATTGCCCACATATGAGCTGGAATATACCCCTCCTGGGAACTAACATCTCTCCTTTTCAAAGGTATGTTTGAGTCAATGATTTTCCTTTTCACAAGGGATATGTTAGTTTCCTGGAGGATATATGTCAGATGGGAAATTTATATTCGTCAGATGGGAATATGAAATGGATTTTTCTCATCAGATGGAAAGCCGAAATGATAGTTGGGGTCGAGTTTTCTCAAGTAGTTCTCCAAGAAAAACATGTATATGTTTTTTTTTGGGGGGGCTTGAGTTCGAATTTTACTTTCAATCCTCAAACGGTGCTTGAAATGATAGTTGTTTTTTTTTGCACCTGTATTGAGTGATTTGTTGAACAGGAACAAATGATCTCGCAAAGCCTGAAGAAGTCTTCCAAAGTCTAAAATAGCATCCCAAAGTAGATGCCGGACAACTGTGTTTGGGAGTCCCAGCAGTTTGAGATCACAACTGATCATGGATTCCAGCATCTTTGGGATACAGTAGCCAAAGGTTCCAGGTTTGGTCATCAGCAGATCGCCTTCAAGGGGGGCCTTGTTTTCCACCAAAAACACTCATGAAATCAACAGGTTATTGACTTGAGCAGCGAAAAAAAAAACTCAGAGATGATTTGCAGTATATATATTTGTAGGGGATTATATACACTACCCAGCTATACAAAGCTTATAAGAAGCCATCATACAGTATGAGGATCCCTATTAGCCAACCAGTATGCTCACTTGCTCATTTATCTCAGCTGCAGGATGGCACTGCGAAGCGCTTTCAGGAAGGGATGGATGGCATCAACCAACGGGTGACATGGGGATTTTTGTTTACCATGGCTATAGTGCAGCACTAAAAATGCTAGGCATATATCTATAAGGGATCCATAGGTTGAAAGAGGTGTCAACATGCCTATTTTCTCCGTAAAAAATATGAAGGAAAATAATTTTTCTTCTTCCCATTGAAGGGTGGGGATCTATAGGTGTTTCCAGAAATAGTGGTACCCCAAAATGGATGGTGAAAATAATGGAAAACCCTATTAAAATGGATGATTTGGGGGTACCACTATTTTCGGAAACATCCATATGGCATCGTCGTCTTTTCGTTCCCTGAGGGTAACCTGGATTTTCCACCGGTGGCTTGGGTTGGGTTTTCCGCTTCGCCAGGAGATGATGAAGCGGGTCACCGCCTTTGCCCAGGAAAAGGAAAAAACCTACGAGGCGCCAAACTGGTTTTCTCTTCCGTGCAACGACACACCTATGGAGGTTGGAGGTTTAGCATCTTTGTTATCTTAAACAAAAATGGTATGATGTAACACGAAAACCCCCGAAAAAAGAAAAGATAAAGGATATCCATTCAATGGTGTAAACACACCCAGGGATGATATACACCTCAAGAACGCATCCATTAAATGTTTTTTTTTTTTTAATGGGAGGGGGGAGGAACGGTTTTCAAGTTTTTTTTTGTACCATGTTGTTGTGGACATTTGGTTCATGGGCTCTCTACTTGATGGCAGTAAATTCTCAGTGGTGAAATAGCGTTGTTATTTTTTGGTAGGTCTTACGTCGGTATGTTGGTTGATTGAAATAACTTCAAAAAGTGTGTGATATCGCCCAGCTTACTACCTTAAAGTCACTAATTTACTACAAAACATTTTCGCCACTAAGTAAATACCCATAGCATCCATGAATGGTATATTTCCCTACAGTTACCATAAAAATCACCCCAAATGTAGTAAATATATCATACATGGATGGTATGGGAAATATATATACACAATGTAACTGATCTAAATGTGTTCTATCATCCCTGGTGTGCTAAAATGTGCATCTGTAAGAAGCGAGAAAACTTGGGCTGCTAAAGGGAAGAAATCCCCTATTTCATTGGGATTATCATAGTCACATGTGGAACCCCCTTATGAACCAAGCAGTATATTTTACAAATGGGATGGAACAGACTTGGAGTCTTTTTTGTGTCCCGGATGTACATGTGACAAGCAGCATATGGAGAGACACTTTTTGAATGTTCTCTATGTTTCTTTTTTTAACCAAAACTTATTTCCAAGGTAGATAGTGACCTGACATTGTCAAATTGTAGCGATCTCACACGAGCTCACCCCAACCAAATACAGGTCAATATATGTCAATATACTGATACATACCATACATGGATGGTATAAGTGAGGAAACATGCGCAGTGCAGGGTGTGGATTTTTATGATACCTGGAATCGTCTCAGAAAATTTCAACTGCCAGGAGCGTGTGGCAGAATGTCGTGCGCAGGAGGAGGTTCCCTGCAATCTCCGATTCGTTCGGTTGTCGGGTCGTGTATCATCCATACGGCGCCGGTTGGGTCGATTCTAAGGGGCCTCAAAAACCGAAAACACCACTGCAAGAGGTAGTGAATGGGAAGGGAGTCGCCTTTGGCCTTTTATTGGGCCAAGGAAGTCTTGTTATCATCTTGTTATCATAGTTTACTGATGAAATAAGACTGCAGATTAAATATGGCCTTGAACATTGCCCTCTCTGAAAGAAGATTGCAGATTTTCTCCGATACAAACATCCACTCAGAAACAAGAATTGAAGGCACTTGCATCAACATGTCATTCTATTTTGCATGTTGTTTTTGGCACACGATAAGAGGCAGATAAGAAGAAAAGGGACGAGGAAGAGGCCGCGAAAAGCCGGCTGCTCCTTTCCACGAAGTCATTTTAGCCATCTGTACTGCAGCTCCAGAGTATCCACACTTTTCGGTCGGATGAACAAAGATGCTTGGAAAAGTACCCTCCTGGGAACTAACATATCCCCTTTTAAAGTTTTATTGTACTTTGTAGTGGTTTGCTACTGAGTCCCTTTATATACTAGCTTCTTAAGATTCAGAGACATGAATGGGTAACTATCACCGGGTGTTGACAAGTTACCTGGACTCATCCAATTTCAAGTGTCTATATATTTTGTCTAGATGATTCTAGATACGTTCTCCCTTGTGGTGGAAAATGCCATAGAAATCCTATTGACATCCCATTGGAATGGATCTGTAGACTATATACATATATACTGTAGTTACATACAATATATGCCAATGTGTACCAACTATATAGTATGTGGGCTATGTTGAAATGTACATATGTATATGTATGTTTATATAAATATAAATGACATGTGTATATACAGTACACATGTATTTATATATATTTATATATGATATACATGAGAGTGGGTATCTTTCAGGAAGAACTTTCTTTCCGGGTGCTGCACCGCAGTCGTTTTTTTCCCCGACATTTTCCCTGAAAAAATGTAAAGGCAAAGAGAAAAGAAGAAGAAGATGAAGCAAAACGAAAGGACTTGTTGCTATTGTCATGTGAATTTCAGGGTAACCCCTACCCCATGCCATCCTCTCCCCCGGTGAAATAGCCGGCCTTAACCATTGTCCCTTGCTGTTGGAGTCCAATCATCCAAACCAAAGTGTATGAAATTAAGAATCAGTGGGGTTGGTCAACCCCCCCCAGCCTCCAATCCTACCCAATGTTACAGAAATTTCAGGGTATTTCCCCCCCAAACACTTAGGACCTAAAAATGGTTGGGAATCTGTCCAAATGATTTCCATACTTGAAAAATGGTTGTTCACTAAACGATCATTTTTTTCCAGCTCATGAAATACTTTAGCACTTTTTTGTTGCACCACTGCTTCATTCGGTGTATCTTGAAATTAGCCACAGATCGCCCGAAATCCATTCGTTTCCAACTCTAGAATCAGTCATTGTCAGTGATTTTTGGTTGGTGCATGATTTTAGCAACACACGCATTTGGGTTGTTTTTCTTTTTTTTGTGAGGGTTCGGGATTCCTTTTGTCGGGATAGCGTTGTGACATTGAAGTCAGGCAAAAAAAGAAAAAAATGTATTTTTTTAATGGAAAAAATATGAAAAAATATGAATAGCATTTTTGGTGATTTATGATTTTTTTATGATTTATTTATGATTTATTTATGAATTTTTTATGATTTTTGGGATTTCCTTTATTTTTCATTGATTTTCCGAAGGAATTTTTGGAAATCTTTGATTTTTCATTGATTTTCCTCGAGTTTTTCTTGAAATCCTTGATTTTTTGAATGATTTGAATCTATTTTTTTGAATTTTCCTTAGGAATTTCATGGAATTTCCTTGAAATCATTAAAAAAATCATAGCATTCGTCATTTGCATTGTATTCTCAGGGGAATTCTCACAAATATGATTTTTTCTATGATTTTTTAATGATTTTTTTTAATGATTTTTTTGTGGGGGTGAAAAATCATAAAAAAATCATAAATGGCAATCATAAGTAAATCATTAAAAAACCATAAAAAAAAATAAACCAAGAATCCAGGAATTGCCTGGACTTAGATTTCACAAGGATAGCGGGCTTGAAGTGCTGGGAATCAAGCTTCCTTGTTGTGATGGTTATACCGGGGATGTGTAGATGGTGATATATTTATAATATGTTTATGGATATCAAACCCACTGCAAACCCGGCGTTTGTCTTGGATGAGTTTTCGGTGTGACTGTTAAACTAGGCGTGTTCATCTTCCTGGAACAAAAAGGGGAAAGACCAGCATCTTGTCGAGGAGGAAGAGCGAAATGAAGAGAAGCGAAGAGAAGAAGCATCTCAAAGAGAAAAAGAAAAGGAGAAGGAGGCACCCAGAAACCTTCTTGTCAAAAAATGCCATGACCAAAAACCAAAAAAAATCAGACCATTTTTTGAAGATGTATCTGTATCTGAGTATCTCCCATTTTTCACATTCGGTGATTCTCCCCCTTGCCATCAACACGTAAGCTGGAGGGCAACGTCGTGTGTTTTTCTTCAGGAAACCTTGTCCCTCCATCCATAGGGTGTGGATCCACCAGCACCCTATGCAATCACGACGTGCTGCACGGATTTCCTACAACAATAAATCCCGGTGTTGTATTATGAGGAAGATGTTTGAAACCAGTTAAAACCCTGCGAATCACCTTATAGAGTTGTCAGTGGGTATCACTGGCCATTTGCATCCACGTATGCCAAAATGCTTCTTGGGGCCCTATGTTCTATGGTGTTGATGGACAAAGTTTGCCAAGCACCAGTTCAACCTATGAATACTGTTGATGGTTCAGAATTCCTGCACCAGTTGATATGGTATTATCCCAGTATTTACAAGGTTTTAGCACCATCCCAACTGGTTAGCCGGATTTCTGAACCGTCAAGAGTAACAACCCCGGATAAATCAGATGCCCTCTTTGTTTAACTAGTGGGTGATGCCGTGATGCTGATTGCAGGGCTAGAATGGGATCCCGCCAATTCAAAAGCAGCATACACGTTTATTCGTCCAGTTTAGCATTACGCTTTTTTTGCGCATGAATAAACTAAATCCCATTGCGCACTGATTGCCTACATGACAGGAAATAGTCCCCTACAGATCCTACATATATTGATATTGAAACATATATACGCATACACTTCTTTGAACATCTCATTCTCCGGTATCGCCAATTCAGCGTTTAAGCTGTTTTGGAGGGTGTATACCAAGCAACTCCTGGTGAATCCGAAGGAGGATTGGCTATCCCTATGCATTTGGATAGTATAACATAGTATAACCATGATTTTACCCACCATATGCCAACCCCAAACAACCCAGCATTTTTAGCCGACCATCACACCGGAAGAAATCTCGCAAGGCACCAAGCTCTCCGTGGGGTTTGGCCCAGTTGGTCACCTGGGTGTCTACTTGGATGTCCCAGGAGGTTAGTAAATGGTTAGTAAGTGGGTTACAACCCCAATATTCCCCATTTATAAGTAGGTTATAACCCATTTACTAACCTCCTGGGACATCCAAGTAGGGGACTAACGAACTAATGGATCTAATGGACTTATTGACGAATCGCCTAACTGACGAATTGACTATACCTAATCTATCTATCTATCAAGCTAGCTATCTACAACTTCTGACTATCATATACGGGATTATACTAACCAGTCATATAGGATTATAATAAGCCAATTTCAGGATCCCTGTTACACAACCACTGGGTGGTGGTTTCAAATATTTTTTATGTTCACCCCTACTTGGGGAAATGATCCAATTTGCTAATATGTTTCAAATGGGTTAAAACCACCAACTAGACCAGTATATTTGAAAGTAAGCGTTTTTTTTGGGCTCAAATGAAGGGTGGCATAAAGATGGATTTGCTGAAACGAATGTGATGCCGTTGGTCTAGATTTCCATATTGAAACGTTGATTGATTGTTTTCGTTTGTTTTGAGTCATATGCAGGTAAGATAAAGGATCAAGTAGTTGGCATTGGCAGTTTTTCATGTTTGATCAATGTTGATTGAACTGATTGAGTTTTGTGTAGCAAAAAGTGGATGTGATTGACTACTATTTGGATCCGCGGCCATGTGTTTTTTTCCAATTCACAAATCTACGCAACATCACCTTAAAAATTACCTTGGATTCACTTTAGAGTGCCACTTTTTGATGACGATGTTTTTGAAAGTTCCATTGTCTTAACTTGTTTCAAGGTGAGCTTTTTGCATTCTACCTTCATCATCAAGGAATCCATTCATCGTCACAAGGTATTTACAGGGAGGATTTTGGAAGACTGACTATATGAGCTGGATAGTACCCTCCAATAAAGTTGTTGCTACCCACTGAAAAAGATGCAATGGTGTGTGATATCATCCAATATAAATATAAGCGAGTAGAACCAATGTCTAATTGGGGCTTCATGGATGTAGTTTGCTATACTTACAATCTATTCAACACATGTCCCTAACAGAGAATCCCTTTCGTACGGGTTCGTTTAAGAATAGACCCAACCAACAACCGGCGAACCACCCTCAGATCAAAACCTGCAAGTCTGGGTTTCCCAGATCAAGACAGGGGTGGTTGGTTTAGGCGAGGAGGTTATGGTGGTGTGTGTGTGGCTTGCCTTTGGACATGTTTTTTTTGGATTTTTGGTTGACTTTAGGATGTGTTCCCTACAAAGGTGTGTTTTTCCTCAACGCATTTTGGGTGGGAAAGTTTCGCCAAACTTTCAATCCTAAAGGCGATGCCCAACTCTCCATGCCGGATGATTTCTCTTGAAAAATCGGAGCCTTTTTTTTGTTGTCAAATTTTTGTTTGTGTTTTTCAGCCCAGTGTTTGCTGGAGAGTCCAGCGACCTTGCCCCTGTCCAATCTGGCGAAACGGCATGCCGTTTTTCTATGTGTGAACCAACACCCCGACGTTCATTGAAATGATCTACCACAGCCATGGTGTCCAAGGTACCCAAGCGCAGCAGGGAGCCACAAGAGAATCGAATCGTCGAATGGTTGTTGATGATGTAGGTGATTCACATCTTGATGCATGATGATGTTGATTATACTACCCGGTTAAATAGGGATTATTATAATAAGCCAATATAAGGATCCCTGTTAAACAGCCAGTATAATGATAGGGATGATGATGATGGTGATGATGATGATGATGATGATGATGATGATGATGATGATGATTTCACACATGTTTTTGTTAAGAAGATAAAAACCAGTCTTTTTTTCCAGAGGAGAGGAGAGTGTTGGTTCGTCCACCTTTGTACAGAGCTGCCTTTTACAGTGGCGTCAACATTGTGCAACACTGGCAGCATTTATTGCAAACCCTGTAGGGTTAGTTATTTCATCTTACCCTGTGCAAGTTGAATGCATTATGAACGGTTTTTGACAGCAGCTTAAGGAGGATTTTGAAGAAAGCATGATGAAATGCTGATGATAAATGCGTTGCCAGCGATTGGCAAAGTGCTTGGTTTCTGAACACGATCCGAGAACTACCACAAAGAAAGTTTCACTTGTAGACAAAATACGCAATATCAGGGCCTTTTTTGCCATGATGGGTGAGGTTCGATGTTCGCCATGACGGGGGTCATCTTTGCAACGCAATAGAAGCCGAAAGAACTTGGCAATACATGGCAATACGGCTAAGCCAAACAATAAAACAGGTGGTTGTTTTTCTTTTAATGTAGGGGCTAAAATTGTACTGCCATTCTTCACATCCAAACAGGATTGCACTTAGGATCCTGAGGTTTTCTTCATGACGCATATAACTGAGAAGATGTCAGATTATATAAATGTGAAGAAAAGAGTCAGGATCTGAGCAAGTGTGATTTCTCGCGGGCCATCGTAGGTTCGATTCCACCGGCACGTTCTTGTCTTCAGTTGGTACGTTTCTTTCACTACCTGAAGCGACCTCCGTAGCCAAGACTGCTTGCCTTGACTTGAAATCCAACTGACCTTCAGGAAAGATGCTTGGGTCAAAACAAGTGCAGCATAAGCAGCAAATTAGGAGCACATGGTCGGGTTCTATGTACAAGCGATCCCATCTATTCATAGATGCGTGACACATTGTGGCACGTTCTTGTCTTCAGTTGGTGTGCAAAGTCACCAATCTGAAGCTACCTCCGTAGCCAAGACTGCTTGCCTTGACTTGAAATCCAACTGACCTTCAGGAAAGATGTTTGGGTCAAAACAAGTGCAGCACAAGCAGCAAATTAGGAGCACGTGGTCGGGTTCTATGCACAAGCGATCCCATCTATTCACAGATGCGTGACACATTGTGGCACGTTCTTGTCTTCAGTTGGTGTGCAAAGTCATCAATCTGAAGCTACCTCCGTAGCCAAGACTACTGGCCCTGATACCTACCTGACTGACCTTCGGGAAAGATGTTTGGGTTAAAACAAGGGCAGAATATTTGAACATGACTGAAATTGACTGAATCTTGAGTGGACTATTGGTCTCTTGGCATTTTCTTTCTCTCTGAAGCTTGAAATAGTCGGTTCTGTTCCACAGGCACGTTCTTGTCTTCAGTTGGTACGTTTCTTTCACTACCTGAAGCTACCTCCGTAGCCAAGACTGCTTGCCTTGACTTGAAATCCAACTGACCTTCAGGAAAGATGTTTGGGTCTAAAGAAGTGCAGCATAAGGAGCAAAAGAGGAGCACATGGTCGGGTTCTATGTACAAGCGATCCCATCTATTCACGCATTGTGGCACGTTCTTGTCTTCAGTTGGTATGCAAAGTCACCAATCTGAAGCTACCTGCGGAGCCAAGACTGCTTGCCCTGATACTTACCTGACTGACCTTCGGGAAAGATGTTTGGGTTAAAACAAGGGCAGCATAAGCAGCAAATTTCTCTCTCGTTCATCCCCGGTTGTTTTCTTCTTTAGCTTATTGGAAGCGCTGATTAAAAAAGAAAAAATGTTGGTGCCAAAGGTTAAAAACATCTTAACTTTTGTGATTTCACACCAGAATCCAGTCTTGGTGGAGCATGGGTTGAATTTATGTTGGTTTGAAGGTCAAATCTGAAGAATCAGATGCACATGATGGCTATGATGATGGGGTCCGATACTCAATGGGAACTTGATGGACATAATATTCATTGAACGTATGTCGACTTAAACATTGAGGGAACTTGCCTTGAAGTAATACATATATTATATGTTTGTATATATAGGCATGGTGGTGTTTTTATTTCACCCCTTTATTTTTTTGGGGTGACTTTCCCATCTGACTATTTTTTGAGATGGGTTGAGACCAAACAACCATAAATGTGCTGGTGTTTTTTTGGTTTTCTATCTTGTAAATAACCATTGAATCACTGGGTGGTTTCAAATATTTTTTATTTTCACCCCTATTTGGGGAAGATTTCCAATTTGACTAATATTTTTCAGATGGGTTGAAACCACCAACCAGATCACCATTTGCGGAAGAGCTTGTACTTTTTTGCAGCCATTGACGTTGCAATTCTAAGCTTGGATGGGTCGGAAGTTGAGCAAATTACAGCAAACTGAGAGGCTTCCACTCCCCTCTTACGGTATATAGTGACCTCAGACGACCGATTTCCCCCAACTGGTGGTTTAGTAAGGAAAATCCCCGAAAAATTTCAGAGAAACCTAGGTTGGTGAAATATTATTCCATTTGGCCAGATATATAAATGAAGCAACCATCAGTTGCAACAACAAAACTGAACAGCTGATAGCTGAGGAATATGGGCATGATGGGCATGGGCAACATGGGAATGCCTGTTCTTCTCAGCGGGGCGGGTTGTTGCGTTGGATGCGGGGAAACCGCATCACGGTCCATTGGTTGGATGCTTTGGCTACAAATCCCTGAGACGCCACATCCATCCACATCTGGCGTATATATATATATATACACATGGAAGCCATGTGTCCTTTGTTTTTCCTCCAAAAGAAGGTCTTTTCCAATCAAAACAATAGTCATTTGGGTTACAGGTATATATAACCATGATTACATGCTCAAACTAGAATGAAATTACGCCTAGAGATTCTCACGGGTGTGCGGGTTCAGAGTCTCTAGTTGCTTATCAAATGGTCGTTTTCACAAGACACAATTTGCAGGCGTGTCGAATAAGGATGGATTGCTAAGAAAGCAGCTTCCCAGCGGTTTTATTTCTTGCTTGTTCTTGAAACCAAGAAGAAAGACAGTAGAGGGGTTAACTCTTGCGAGAGTGCCACCCCCAAAAACAACTACCGGTCCCTTTTACCTATCATACTGTTGATGGTTCAGAAATGCTGCACCAGTTGATAGGCAGTTTATGCCATTATTTATCTACAGGCTTTTATATATCTCAGGTGGTTACCCGGATTTCTGAACCACTGACAGTACGAAAAGAACCCTTTTTACTTTCCATTGAATCCTGTCTGTTTAATAGGGATTCCTTTAATGGGATATATATATATATAATAAACGTTGTGGTGAATTTGCAGGTGAATTTCCTTGCGGATGATTTGAGGCTGATTGAGATTTGGTCCTTTGATTCCCTACTCACCGAACGTCAGTGGATGGGGTGTCTAATATTACCGAAACGAGATGCATAGGATATTTAGGTTCCCTGAAACCATTCTCAGTTTCAGTGGTTAGGATCAACCCCCATTTGTAGGCCATGAAAAGGCCATTTGGAAGGGGTCCCACAACCCCGTTCTAAGGGACTTACTAGCCAATTGAACAAAAACCTCGAATGTTCATTGCTAGGAAAACTCCCCCAAGACAATCCCAAGACAATTGGTTGGAGTGGCTGCATGTTTTTTTTTTTTGGAACATGAGGCCTGGAATGGGCATCGGCATGCCGCCTCAAATGGGTCAAATGCATCTTGGAACAAGTTTATCCAAAGAACTTTGAGAAAGGTGGCAGTGGTGCTCGTAGCAGTAGCAGTAGCAGTAGTAGTATGTGGAGGAGGACTTTGCTTTGTGTTCAAGAATCAAATGAGCATCCGGCATGACATGTTTTCCCATACAAATCATGGTCCGAATGAATGTTTGCAATTTGTTGGGAAGTTGAGAAGGTCGCCATTTATGGCTACAGAATCAAGAATGAAGCTTAATACAACGCTGAAATTCAACAAGGAACCTCGAAATTATTTCTTGGAAAGGGTGTTCCCTCTTGAATATCTTTGTCGTTCATGTCCAATGTCCATGATAGATTTTTGCAAAAAGGAATTCGCAGAAAGACCCTTCAAGAAAAGAGACTTGCAGAGCTTTGAAAACTCAAGTCGACAAACTGATCACATAGATCTAGATGTTTGAAAGAAACACGGCTGCCGCATTAAGGCCAGTACCCAAGTCTCTTCTGTGAAAAAAAATCAACAGGAATACATCAAGGTCAGGAAGCAAAGAAAGCTTGGAACACCTGAGCAACAACAACAACAACAACAACAACAACAACAACAACAACAACAACAGCAACAACAACAGCAACAGCAACAGCAACAACAACAACAACAACAACAACAACAAATAACAGTAAAGAACAATAAAGAGCAATAACGAACAATAAAGAACAATAACTACAAAAACATAAACAACAACTTTTGGACCCTTAAAGCCACCTGTAGGTAACCTTAACAACCAACCCTTGCGCAACTTCAACAACCACCCTTTGGTCAAACAAACGCTTTTCGCACCTCGTGGTTTTCATATCCTCTCAACCGAGGCAAGGAGCTCAAGTTTCTTGGTGATGATCCTTTTGGGGAGTGGTTTCCTTGCCCTAGGCCCTACTTGGAGGATCATCCCAGGACTCGTTCCAGTGGTTATAGATCACCCCAATTTATATCAATTTATAGGCAATGAATTTCGGCCATCTGGAAGGGGTCCCACAACCCCACCTAGGGGACTTAGGAGGTACGACCACCATGGTTATTAACCACTTAAATGATAATGGGATGATCCCCTGAGGTTGGGGTGGTATGATGAAAGAACATGTTCACCCCATTGAAACCTCTAATGGGAAAATGTCGAAAAAAAATGCTGAGCTGATTATGATGTTGCTTCAATTGGTTTGAAGACATTATCCTGAGCAAATTGTGATGGAAATACGTGCAAGAGTTACTTGTTAATATGTTATTCGCACGTGTGTGCGGAGTATTTTTTTCAACACCTGATCTCTAAGAGTATCTCATTTTCCGACCTGTTCAACTAGTAATCTCCAGTAAACCAGCATAGCAATCGATATCTCATATCTCACTTTTTCTAGGTGTTTTTCAATTAGTTTTTGTTACCCCATAGTTGGGGAAGTTAACGAATTTGACGTCTATTTTTCACTTGAGTTGAAACCATCAACTGGTTTGCTAATGGAGGCAACATGTATGTTCGTTTTGAATTTTGGAATTGTGTTTGCTATTCAGCTGAAGCATTTTGCAAGGTTTCTGCAGTTTGGTGCTCAGGGGGCATCCTGCCATTGGTCCCGTGGTCATTAACTCATTACCTTTATTTAGCCGAGGACATTGCAATGTTAGATGAAGCAAATTGCCATGTTGGATTGAAGAAGGAGCATGCATCCTGCCAAGCCCATAGTGAACGATGCTGTTTGAATCAATGGAGTAATGAAGCGATATAGACCCACTGGTTGATGGTTCAGAAATCTGGCGGGAACCGCCTGGGATGAGAGATATACCTGTTTACTGTGGTTGGAGTCGGATTTCTGCCATCAAGAGTAGTTTACGAACGGATTTGCAAATAGTTGGTGAGTTTTTAGGGATTTGGACCCCATGGGATTCATCACCATTTTTCGCAAGCATTTGGGGAATAATTTTTTCCCAAGCACCAAACAAGCCCAAGTTGACGAACTGGAAGCATTACTGTACTGTATTCTTTCGTCAGATAGGTCAATGGTTCAAGATAGGGATGAAATTTACTGTGGTGCGTATGTAAGAGACGGGTTTCTTTCAGTTTCTTTTACGAATGCAATAATGACATTAAAGGCAAACATATATCGATGCTCCATTAAAACAAAAACAAGAAGCATACCCTCCTGGGAACGAACACATCCCTTCCCAAAACACTTTTGAGTCGATGAGTTTCCTTTTCCTTTTCGGTGGGATATGTGAACGTTCCCTGAAGGGTAGGTTAGCTCATCCGGCTCTCAACCAACCCAAACTGTCCAGCTGCGAACCACCAGATCTTGGCCATGCATGGAATCAAAACCCGAGCTGGGAGTTTGTGAGCAAGCACTATAGTGCAGCACTTTGTGGTGGGCATTCAATTGTCAATTGTGAATATAGGAGTTTGGGACCCATAGTCCAAGGGTTCCAAGAACCAAAGTTCATTCAATTTTTTTTTTGGTACTGTATCTCCACATTTCCTGTCTTGGCACAGACAATTTCACAACTTCGCAATTTCGCTCAGCTTGGGAAATCTTCGGTGAAAACGGTCCCTCATACCGACCACCGACCGGTTAAACTTGCTAGGGTTTTGGGACCGAGAAGTGGTGCCTACACTGTGGATTCACCCCCGAAGATTAAACAAAACTTGAACCTGAAAATGTTTTTTTTTCAAGATGTTTTCCGAATTTTCAGGGGGCGGGGCCCCGTATTCTCAGGTACAAAATGTATCAACTTCCAGGGTGTAGGGGCACCAAACGAATGTTCTCCGAGGCTCCTGCAGCACCTAAAGCAGGACTTCAAGGTGTGAAAATCCTTGGAGTGTTGGGGGGTGGACTAGTAGAGGATCATCCCCAAGTGGTGGTTCCCCATGGTTCCTGGGGTTGTGTTTATTTGGCCCTTCCAAATGGTGGCTATAAATGGGGGTGGACCTACTGAAACTAATTGGGATGATCCTCCAAGTACGGTTTTTTGTGCGATATGATGTTATCAAACAAGTTTGTTTTTTTTAACCCTCACTGAAATTAATAGTTTGCAGATGTTTGCAGCTGAAAATGTTTAAAACATGGCATGGTGGGAAGTTTCCTTTCGGGGAGGCCACGCAAGCTTTAGGGAGTGCAGTCTTCATCTCTGCCAGATGATTTCCACATTGAAGAAAGGGTTTTCTGGCAAGTGAAACCAACCACTAGCCGCTACACCCCTGAAATTTAACATGGAACCTGAAAAGAAATCCCTGGAAAAGGAGATTCCTTTTGGAAACCATCATTTTCAGGTTCCATGTTAAATTTCGGGGGAGTAGCTTCTGTTTGATCTTGGTTTTCGATTGATTTTGGCTTTTTGCCCGCGTTGCCCCCTTCAGAGACTCTTCGTTTCGGGAGGAGACAGGTCACAACAGACTCGCATCATGACTACATTGTATCACTTTACAATACAAAGGCTTATATCGTAAATTGGTATCATAAACTTCTCTCATAGATCGTAGATTTTTCTCTCAAACATATATCCAACACTTCTCTCACCCTCTCAATCAATGTCATAATCACTTGAGCCACGAAAAAGACCCTGGTTGTTTAGGGTATGTAGGGGATTATACTACCCAGTTGTATGGGGATTATGATAAACCATTATAAGGATATTGTAAGGTTCCCGGATCCCTATGAAACAACCAGGATGCAATGGAAAGTAGAGCCGAGTTCTTTCATGGTTCATGTGTTCATATGGACTCATTAGATTCATCAAATTTCATCAACTCATATCATGAACTTCTTTCATAAACTCAAACCAGAAACTCACCACCTTGTAAGTTCATACCAGGAACTTGCAGAAGCAAAAAACAATGATGATGATAGCAAAACTAAGACAATATATTAAGAATAGTAAGGTAATGATTCATGATACTGGTAGTAATAATTCAGTAATAATTCAGTAACAATCGCCATCATCATCATCCTCATCCTCATCCCTCATTGCATCCTCATTCGACGGAGGCATGGTTGCTGTGAAATCTGGACATCCGCCACCTCCTGGTGTGCCAGGAGGTCGGAAATCTCAGCGCAGCAAACCCTGCCCTTAGGGAAGAGTCGATACGGTATAGACTTATGATAAGGATATCTTTATTAGGTGAAGCAATTTTTGAGGGATATAGATATGATAAGGATATTAATTAGGTGAATCAATTTTTTAAAAGATTTTTGGGGATCAGGTGATTAATACAAATTTCTTATTCGACTTTTTGTTCAGCTAATTTCAGATGGATGAATGAGATTTGCACCTGCAAAAGCTGTCAGGTGCAATCAGTGATACTAATATACAATACATGGGCCTGGAAAACAAGTTGCTGGTAATCTCGATCAACTTGAAACCCAAAACCAGCCAAACAAATCTCACAAATACGGTACTTTCCTATGTCTCCCACCACACTTTGATACATTTCGTTCGCCAAGAATCTTCGGAGTTCAACTCACCATGAACACTCCAATTGGCAAGATTCCTTCTTGTTGCTGATGCCACTTCGTGAAAAGTGTCACTATAGGATCCTTAGATGATTCTGGGAATGTTATGGCAAACATATGCCAAATAGATCTAGACTGGAAACATCCCAACTTGACAAGAATGTCAGTTTGACAAGAAGGGAACTGTCGTGTTAAGACGCATATTGCAAGAATATGGAACACAATCCAATCAGATATATGAATATGAAAAATGTATGCAACATAATATACAGATATATGATGTATACAATTTATTGGAAGCATACTGGGAACTATATTGGAGATCTAGAGAACAATTGGAAACATATACAGATCATTGGAATTTTCCATTGAGTTATTGGAAATACAATGTATCCATATATATATATTAGTCCATTGTAATTATTGTATTCTACTATTACTAGAAAATATATAATAACTACACCCCCGAAAACTAACATGTCCCCTAAAAAAGGGACTATTTCAATAAGAAACACATCTTCCAACCATTGATTTTCAGGGGACATGTTAGTTTGCCAGGGAGTATGCATATAGATTTAATTCCACCTTTCCGAATCAATCACCACTTCCCGAAGGTGATACCTCCAGGCTTGGAGGGGGAGGAGTTTGTTGAGAGACTTGAATGACCGAACGTACCTAGGGAAACGTGGTAGAAAACGTGGTTTCAACGTGGTTATAAGGTCATGTGTTTGTTGGTTTGTTGGTTTGTTCACCCCATTTAGCCTATCTTCTAAAGGTGGTGGCAACTCAAACATTTTTTAAAGTTCATCCCGATGGGTAGATGAACCAATTTGACGTCCGCATGTTTGTCAAATGCTTTGAGTTCAACCTCCGACTGGTAAGATTTTGGCCCCTCAAAATGAATGGGTTTGGAAGATGAAATTCTTGGGATGTTTTTTTTTTCAGGGAGTGTACCCTCCTGGGAACGATCACATATCCTTTGGAGTCGATGATTGTCCGAACTTCCTCAGGTGGGCTATGTTTCCTCGTTCCCTGGAGGGTATCTTTTTGAATCCATGGATTTGTGATTTTTGTTGGTGATATTTGTACTCGAGTGTACCATGGGATGCAGGCCACCATTTTTCCACCAGCATTTCAGGGAGAAGATTTTGTCGGAACTTTTTTAAAACCTCCTAAAGACAATGCCAGTGACCTGGCAAGCTGCAGGTCCCTTGTGCACTTCAAAGATATTTTTTTTTGAGGTACAGTAATTATTTTTTTCATTTTTTCTACCTCCAAAAAGAAAAATAAGGGGACTATGAGTCCGCGATTTTTGACTTCTGAGCATATTTCTTCACTATAGAAATCGATCAGTTGTTATGATTGATAATTTCTACTTGATTTCTCAAAAAGTCGCAGCAGTCATCAACCTAAAAGAAGAGAGAAAACACCTACTCTCCCAAAGTTTAACATGGAACCTGAAGATGGCACCCTAGGAGATTCCTTTTTGGAAACCTTCATTTTTAGGTTCCATGTTAAACTTTGGGAGGGTAACTCTAATGATGGATGAATGGATCCACGGGCCTTTTTGGAAAAACTTCCCATCAACAAGTTTTGCGCAGCAAACGGATGCCGGTACAATGAATGATATTTCTGGCTAATATGGAAACATATGTTCAAATTTGGTCAAACAAAAAATGTCAAAAAAACACCACACCCTTTTATTTTTATTTTACTGTTTTTTGTGCCTTGTTGGAGGGTTGTTTGTTTTGGAGGGTTGTTGTTTTTTTGGGAGAAAGCCAGGTGATAGGTTGACTCCTACTTACTAAGTGGGGTGATCCTCCAAGTACATTTGCCCAAAGATTTTCTATAGCTTGATCAGATCTATGCATTTTCTTGATTTCGAAAATTATACAATCATTGCCTATACGGAAAACCAATTTCACACATTTTCCTACACTCCAGTCGACGATCGTAATCATAAGCCTTTTCCTACTGTTGATGGCTGAAATCCTGCACCACCGGGATGTATGAAACCCTGTAAATACTTGGATAAACTATCTATCAACTTCCATCAACAGTAGTCAAATCCGGGATTCTTGCAGGGAACACATACTTCATGTACTAGCTACTGAACGTTCGGCCGGTCTCACCTCACCCCTTCGCATCGTTGGCGAATTTCAGGGTCCACAAATGGTCTCAGTTGTAGGAGTTTCTCAACAACCAGGGCTACAAAACGCCCTTGATTTCCCCACCTAGGTCTCCTAGGTGGTGGTTTCAAAGATTTTTTTAGATATGTATCACTCAACCCTGGGGCGATCATCTAATTTGTTTTTCCAAGCATATGTTTCAGATGGCTTGAAATACCATCAACTAGTCTTTCACTGGTTTCCCCCTCAACATTCTCCACAGATCCAATTCCAAAGTTCACACCATTGCTTCAAACCAAGTGCAACGTGTTTCAAGTGGATTTAGAACCCAAAAGAACCCCCCTAGCAGTTTTTCAAGAAGTGACGGTCGGCCATGTGAAGAGGGATCATCTCACCTCTGGCTTTCGTTTTAGTTTGCGAACAGGAAGTGAATAACCAACCCACTTAGATATTTGGATACTAACGTAACCATGCGTTCAGGATCCGGCAATTCACCAAGCCGTTTTTTTGTTTGTTAATATCGGCACCTGCGAAAACCTCCATAGATCTCTAGCTTTCAGGGATGGCATTGGTGTCAGGGACGCAAGGGCTGGAGTTGGGGAATCAGGGATTGCATAGTTTGGGATATGTGCTGTTGTCTAAACTCCCATTGTTTTCCATATGATAGGGGATGGTCATCAACCCAATAGTAGGGGTTTATATACCGTATACCCATTATACAAGATTCCCTATTAAAGGTTGGATGAGTTTATCCCCAATATAAGGAGTTTAGACCTTGGCACCATGTGTTTTTTTGTTGGCGATATACCCTCCTTGAACCTAACAGCTCCCACCCGTTCAGGAAGTCACCCCAAAAAGGAAAGGATCGTCTTCCAAACATCCACTTTCAGGTTCCTAATATTAGTTTCATGGAACATATTCATATATTTTCATGGAAGATATCCTTATATTTTCATGGAACATATTCATAGTCTTTGATATGTTTTTGTATATATATATATACATGTGTACATATAGATAGCTCATGTGCTCTTCACTTGTTGGATTGTACATGAAACCCACGATACGCGCCAACATTCATACAGGTATGAAATTGGCTTCGGCGTCTTTTAGATGCGGTGAAGACAATGCCACCGTTGCTATCCATGAAATAGATCGTTGGCATTACCACACTTCATATCTTATACAGTGTTTTTTCTGTTTCTTCCTTATGCATTAACATCTTCATCCAGTTCTTGGATATTTGTCTCACATGTTCAATATGTATCTTGTTTCAACTTCAATTTCTTTCAGACATTGCCAAACGTTATTTGCAGTCAAATTTCCCGATGTTGCATGGCGATTGGCCAAGCCATCTTCCAGGCGGTGTTTTTTTTCCAAAACGGTTGACGTTTCAACAACCTGAGGCTGTGACCAAATCCAAGTCTGCGGGCGCTCCGTTGGGAAAGCCAGCGAAGTGGGCGAAAACCTGGGTTGGTTGAATCGTTGGTTGGGTTTTTGTAGGGGATGAAAATATATACTACCCCAGTGATATAGGGATTATTTCATAAGCCATCTTTGAGGATTCCTGTTAATCAACCAGGATTCAATCGAAAGTATGAGGGTCGTTTTCGTGGCTCATATGATGCCAGGTAAATGCTATCCTTGAAATGGTGATGGATGTATATAGGGATGTAGATTCCTTAAGAATCCAGACCCCTCCCGGATCGAATAGGATTGAGATTTCCAATCCCATCCGAAAAGAATAGGAATGTAGGGGGTAATCCCTTTCTCAGGACATACTGTACCTGGATTCTTAGGGAGTTTTTTTCGTTCCAAACATCACGATGCATCTAGAAGATGGTGAGGTGCCACAAACAATCGAAATCTTTCCCAACACAGGAGTGTACTATGATAAATTTAGATATATGTAGATTACCGCAAGCAATGTAAAGGTAGGCACATGTAGTTACGCATGGATGTTGAACGTTCTTTAAGTACATATAGTTTTGATAATCAACTTTAGGTAAGACATTATATACTGGATTTCAATGATATATGATATATTATCATTTCATCAACAAAGAATACCATACATATCTTACCCGTTGCTAACTGTATCTATCATCTCATCAAGAAAAAACTCCCAAAAAACACACACAATCTACACTCATGACTTACCCTCCCTAAAATTAACATAGCACCTGAAAATAGACCCGTGGAAAAAGAGATTCCATTTTTAGGGGATACCTGGAAAGCCAAGTGCCCTATGTTTAAGGCGATAGTTGCTGGCTTTAGGGGTTTCCAGTTGCCTAAAAAAATAGGACACTTGGCGTTCCAGGTATGTTTGTTTTAGGGTGTGTAGATATATTTTGCCGAAGTACCGTTTTGTTTTGGCGGAATTGAGGCCGCCCAATCCACCTGCGAAACTTGGTTGAAGATGTTTCAACATCCGGGGGAGTCGGATGCAGGGGGAGGATGTGGGGAGAAACCCGAACTGTTTTGGGGTTGTTTTGTGGTTGAACATGTCCGATTTGTTTGTTGTTGTTTTTTCTTGAAGAATTGCGAAATATCTCAATACTGTACAAACTCTTGTTTTAAAATACAAATTGTTAGGCTTGAATTATTACATGTGTTTACTAAACGCTGACCCGTTTATCAAAGTATGTATTCTTTAAATTCAGGAAAAATGAACTTTAAGCTTCCAACAGCTTGCGCTCCTGACTGAATGAATAACTATCAAAATACCAACAAGCAGAACATTCAGTTTTCATGTTTTTTGGTTGAACTCAGAAGTTATTGAAAAGTCGCATGGCAAGATGTTTTTTGTTTTTCACGTTTCAATGGGTATCCCTTGAGGGACAAACAAATCTGCACACCAAACATCTTTGTGAAGGGAAAGGTAAGAAAAGTGATAGCTTTATGCAATCGTGGTGCCTTGGAAACCCAAAGGAAATTCACGCAACGCAACAGCTGTTTTTGTTTTTTCCCAGGTAGATATCAATACACTCCCTACAAGTACCAGCTCCCCCCTGAAAATAGACCTTTTGCCCCAAAAGGAAAGGATCGTCTTCCAACCATCAATTTCTAGGGGCCTAATATTCGTTTCAGGGAATGTATCTACCTGGGTGTTGCCGATGTTGGATCGTGACGAGATTTCCCTCTATCAAATGTGGTTTTTAGGCCGGGGTTCAGGGGTTCCTAAGATGATGGGAGATTCAGGTTGGTGGAATACCATCAAATTCACCTATTGATTGATGTGAAGCGACTCTGTCATACTCTGTCTACTTATGATATTTGGGCAAAGTATAATATGTTGTCAGTTGTTGTTGTTGGTTGTTGTTGGTTGTTGGTTGTTGGTTGTTGGTTGTTGGTTGTTGGTTTTGTTGTTGTTGGCTGTTGGTTGTTTTCCCAACAAGTAAGGGGGGGAACAAATGCATCTCCCGAATCTTGTTCACCTTCCGAACCCTCTGACGTTTCTACCCTCAGGCCTGGTGCGATGCCGCAGGCAGGGATAGCGCGGTGGTTGGCTAAACCTTTTAGGGGGAATCCTTTCCTGAAGATGTATTTGTTTTTCAACGGTCAAAGAGAAATACTCGGGGCTGGGAATTTGCATACTAATTATCAGTTTATTGATTGGCCAGGAATTAATTTCATGAGGAGGGGATGATGCATTTTCAGAACTAGATATGGGAGATTGTTGGAGCTTCAGCTTCAGTCTTTCTTTGCAGCTGACAGAATCTGACAGATTGGAAGAACGGCCCAACTGGGATTGGAAAGCTACATGGCAGGACTACAATTTACAATTTTTGATGAAATGTAGGGTAATAGTCCCGTTTTTTTTTTCTGAAAATCACGTCATTAATAATACAGTTAACCTGAAAATGGTGGTTTCCAACAGCAATCTCGTTTTCCATGGAGTTCGTTTTCTGAGGTGTAGGCCAGTTTCTACAAGGTGGGGACCCTTCCAGTTATAAATGGCCTTATGGGGTCCCTATAAACGGCCTTATAACTGGGTAACTGGGGTGATTTCACCCTACTATTACCAGTTATAACTCCATTTATAACTGGTGTTTGGGCCCACCAGTGTAGGATCTGCTAGTAGGCAGAGTTTATTGGAAAAGTTGGAGGTTTGGAGCTGGAATCATCAGCTGCAAGCTGATCCACTTAGGATCAGCGGATTTGAAGGTCTTCAAGATCTTTGATCAATAATGTGGGTTGTGGAGGGTTGTCAACCTTCAATTTTTCTGAGATGTAGACCCCGGAAATTTAACATAGCCCCTAAAAACAGGCAATCCCAAAAGGAAACTCATCTTCCAACCATCATTTTTCAGGGGCTATGTTAAATTTCGGGGGTGTATTCCGAATATTACCGTTTTAGTTTTGCAGAAAAAAAACATCCTACATGTTAGCCACGAACAATTTGAAAGGGGGATATGGTTGACCTTTGCCATAAATCTCCTTGGTGTTTTCGTTTTGCCCAGGGATTTCCTGAGATGAATCTCTCCGCCAAGGTGCGAATTGTGGGTTCTCTAGTGACATTTAAAGGTGGATCTTCCAAAGCACCAGCTTCGCAAGTCTTTACACCACCGAAAACCAGCGGCTGGAACCCAAAGTCATGAAGGTTTGGTTCAGATGAATCTCCTTTACATTTCGGTGATGGCTTCAGGTTTCAGCTGTTAGTGTCCGGTGGTGTACAAGTATGTGAATCGACTGCCCGACCAGAATCAACCTAAGATGGGCTTTTGTAATGATGAAATTTATCAACCTCATGACTGATGTCATCAGCAAAACATTTCATCACACTTTGGAATAGTATATAATTAGTACCAGTAGTGCCCGGACAAGGCCGGGGGCGGAAGTTTCCAAAAAGGAAAAGAACTATATAGCACAGAAAGAATTTGCCTATAGAATGTGCGCATGGTGACCGACCAGCGCGATGCCCAAATCATTTCTTTGCTGTGAACGAGCCTTCTGCCCTTCCATGGTGGTGATGTTTTGTGCTTTGAAGTGAAGTGTTTTGATGTCTTGATGTCTGTTGCGGGGTCAGGTCATGTGATGGTCACGT
>DF239070.1:0-127486 GCA_000507305.1 Breviolum minutum Mf 1.05b.01 | reverse complement strand
ACTACTACTGCTACGACTACTACTGCTAGGACTACTATTCCTGTCAGGCTACCCAAAAGTTCGTATATCGGAAGTTTGCCACTAAACTTCCTTTGATGATGAGATCCAATACTTTGACATCTCAGCGAACTTTGGCAAACTTTTTACGAACCTTTGGGCTTCAAGCTTTGATTTCCTGGTCCGGATGGGGATGCGATTGCTACTTCCATTATCTTCCATTGACATTAAGGGTACCGCTAGCTGCCACCCCAAAATATAGAAGGCCTATAAAACCACCAAAATTTGTACCACTGAGAAAGTGTTTCAAAACAATCTTTATGTTCACCCCTGCTTGAGAACGGGAATGATTTACACTCCGGTAAACTAACATAGCAATGGAAAATGGACCCTTTGAAGATGTATCTCCTACTAAAAATGGTGATATTCCATTTCTATTTTAGTTTGCCAGAGGGTAGCAATTATACAAAGAAATTCATATTTTTGTTGATGGGTCGCTCAACCCCCAACTCCCTTGAAATACAGGGAGTCTTGGGTGTATGTTGCAACAGGCGGCAACGCCGCCACCTCCACCACCACCACCTAGCTTCTCGGCTCGTGGCAGATGTGGGAGAGAACCTCTGAATGAAAGTGTAAGGTATATATCCATTATATACCAATGCCATCCGATGTACATATATATGTACAACCTCGGCGTGTGGTATTCCATTCTATCATTGAACATTGAAATAGTGGAATACTCCTATTTAGTTGCCTTGAATATGATGTCCTCAATAGAGTTCCGGAGATCAATTATAATTTATAATGCAGTAATATGGTCTCAAATTTGATAACAGCGAGGAATTGAACAATGGGCAAAACAGTGCGTAGGTATATAATATGGTGATTGCCACAGTAACTACTGACTGTGCGCATTTCTGAATCATCAACTGGTGGAATAGTATATACTCTTCGGTACTCTAACATAGCCATTGGAAATGTATCAGGATCATTCAGAAGGTGTATTCCACTTTTTATAGTACTACAGTATTCAGTATTACTGTCAAAGAAGATGTATTTCCATCGCTATCTTAGTCTACTGCCAAGGCAATCACTGTTGCTTGAGACTTGTTGAACTCAAGTCGAGTTGGTAATACGAATGCGCAACAAGAAGTGCAGGCTACAGAGGTGTGTTTTGAAACTGAACATTATCTGGGTGGTGGTTTCAAATATTTTTTATTTTCACCCCTATTTGGGGAAGATTCCCATTTTGACTAATATTTTTCAAAGGGGTTGAAACCACCAACTAGTTATCAACTTTCAAAAAAAAACAACATTTTGCTGGGGTGTTGGTGTCAAATAGTTTTGACGTTCACAATAGGAATCCCCTACTACTGTAAACATGTAATGATTCATGATTTGAATTGATCCAAATTTACGAAGGGTTCTTTTAACGTTTACACCCCCGGAGTTTGACATAGCCCCTGAAAAATAGTGAGTGGAAGATTACTTTCCTATTGGGAAGGTAACTTTTCAGGGGCTATGTTAAACTTCAGGTGAGTAACCAGCCAGATATTGCATGATGATAGGATTCAATTGTGTTTTTTCATAAGGCAAGGGAAAATGGATGTATACATTGACCATCTTCATGAAATCCTTTGGATCAATTTGTTATCCCAATTCAACTCTACTATACGTAACCTGGAAAGGATCGATGGCTAGCCACTCCCATGTATTGGTCTTCGTTTATCATGGGCCCCTAAGCCAAATCGCCCCCTTTTGGTAATGGTAACCGTTTTCACTGAGAAAGATGGACTCATGCACCAATTTTGGTTCATTCAACATGGTGGATGAAATCCCATTTCGAACAAAAAATCATCGTAGAATGACATTGAAGCCATTCCGAATACAATGCAGAAATCTCATTAAACATTTAAACATGTGGATATCCACCATCAACAAAGATATTAGATGTCTCCTGGAAAGGCACCATTTAAAGAGTAAAGTACAACTTGGAAAATTAACATGGAACCCAAAAATGGAGGTTTGGAAGTTAATTTCCGTTTTCAATTGGATGATTTTCAGGTTCCATCTTAATTTTCCACGGTGTAGTTTTCCCGTTTTCCCAGCAACATTTCTTTGAGGGGGCTATATTTGTTCCCCTTTGTCAGTGGGACTATACCCAGCGTTTCCAGTGAGGTCGATCTGGTTTCGATCGACCAGATGAAGGTCCGGGGCGGTCCGTTGAAGGTAGAAAAAGGCAGGTACCTTCCCTGAAACTAACATATCCCTTCGGTGTACACCCCCCAGACAGTAACATTCACAAATGAAGGCTATAGGCTATGGTGACTGTTACTGGGTGGAGGGTAGTTCCAACGTATCCTCCAAAAAGGGGACCATTTCAAGAGGGAAATTTAATCTTCCAACCATTATGTTTCAGGGGACGTTCTTTAGTTTTCGGGGGAGTATATAGATTTTGGAAGCGTACGTGCTGTTGATGGAAGAAATCCTGCACCTGAGATGTATAAAATCTTGTAAATCATGGGATCAACTACCAACCTCAACTGGTTAGTTGGATTTCTGAACCATCAACAGTATGGTTGATGGAAGAAATCCTGCACCAGTTGATAGGTAGATTAGGTAGTTTATCCCGTTATTTACAGGGTTCCCAGGTGGTTGTTTCGGATTTCTGAACCATCAACAGTATCACGGGTACCTTACATTTAGACTTGCAGCAGACAGTAGCATTGACTCATCGTCTCCAGTTCCTTTAGATAAACAGGTCACCATATCATTGAACCAAACCTCCAATCGCCAAGAAACAGTCTGAAAAACATGGAACATCAGTATCCAGGAGTGTTGGATGGATGATGGGTAAGGTTGGACGAATTCGACCATCTGAAACTCCAAATGTCCAATTCGTCAGAATGATGTTTGTTTTTTCGTTACAAACACAGTCGAGTAAACTAAGATAGCTACTTGTATCTGGAAAATGGAGCCTTTTGAGAAGACGTATTTCCTATTGAACATGGGAAAATTCCAGCCCAGCTATGTCAGTTCCCAGAGGGTAAGGCGTTTTCTTGGAGTCACGGATTTCAGGGCGTTTCGGATTCTATAGTGGATGGTTTTCACTGGGATGGGTTTTAAACCTCAGATTTTCGGGGCCACTTTTGAGCCCCGAAAATCTGGAAAAAACAGTGGGGTTAAGAGGATGCTACCCTCGAGAAATTTAACATAGATACCAAAAAAGACCATATTTAGAAGGAACCACCTTTTCCAAACCATCATTTTGGGTATCCAGCCGTTAGTTTTCGGGGGGTGTATCCCATGCTATCCCATTGATCCCAACTGCCTGATCCACATCTTGCAGGGACTGGCTTCGACCGGCGGAAAGAGTCTGAAGGTGGGGATCGATCGGGATGGGACCTTTGGATGGGACCGGCGGGATGATCCTACGGTAGGGCCGTTGGATCGATTCGATTTTTGTACGTACTAGGATGTCCATGGAAGTGATCGTAACTAGTTAGTAAGTTGGTTTATAACCTATTTAGGGATATTTAGGGGACGTATCCAACCTACTTATAAAGGGGTTATAATCCATTTACTAAGTACCATGGACATCCCAGTATGAAACAGGAACTATAGCTATTCGCCAAGAAATCTCCAATAGGACCCACTGAATGGACCCCCAACTCTGAGTTTTTAATAGCTCTATCAACTTAGGGGTCTGCTGGTAAGGTCCTATGCAATTCTTGATGGACAGGTTTCGGATCGATGTATGGCATATCTGTCTACATCTAGCATACAAAATCAACCCAAAATTGTAGGTATAAATATACCAGTCACAGAGATACTGCTGGTAGTAAGAACAATTAACTCCTAAAACCTGCTGAGATAGATTTAAACTCTGGTGCAACGACTCAATTGCTGCAACTGCGAGCTGGGTTGCCCCAGTGGAGCTGCCTGAAGATGACTATGTGTTGATCAAGCCCTTTGGAGTGTTCAATGCCAGAATCCCTGGTGGTACAGTCTTGAAGCGCATCAAACACGCGTGGCAATCAGCAAATACCGTGGATAACGCGGACGGTGTGGGCGAAGAATGTTATGCGTATGTTGTTTTGGCGCCCTCCAATTCTCAGCATTGGCTATTAAACCGCACCGATCTTGCAAACAGTATGGTGCAAAGATTGCAGGGCTTGGACCCCATCATGCAGGCAGCTGTGAGAAATGGGGTACCCAGTGATTTACGCACATTTGCCACAGCAACTGGATTGAGAAGTTACCTCATCAGCGCGCCCAACGATACAGTGGAGGTGGTGTTGTCCCAGGTGTCTATCCCTGACAATGTCTTGGTGTTCCCGGTCCTTGTCCCTGCCTACCTATGGGTAGTGGTACGTGTGATACAAAAATTTTGTGACATCAAAAAGGCGGCCTGCGAGATGGGTGGGAAGCCTTGGTGTTGCTTATCTATGAGACAGCAGATGATGGCGTTTTCTCCTGAAGCTATACGTTGGCAACTCACAATGGTTTCAGGTTTGTCAGGTATTTTTTTTAAAGTCGTTTCCTCCTCGAGGTTCCAATCAATGAAGTGTGAATCAACAGAAACTTGCTCAGTCGAGCTTATTACTCTGTCTTGACGGGCTTTGAACTCTGGAATGGCATCCCCCTGTGTGTGTTGCTTTTAGATTGCTCCAAAACAAATGTTCAACACCAAAAAGCCGTACATATCCGAGTCTTCCAAAATCCTCCAGATACATTCTGAGGAGTTTTTTGGACCCCTAAAGGCCTTCTCATGCGGTGTTGGTGGGTCCAAATACCTACTCACAAGGAATTTGGAAGACTATATAGGGATAGATGGGTGTTTCCAAAAATAGGGGTACCCCAAAATAGATGGTTTCTAATGGAAACCCCTATTAAAATGGATGATTTGGGGGTACCACCATTTTCGGAAACATCCAGATAGAATGGTCTTGTTTTTCAATAATCAACCGTTGAATCCTTGGAGAGTTGCAGGGAAATTCTCGTTTTTCTCGAGGGGTGTATCAAATCCCATGGTTGTTTGTGTTGCGGAGGGGGCCCTAGGTTCATATTTTTTGTTGGTGGTAAAACTCACATGTTTTGTTTGGTGTTAAAAATCTAAAACTCATGTCTCGAAGGGGCATTTCTGCTTCACTTCCGGCCGGATGGATCATTTGTCCACATGTCCAGGAGATGCTAAGGAAGAGCACCGCCGATCACGAGGTGGCTTTAGTGAGACAGCGCCAGAACGAGGCGGTCATGCTGTCATGGGGGGATATTGGAAAGGTGTTGGTTGGGGAATTTGAAAGGTGACCAAAGTGACTAGCTTATTTTTACCCCGAACCTTAGGGAAGATGAACCCAATTTGCGGAGCATATTTTTTAGATGGGTTGGTTCAACCACCAACCAGCTAGGATTTCATGTTCTGATTGTTCCTGCAGGTAATCCCTGAGGGTAAACCCCAAGGTTTTGTTTGCCTAATCTGAATCTTTTTCTACTACTTGGCAAATCACGAATTGCTACGAATATTTTTGAAACTTGTTTTAACTAGCTCTGAGTCACTGGCTAGGTTTTTTTTTTCTGAGCATTCCTTGTGAAAGGGCTTTACTTGCTATTATGCCTAAGATAGTTAAGCACCAATGTGAGCCACTGACTATCCCCCCTTAGTTTGTCATACTTCAGTTTTATTGCTGGGTTTGTGAAGTATCTTCATTTACCCAAAAAGGCATCTACATGTACGATGTATTTTGAAGATCTTTCTGCGTGCGTAGAAACAAAGGATCTGAAAACAAACCTTGAAAGTTTTCCCGGCAAACACCAAGCAATGTTGGTGTTGGATGATATTTTTCCAAAACCATACCATCTAACCATTCCAACCCCATCCAACCAACAAAATCCACAATTTGATAGGATCCATGGGACCAACGTTATATTTAAAATAATCAACCACATGTGTGGTAAATATATGGATGTTTCCGAAAATAGTGGTACCCCCAAATCATCCCATTTTAATTAATAGGGTTTTCCATTATAAACCATCCGTTTTGGGGTACCCTTATTTTTGGAAACACCCATATGTAGGTCGGTAAATATACCATCTTCCCATGGATCCGTCATGGGATTTCATGTTCAAGGCCATAATGGTGACCGCTCTAGAGAAAGATCTCCCCGTGAGCGTTCACGGCAGCGGTCGCGGTCAGACCGTGTATCTTGGCCGTTTCGAAGTTCCAGCGAGGGGGTCACGTCACCGGGGGACACCCGGCTTGGAAGTGAGTGCAAAGTAGTAAGTTGGGTGATTTCACCTATTTGCGGGACGTATCCGACCTACTTAGATATAATTAATAATGAATTTATATACTAAGTACCAACAAGACATCCCAGTAGAGGTGAAAGTCTGACAACAGAGATCGCAAGCCACGTGGTGGAGAAAGGGTTGAAACCCAATTGTCATGAATAGGTGACCGGTGGTTTCTCAAAGATTCTGTGTGTTTTGTTTTGCCGGGAACCTTGGGGGAAATATTTTCCCAAGGAAAAACACCACCCAACTCGATATCATGGATTTGGAATTAATTTATTGTATTTCATCCCAAAGGTGGAGGATTTGGTGGAGGGTGCCACCGTTCAACATGAAAGAGCAGAGCGTTGCAACTATCAATTGAATTTCTCGATCTTGGTGGAGGATCGACCTGTAAAAAATTCAACGCTTGGCTAAGCGGCAAAGATGGAGGTTTCGAATCACCATTTTCCTTGTGATTTTCAGGTACAAACGCCACTACTGGAATACATACCAGTGATTTGCGGAATATGATTTGCTAGCGAGGATTATAATTCCACTTGGTGATTTGGTATGCATTCCACTTATGATTATCCCTGGTACATAATTTCTTTGGGCCGAATACATACCAGTGATTTGGTATACGGAGGATGTATCTTTCATGTCCAGAAAGGTGAAGACTTAGGGGCAAATTATAGCAAGCAAACCGCCGAGGTCAACCCCAAAAATGGTGGTGAAAAGTAAGGGAATGGACTCCAAAATGCCCGAAACATTCAGGTTTAGGAATTGATGTTGCGTAATTGGCCCAGACTTTCATCACCGAACGATGGATTGTTCCCCAACTGTGTTTCTTTCAAAGGAAACAAAACAGCTCCAGCCCCCATCTTGGATCAGAAATCAGTGGGTCGTTTGGTGATGGAACTCTTGACGGATGAATTTCCCCAGAGACTTGGTATGATTCATGATTTACCTCTCACTTACTATAGGTAACAGTTGATCATCATGGAACGTTACTAGATATTTCTATCTGCACATATACTATGTGCCTACTAATGAATCATGATCACCTACGTTTTTTGGTCGGTGAAGGTTAGGTAGTACCCAACGCGTTATCAGAATTACCCCCCCTGACCTGATGTTTCACTGAGGGCTATGATGGAGGACAACGTTTTTTTTTTTGCTATGATAACTCCAAAGCCGTTAAAAACAGGGATTTTACCAGTTGATGGTTCAGAAATCCAGCGGTCACCAGTTGAGGGAAAGGTAGTTTATCAAGTTTATCTACAATTATTTACGACGGGTTGTAGCAACATCCCAGGTGGTTAGCCCGATTTCTGAACCATCAACAGTATGAACTGTTTTTGTTTGTATGTGAGTCACGTGTTTATGTTATTTTCTCTACAATATCGCTTGTAAACAGTAAACATGTCAATTTGTCTTACAATGTCTTACATATATGTCTTTTATGATGGAAAAAACAACCGATGTAGTGATAATATTTGAGTTTATTTTCATCTTCCAACCCTGGAATAAGATATATCCCACAACATGCATTTGTTGAGTTCTTCAAAGACCCGTACAGGGCGTCACCAGCTTGGTAAATCCTGAGAGTTGGAATTATGAATACGCAGTGTTGTCAGATAACCTGATTAATGTCTGCCCTTTGTTAAGGAGGTTTAAGAATCCATCTGCCCTGACTTGATATCAAAAAATGATGGCAGTTGATCACTTAACTATTTTGTTTTTTTTGGTACCTTAGGTATCTTGTGTATCTCAAGATGCGATACCCACAGTAAATACAGCTCCTTTCTCCAGACTTGCCCCCAAGACGGGGTTCATTAGCTGCAAAGTGGTTCACCTTTTTTTTCGCTCATGGCCATCACTGACGGATGAAACGAAACTGACGTGCAGGACGCAGTCATAGAAGTGGAGGTGGTGGTGGAGGTCCATTTTTGTTTTAAGTGGATGTGTGAATGTGGATAGGGGTGTTTCCAAAAATAGGGGTACCCCCAAATCATCCATTTTAATAGGGTTTTCCATTATAAACCATCCATTTTGGGGTACCCCTATTTTTGGAAACACCCATAGATTGTTTGTATTGTAATTTCGCAGCTTGCATGGATTGCCGGGTGATAAGAATTTAGTATAGGCAGGTTCATGATTAGGATGCGGATTGGGATGGTGGCAAATGGCATTCATGAGATAAAATTGCTATACATCATATACATTAAGATTAGTACTAGCAACCATGGGAACCCCACTGTTCCTTCCTTCCATTTTAGGGGCTTATTAACCACCCATATTTGGGTTTAGGGTGTTCCCCATCAAAACCTTCATGGGATTCATGGGATTCCTTGCAGTTCCCCAAGGTTGGGGTCACCCATGGCTTCAACCGTGAGGCCGTTTGGCTGAGTGGCAAGAAAAGGATATCGAGGTGCCTGATGGGAGTGCTCAGTGCCACGTTGTTTGGAAGGTCCGTTTTGGGAATGCCACCAAAAACGTTTGGAGATTTTTTTTTAGCCCCCCTCAAAAACTCATGGGATTGGAATTTTAAAGATCCTTTTTTCCTGTTGAAATGATTCCTTTTTTTTGGGTCGACATCTTATAAAGGGTGTTTTTTTGGGGGGGAGTATTTTTTTTGGGGATTTAGTTTTGTTAGGGTGATTGATTGGGGAATCGCACCTCATCCAACGGAGAATTTGAACATCTAAAGTATAAATGAACTATATACCCATAGGATCCATGTATGGTATATTTACCTACATTAATGGTAAAATTCAAACGAATCTAGGTAGATATACCATACATGGATCCCTAGGGATGTAATTATAAACCTAGATTGCTTTGGGCGGTTCATTGAGTATGTATATCCTTGGCTGCTGCACACACGCACTCCAAAGAAGTGCCACGGGAAGGGGCAAGTGAAAGACAACCAGTTTCAAAGCAGTAGCTACTGTTGATGGAAGAAATTCTGCACCAGTTGATAATATGGTAGATAGTTTATCCCATGTTTATCGTTTTTTTTACATCCGAGGTGTTTTTTTTACCGGATTTCTGAACCAACAACAGTATGTTTTGTTGGTGTATCATGATTTGATGCGTATAAACGGATATAAAAGGTGGGTCTGTAACATGGTGAATTCTAGCAAACCAGTGAATTTGAGGTCAATTCCCTTGAGTTTGTTTGAGATATACAACTTCTCAACTGCATGCCATGTTGCCCTCCATGGATTTCCGAAAGCCCATCAAGACTCAAGGATTGAGCAAAACGACAGGTTTGATCTTTCTACAGGATTGTTTTTTTTCTTCGGAAGGTTTACAAAACAGAAAGAGATTTCTGAAACAATGCAATCTGGTTGGTGCGTATCTGGTTGGTGCAGTCATGAGCATTTCAGATGGGAACATTTTCCTGTACTTAATAACAAGCGAAGGGTCGCAACTGGCCTGGGGGTTGAGCATCTTTCCAGGCAATGTTTGTCAGCGTAAGTCCTGCTTGTGAGTAGTATCAACCGTTGTGAAAAGCGTAAGTCCTGCGGATGATATAGAATTTTTAGCGACTCCGCATTTAAGATACAAGCTGCTGATGAAGATTGCTCCGGAAATTAGCGGATAGTACAAAGAATCGGATATATAGATGAGACATGATAGCTATCGTAAAACAAATTCACCTGATGCCATGGTGAGACATGATTAGGGTATTTGATATTTATGGTGCACCTGTATTGACGAGAAAAGCGACCTCCCCCCAAGAGGTGGTAAACTAGTGGAATGTCTTCAACATGGGCTAGTGTCAGAGACTGTGGAAATTGGTGAAATATGTGCAGGTCAATCCCAATCTTTCGGCAGGTGAGTTCAACAGGGTTTGCTATAACATATAATATGCTCTAGATATACTGTGTTAATATGTTTATAGATATATGTAGCATGTATGTGTCTATTTATATATACATTTACATGGGTTTGCTAGTTATCATCCAGACAAAGGGGCTTCAAACGATGGATCAACTGATAAACACCAAACGTTTTGAGCCATGTCATCAATAAAACATCACGTGAGCCCTAGCCCGATCGGGTCAAACATGTTTCACATTTGTTTTGTAAGATTCAAATCACTCCGACAGATTGAATACATTTGGCTGCTTATTTGATATCAGCTCACCATGTTTCGCCATGGCTTTCTGCTGACGCTTTCAAGTGGCTATGGTGCAGCCATTGCTGCTGCGCTTGCTTCATCATGGCCTTCTGTCAGTGATACTCGGATCAAAAATAAAATTTCCCAACACTTTTGGAAGTTTGGACGCTGTTTTCCTACCAAAATAAGGTGTCTTTTGGTAGCAGAATACCTCCAAACTAAGGCCAGGACTATGGGTATATGGTATACTTGATATATCTAAGATGATTCTTTGCAGGATTTCATCACCATTTGTAAGATTTGTTGATCACCTGTTGTCCTTGCGCCTGGTGGCCTTGAGACATGGTGCAAATCAATGATTGCCAGCATGATTTCGCTGCCCAAAGGGCCCGTCCCTATTTCCCTTAAAAAAACAGCCGGTGGAACAAGTTCAAGAAGGCGTGTAATGGATTTAATGTGATGTTTTCCAGGATTCTAGCATGAGATGAACATAAAATACATACATCACCATTTAATTTGTCGATTTTTATGTTTCTTTTCCAAACCATCTTACAGGCAAATCTAAGACAATACCCCCTTTTACAAGCTATTTCCTCACAGGGTGGGCATGGGGAGATAGCTCTTTCCCCACCATTGGGGTCCCCAAATCACCGGGGTTTCCGAAATACCGGGCTACTCGGATTTCCGGTGAATTTCCCTATGTTTTTCTGCGCTGCCCAAAGTCACAACCCAATTTGTTTGCGGGGGAACAGTGACATCACTGTTTTGGTGATGATATGCTAGGTGGTCAAACTTCAAAGATTTGTTGGATTTACCCTCCAGGGAACTAATGTGTATCCCACCTTTTAAGAAAAGGAACATCATCTTCACAAGTGCCATTTAAAGGGGATATGTTAATTCCCAGCAGGGTATTTTTTACCACTAGAGTTTCTGGAGATTTGTTGATTTCCAAAGTTGACTACAGCCGCCATCAGTTTTGTGGAGTTGAGTGAGTTCAGTGTTTTGAGGTTCTCCGACATGTTTCCCAAATGCCCGAGTTCAGACATTTGGAAGTTGATGCGAAAAAAAATGCATATGATGATGCAATGATGCACCCTAAACATGTGCACTGGATTTTTATAGTGTGAAGAAACATGAAACAAAATATGTTGATAGAGAATGAAATACGCAACTAAATGCATTGTTGGGGTGTGTTTTTGTTGCGCGTTTCAGTTTTTTCAGTGAGTTTCCAAACAAAATAGTCATCTCATGTCAGTTGAGCAGTGATCAACACCTCGGTTGGTTAGGGTATGTAGGGGACGATACTATCCAGTTATATAGATCATTTCATAAGCCATCATAAGGATCCCGGATCTTCATTAACCAACCAGTATTTCATGGAATGTTACAAGGGGTTTTGATCACTGCTCAATTGTTTGTTGTGATTTGACTTTTATTTCAAACCACTGCACCGAGGTTCAGATGGTCACGTACAAGCGCAGTCACCTACTACTGGAGGTCACATCTGAGTGAAGTTCATTTCAGGTGGCTAAAGCTTAGGATTTTTGTGGAGGAAATTCATCCATCCAAATAAACAAAATGAATAAGTTCAGCTGGGTGAAATATGATGAAATCTATCCAGATTCTCTAAAGGGAGTTGATGTGGAGATGTGCATGACTCGGCTGTGGTTTGTACTGGAAAACTTGCTGACTGTAACTTGCACAAGTCTTAACTGTCCATCTTACATTAGAACTTTGTGGTGGGGTAAGCGACAGCCGCAAATCAGAGCATCCATTGCTGAAATAGTAAGTAATTGAGCAGCAAATGTGTAAGCAAGGCTGGAGATATACTATCAGATACTCTCCATGCAACGAGTCCTTATCCCACCAAGGGAAAAAGAAAGTCATCTTCAAAATTGCTGGCTGGGAGGGGATATGGAAGAGTTCCCAGGAGGGTAGTTGCACTCAAGGCTAGGCCCTCTACAAGTTGGGCCCCTACCAGTTATAATAAGCAGGGTTATAACTCCGCTTGTACATACCATGGACCCCGAAAAGGTAGCTTAGTAATGGAAAATCATTTGTTTCAGGGAAATCTAGGTTGGTGAAATATCTGGTTTGTGTGTTGAAACATGTTTTATGTTCAGCTCGATTTTGGGGGAAATGACCCCTCTTTTACGAGCATATTTTTCAACAATTGGGTTGAAACCATTCGTATTGTTGACTTCATACCATGGGAACCCACAGTTCCCCTCATTTTTAAATGGGTTAAAAAGGTATTTCCCACCGTATTTTTTTTCTAGAGATTGAAACCCGCATTTGGGGTCGAAGTTCATCATCCTCCAACCTCGACTTCGTGCCCCCGTTGATTCCCCCCGAGGCCTTAGAGCAGGTGAGTTGGCAAGACTATGAAGGACCTTTAGAGGTAGTCATCATCGATGATTCGCCGGAAGAAAGTCAAGATATCCAAGAATCCATGTGACTTGGACGGACCTGAAAGACAGGGGGTGAAACGATGGTGAAACGCAAGGGTTTTTTCGATTGCATATAATTATGAAGTTGTTGTATCTTGTTGTGAAACAAGAAGCATCCAACAAAAAACTATCCACAAGTTCCCAGATTACAGTTGGCCATAGTTGCCGAATATCAAACACACATGCTGGATTTTTTGGGCTTCATAATTTTAATGCTTACCTTTCCTACCACAAAAATCCGGGAAGCTGAGAAAACTTCAGACACGGACCAGGTCGGGTCTTCATTCAGCTATCCCAGTGCACTATATTTATTTGGAGGAGCGTATGAGTTTGGGCCGCCCAGAGCAAAAAAATACCACTTTGGCTCTGATGCCGGGAAGAACTTTCACAACAGCAAAGGGCGACAATAAATGCGCACTTGAGAAAATGAACCCAAAAAGTAACAGCCATAGGTGGTTTCAAACATTTGCTTTGTAAATGTTCGTCATTAATTCAGTGGAAGATTCCGATAATTTTTGACCAAGATTATTTTGAAGGCTTGAAACCACCGATGTTTCGCTCGGGTTGTTTGTCACAAACTCTCAGGATACAAAGCATCAATGACTACAAGGTGGGCCCCTAGTTATAAGTAGAGTTATGGGGCACATATAAAAAAGGTTATAACATGTTGTAACCCTAGTTGCCCCTTTATGTTCGGCCATTTATAGGGATTTTTTATGCCACTTAGAACGATCGTAGGGGGTACTGTCCCCACCTTGTACGCTTTTGAGGTGCTTTTGAGGGGTGAAGATCAAGTTAATAATGGAGTACTGCAGCTTCTGAGACACCAAAAGTTTTTTAGACAACTTGTGTACCACAACATCTTTTGGAAAGGGACGTCAACCCCTACTAAATTAATATTAAATTGATGAGTTTATCCCTACCTTTGGATGGTTTATCAACGGCCATCATTTGTGGATCCTGGATTCCTGGATACTGAAATGGAGCCAACGGGGTGAAACGGTGAAACGGTTGAACTTGTTGCCAAACATCTCTCCCCAGGCATAGGTGCAAAACGGAACCTTGCTACTCGCAGCTCCACAGCAGAGGTGTGCAATCCAGTGGGCTCAGGTGTTCCAAATTTTGGAAGGTTTTTTTTTCAAAACCATAGTTTTTTTTTCCCAAAAAATGGCAAGCTATTTGTGAAATGAGATGTCATCAAAGTTGCAGTTATAGTTGTATATATACTTCTACTATCTTCTACTTATTTCCCTGATAGTTTGAGACCTCAATCCGTGCTCTCCAAACCGAATATTCCTTTTTTGGGATCCCTCATTTTTCAGGTTGATCTACAGTGCAATCAAAGGTTGAGTATAATCATGAGAATGTTATCATAGTGTCATGGAAACGGAACAGGGGTTTCATTCAAGCTGAGGATGTTTCCTCCATAATGCATCTATTGAACCATCTCAGTTAGAATCACGATTAGATTCTCACTTTTCTTAATCACTTTATTGGGAGTGTTTGTCAAAATTCTTCAACACATTGACTTGGGTATGGAATTGATGCTATTATATACACCGTGATATGTATATAGATATATATTGGCACTTCCAACTTAAAACTCTGTGATATCCATGTTGGAAAAAAACAACAGTTTTGCCATTTACAAAGTTCTATAGTTTATATAGAATTGGAGAATCCACGAGAAATGACTTTGAGTTCAGCTTTTCTATGAAGAGATTTCCTTATGATTTCTCAACAATATCCGATGCCAATAGGATCTTTTTTTTAGTCTACATTTTGTTGATGTTTAGGGTAAATGATAGTAAATGTATCAGTCCCATGGATCCGTCATGGATTTCTCCCCACTTCTCCCTACTCCGGTGAAGCCTGCAGATTCTGTGCATTTGGGATGATGATGATGCATCTTGGGCGCAAGGAAAGGGAAGTTGTGTTTGTTTCAAAAAAATGCAGGGGATATGGAAGTTCTCAGGTATTGAGATCTTTGTTTAACCATCCCTTCGCCATTCTGGTTGTGAAATTTTCGAACAACCTACTGTACGAACTCTGTTTGATTCAACATGATTTCAACTGACCCTTTAAATCACCTATTCATCCAAAAACCAAGGGTTTAAACCTTCTATCATGCCTCATTTCTCAAGGAGATGGGAAACATCTGTTTCAAGAAAAATTCCAGCCTTTTGTGAAAGCCACCTCAACGGGATGTAAGGTTCGAATGTAGCATTCATGACAGGGTTTTCCCCCAAAAAGTCACAGTTCTTTGTTTAAAAAAAACCCTTGGATTTGCTTGGGTTCTCATGGCCAAAGGTCTTCACCATGGACCGCATTCGGAAACAAGTGGAGCATTTACGCAGTACCTTGCCTTGCACAGATACGGTGCAACAAGGGAATTCATCATATAACCAACCCAAAAACTGGGTATCAACGTACCAATATTACCAGATATATAGATCCATATAGCGTACCACAGATGATAGGTGGTCATTTCACAGGATTTTTAGTTTTACTCCCCTTTATCTGGGGAAACGATGAAAAATTATGACTGCGGATTTTTTTCAATTGGGTAGGGTATTCATAGATTTTCATTCCCTTCATTGATCACAACGTAACTAGGCGGAGTGAACTGCTCTGGTATCGAAGTTGCATCCTTCTATTCGGTGCCGGACGAGGTTGGAGTGGCAGGGGTGGAAGTGGGCTACGGGAAGTGGCGGGAGTGGTTTCCTTGCCCTTACTTGGAGGATTATCCCAGGACTTGTAAGTGGTTAGGTTATCAGTTAGGATCACCCCCCATGTATTTGCAATGAACAGGCCATTTGGAAGGAGAATAACATGAACAAATTAGGGGACTTACGATCAGCATGCTTATTAACTACGTACTAGTTGGATGATCCTGCAAGTAGGGACCCTGGCTCCCCTTCTGAGAATGGTTTCATTCAACCTAAATGTCCTATGCCATTTGTTTCTTAGGTGATGAAGGACACCCAACAGGTCATCATTTGAGAAATATGATGATTTATACCTAGGGTTGCAGCAACCATTTTTTTTCCTTGAAAAACCCTTCAAAAGGTGCTTCCGTGGTTCCATGTCTTCTCGAAAATCCACTTTCCGGAAAGACATTTGCACAAAAGGCTGGTTCATAGGACATGTTCCACATGGATGTTTCCGAAAATAGTGGTACCCCCAAATCATCTATTTTTACAGGGTTTTCCATTATAAACCATCCATTTTGGGGTACCCCTATTTTTGGAAACACCCACATGGTTACATTTTCCGGCTAGAACATATGTTGCTTGGAATTACAGTGGTCGTGAACTTGCTATACTGAAAGAGTTTCAAACGTGATTTGCCCAGCTGATTTTCACTCATAAAAAAATGATCTAAAGAACGACCATTCGAAACAACGCAGGACTAAGGGTGGTAGGAAAATATCCACGAATTTACGTTCTTTTTCACGTACATGTGTGATGTGGAAAAGGTAATACCTCCAAGAAATTAGTTTGTGGTATATTTAGGTTTCCATTCATCAATTTTTTTAATCGGCATGTGTGCTATGTAAACAAACATACCAGGAATGAAACTAGCCTTGGTTGTTTAGGTGATAGGGATTATATACTGATGTCATCAGAAGTCATGAAATCAGAATCCCATCATTAACTAGGTGGTGGTTTCAAATATTTCTTATTTTCACCCCTACTTGGGATAGATTCCCATTTTGACTAATATTTTTCAGATGGGTTGAAACCACCAACCAGCTAACCATGATTTTCCTACAGGGATTGGTACATCAAACAACTCGCAAATTATAGCGACCAAACCGCCAATTGGTGGGTGCTTTCGGGCTTGAGATTGCCCCTGAAATATATATCATCCCGAAAAAAAAGGAAGTAGTTTTCCAACCATCATTTTCAGGTGTTAAACTTCGGGCATGTGGACATGCAGCCAAAAATATGTCTTACAATTAAATCAAAATGGTGATATGGCTAATATCAATATCATCGACAAGATATGTATTTTTTTTTGGATTGATGGGTGTAACTGCTGTTCTAGGTGGTGGTTTCAAACCCTTTTTTATTTTCACCCCGGATCCCTGGGGAAATGATCCAATTTGACGAGCATTTTTTTCAAATGGGTTGTTTCAACCACCAACCAGTTTTTGATTGATGGATGTAACTGCTGTTTTATTTCCATCAAAAATTAAATGGGACCTTACCAATGGACCCCTAAGTAAGTTGCTAGACCTAGTAGATACTCCGGTTTAGGGGTCCGTTCAGTGGGTCCTGTTGGAGATTTCTTGGATTGATGGATGTAACTGCTGTTTTATTGTGTGTTTTGTTTTTCGGCTGAAAACAAGAGTGAAATGATTCCCAATGCACGGATTTGATCACGTGATGCAGCCATGATCCCATCAAACACCTGGGTCCAGGAGCTCTCTGTTCGTCCAGTAGGTTTAGAGCCCATTGTTTTTGAAACTCGACTTCATGAACCAGACATCGTTGATCAGGTTGAGTTTTGTTGGGGAAATTGTTTTTTTGGGTTTGGTTGAGGTGATTTCTGGATGGATTCAAGTTAAAACAAGATATTTCGAAGCAACGAAGAAGCAACTCAAGAATTTGGTAGACATTAGTTGCTACATTTTTCCAAGCAGCCACAAAGTAGATGAAGTCACTTCATGAAATGGATGGTTGTTTTTTGCAATCCAATTCCAGCAGTACCTATGCTAATCCATATGGCTGTGCTAAATTACCACTATAAGTGGAATAATATGTTTGTTCTTTCTCCAACTTCCAGCCCATCTTGTCAGGAAATCCTTTTGAGTATCCCTCCGAAAACTAACATGGCTAAATGGAACATCACCATTTTAATAGGAGACACATCTTCAAATGGTTGGTGTTTGAATGTCATGTTAGTTTTACGGGGTGTGATGAACTAGACTGCATAGTTGCTAAGGAATCTTAGCTCCATTTCAGAGAGTATAGGTGTATGTACTTGTATCTCAATGAAGCATGCACCATGAAATTTTAGATAAATTTACTCTTGAAACATGAAACTGGTGAGGATTTCCAACCATATTCGTTTACCAGAAGGCAGTTTTGTACTCAACTAATATCAATCAAGAAGACATCTATGTGAACTAATTTAATGATAAAAGCTTTGCAGAACGATCATCCAAATCCCATAGGATCCATGTATGGTAGCTATATTCATTTACTAATTTACCATACATACAAGTCAACAAAATTCATGTGGGTAAATCATTCCAATGCAATGGATCCTACGGGAATTATAAATATTTAGAAACAGCTGAACTACTAGTGTAAGTTTTGCAGAGAGACTGTTGATGTAAGAAATCCTGCACCAGTTGATATGGTAAATATCCTATTATTTACAAGGTTTTATACATCCCAGGTGTTTTTTTACCCGGATTTCTGAACCATCAACACAACATCATCCAAATTCAGATACCTGACCTTCATTTTTTGGCAGTCAGGAAAACACCTTATGCTTCTTCCGACAGTGGTGGGAAAGCTCCTCGGTGAAGCAGCCCACCTATACAGCACCAATTTCCCAGACCTTAGGCATCCAGTCATATTATCAGAGAATGACTGGGGTGTTCAATCACCTCTTCAGCATAGTATTAGGATTCCATTACCATGCTCAGGAGGTGATTGGATCCCTAGGGAAAAATAAAGCTAATGCAAGCAAGTGGGTGATTGTACCATGGAACCGCTGGGTGGTTTTGAAGTTTTTTGAAAAATGTTCACCCTTGGGAAATGGTCCGATTAGATCAATTATATAGACGTATAAAATCCTTCGTAAAAAATGGGATAAACTACCTTGCCCTCAACTGGTGATTTCTGAACCATCAACAGTAGTACTACTCATTCTTCCAAGGTTGAAACTACCATCCAAAAAACAAGTCCGCCGTTTTTTTCCATCAATTTGTCGGATTGCCTTGTAGTTCTAAAAAACCACCATGTGGTTTCAGTGCTTGGAAGAATCTGTGGTGAAGGTGATTTCGCCGTTTCAAGAGATGTCTAAAGAGTTGAGCTTCAAACATCCCAAATAGAAACTGGCACGGAAATGTTTGATAGATTTAGTCCATCAGTAACTGATGGTGAAGATGTGTTGCAAACAAATGGCATCCTTACATTTTTGAGAAGTTTCCCATATTTTTTTAGCAAAAAGTTGGCAAACCTGGATTTCCATGACCCCATGATGGATCCACGGGGCATTTTTGGTATATTTACCTCTCAAATGTACCATAAAGATCAGCCGCATGGATCCCTAGGTCCCCTAGGTCGGGTTTTGTTAACAAAAAACCCACAGCTGAGGGATGCATCCCTGGGCCCAAACCAACCGAAAACCCCCTGGGGGAGGAACGAAGCCGTTGAGCTTCGTGGTGTTTTTTGGTTGGAGAAACGAATTCCCCAGGTGGACACTTTGGCTTTGGTGAATCTTGGGAGGTACCGATTTGGATGGCGGAATTTTTGGTTGGGAAATTTCGGGATGTGTGTTTTTTTTGTTTGGGGGGCTGGGCAGATATATATATGGAAAATCATTTCGAACAAAAATCTTAGGAGATTTTTTGGGGAATTCATGGGAAATCGTTTGAAATCAATCATAGAAACTCATAGTAAATCCTGAAGGGGGAAAAAATTCAAACAATCAAACAGCAAAACAACATTAAAAAAAGGTCCATTACAAAACCCTTGACTTGAGCTGTTGGTATACCACAAAAAAAAATCCCGAAGCCCATGGCGAGAATTCAGGTTTCGGGGCAGGGTGAAGGAACTTTGGAAGGCTGGTGGAATGATGTCCAACCCCTGAGTGGTGCGGAGGAGCGCGGGCGGAAACGGGTGGAACAAGTCGACGATCTCGGGATTTAACGGGGTTGGTTAGGTTGGTGTTTTTGTTTTTCAATGGTTTTTGTTTGTTCTGTGTTTGGTTAAGACACACTTTTTTCAAGGTTTATATAGTTGTTTTGTTGTGTGGTGTTGCAATGTGAAGTGTTGCTTGCTCGTTGATGCTGATCATTGCCATGCAAATTTTTGCACCTTAAGATATCGTTTTAGATTTGTTGTTAAAGCCAATCAATTCAGTTTCATATATTTAGTTTATTTGATCAATGAAATCAATGACTTTTTGTTCATCTTTTGAATTGCTGGGGATTGATGTGTCAGCCACTTGAACATTTTTGCATGACTTGGCCTGGTTTAGCTTGAAGCTAATCAATGCAGTTCTCCAGGATGAAGTTGTGCCATAGCGTGCTGCTGTTTAACAAAAACGGACAGGGCTTAGCACTCGAGAACTCACAGAAAGGAGTAATAATTTGGAAATAGAAGGAAGTTTGAGACTGCTTGGGAATTGTCCCGTTAAAGATGAAGAGATTGAAATTCTGAAATGTCAGATCCTTTGACAACAATAAGTCTCCAAATTGTTGAAATACCTCTCTAGATCCACAGTTGAATTACTATCTTGATCATAAAAAAACTTATATATAAAAGACCCTCAGAACTTCCAACTCCAACCCCCACCCCCCCCCCACAAAAAAACAAACATCCAGGAGCCTTTCTTGTACATCTATTTACCTTCCTCTGCTTCGGGTGGAACAGCTCTCAACAAGAATCGTTCACCACCAATTTGCAGCAAACTCACTGCATTGATTCGAGCCTTGCATCCTTCAGACACGAGGCGCCGAGGGTAAGCAGTAAGCAACAACCACCTGCGGTTGGGTATGTTTCGTCATGAAATATAGGAACCTTTTGTTTTTTCTTTTTTTTGGGGGGGCGTGGGGGTAATTTTTGTTAAAGTCAAAGTTGATTTTTCAAGATTTGTATGGAACATTTTGAGAGGTTGTTCCTGAAATATAATATTTTTTGGGTTGGTGTCATTATTGTGAAGCTTCATAGCGGTCGAATTACCAAAATAAGGTTGGTCAAGCAATGATCTGAAACATGTCTTTAAAGACTTTGCTGCTTGTTTTCTGTTGCAGATTTGAGTCCATCAAACAATACATGCCTTGTTAGTTATCTCTCCCCAAAACTACCTCAGCCTGCCATCCCTATCGTCGCCAAAACAAACCTGTCAGGTTTCCGAGCAGCCATAGTGGTGTCCACGTTTCGACAGCTATTCAAGTGGCAAGAAGAGAAGTGGAAACACTTTTGCAAATGCCTGGGTTACATGGTATGTAGTTAAGATGTCACTGATGTCACCAATGATCACTGCTAAAATTTCTGGGTTAAACATGGTTACATTATCTTCATTTTCGAGGATTGCAACCTAAGACCGTCGGTACTTGATCCATTTAGAGGTCCCGGGTTCGGTCGTGAAATAGTTGTGGCCGAAAAACGAGTCATTTCTCGTGCTTTCTCCCTTTCCCCCTTGGAAAAAAATATTGCTGTACTCAAATTGGGACTCATGTTCAAAAGGTTTGGGGTGAAACTAAAAATCAAAACAACCTAGATAGCTCATGATTGAACTCCACTACCCAGTTACATGGCGTTTAAAGAAAGGACTTCATAATGCCTGGAATAGGTAAACCACCCAACCTTAACAATACTCAACATGGTTTCAGTCAATGCATGGTTCAGTGCTTCAGGATGCTTCAAGTTGGTTTTCTAATCAAACGGCATTTTCCTAAGTTCAAAACCACCCAAACGGCAAAAATTCAAAAAAAGCCAATGGATCATTACTGACAAACAACAAAAAATAACTATATAGTTGGTGGTTGGGTCGCTACCACCCACAAACAAACAAAAAAAGCGCTCGTGATTTTTTGCATCCTTTCCACCACAAAACCCGGGGTTCCACCACCTGGAAAAGTTTCACTACCTGGAAAAGTTTCACTACCTGGATAAGTAGCTCCGTTCCATTCATCGCTCCTTTTGCTGAAGAGATGTTAAGCGGGACCCCCCCCATTTTTCGCGACCCTCCCATTTTGATTCGTTGCGGGACCCCCGTAACGTGACGTCGTTTCGTGGGGGTCGACGGGGGGTAATAAAGAGGTTAAGTGGCTCCCAACATCGCCCAAGAATTTGGGTTGAATGAATTACTACTGGTAGGTGTTGCTTTCAAATATTACATGGTTTCACCAATTTTTTGGGAAAAGATGAAACCATTTTGAGTCAACAAAAAAATCCCGTTTCAACTGGGGCAACCCACCTACTAGCAGCACCTTCAAAAGGTGCCAGGTCTAGAGGCACCTTTTGGGAAGGTCTATAGGTGGATACAAGGTGGGCCTCTACGGTCGTGATAAAGGGAGTTATATATATATATATACGTAACCCCTATAAATAGCCTTAAAAATACATGGGTTTCATTGGGGTTATAAACTTAAAGATGGTTATAACATGTTATAACCCTCTATATACTTATAGCTGGTATATAGGGGCCAGAACCCTTGGTGAGTGGAGTCATGTTTCCTCTAATTGTCATCTAATGGTTTGGCTTGGTGGTTTGAGGCCCGGTGGATTGGATTCCCGCAGAGAAAATGATTGTTACTGGACTTGGCTACCCCGATTCGAATCCCAAACCACCGGGCACCAAACCACCAGTTAACCCGTTAGCTGATACACCCCTGAAAAAAATTAACATGGAACATAATCATATAATCATGGAAGTTTGGTTCCGATCATGTTCGAATTTCTAGATGGGTGATTTGATCTGTAGCTTCCAGCTGTTATTCTTCCAGGGTGTAGTTGGTTGCAACGTGCCCACCGAACGTTGCTTACGACCAAGGCTCATGGGTTCAGATCAAAATCCTTCGTGTCGACCTCTTGCAACTTGGCAAACAACAAAAATCCCCGGTGAGGAAGTTTCAAAAGGTGATTTTCAACCCCCTAAAAAAAACATGAAGAAATTGTACGATGTTGTAAGACGTAGTACGTCAGTGCCTATCTTTCTAAAGTTTCCTTAGATAGTATGGGGTTTTTAGTGTACACTAGGGTTGAGCATGCTGTATCACCATCAATAGGAATCGCATTTTGCCGCAAACCCATTGGATAGGAGGCGCAAAATTCAATGTGAATGTGTACTGCAATGGTCCAGTCAAACAAGTGTGACTCAAAACTGGCACCACAATTTTGGAGTTGTTCATGGGTCTCATACGTTGACCTGTTGACTGATTAAGCCCTTGAATGAATGAAATTGAGCAATGAAACAACCATGTTTGTTGGGATTCTATAGGGATTATGACAGGCCAGTATCCCTAAGAATCCAGACACCTCCCTAGAATAGGGTTGAGAGTTCTAATCCCATCCTTTAAATAGGAATGTCGACGTAAGTAATCCCCTTCTTAGGGTATACCTGGATTCTTAGGGTATAAGGATCCAGGATCCCAACTAAACCTCGGGATGTAGTAGAGGCTGAATTGGAATTATTGGGAGGTTTGGTAAAGTCTACTTGACTTAGTTTTACCAAGTTTGTTGTCTCATATTGTATTTCTTTGGATATCAACTTAACTTATTTGCTTGAAGGCAAGTGCTATATCACTGTCACGGAGATTCCTTGTTAAAGTTCATTCGTGTCTGGAGAATTGGTGGATATTTGCAGTCAGTTTTAATAATCTCAGATAAGCAAAACTCCGAAAACTGCCAGTTTGGTCAGATCATTTGTGCACGAGTTCAATATAGGTACTGCATGGCAATGGCAAACAAATGAGATCAGCTACAAGAAGCCAATACTCCACACCTTGTCTGCCAAGAGAAACAAACGGGAATCGGTATATATCTAGATCAAGCTTTCATTTTTAGCGATACTTCCAAGTCAAACTTGCTACTTCAACCCACCTCCCAAGAAACACAAATCCATTAATTCCTGTCGTTTTTGCTACCAGGAATCCATGATCCAACGTCGCAGCGTGAACGATCTGGAGATAAGGGCATTGTTGGCGCAATATCCTGAGAGCAATCAAGTTTCCACAGATCCTTGGATCATTATTTGAAAAATCTCAATGGAACTGTACAGATCAGCCACCTATTTGTTTTGTGGTACTCGTAACTAATTATTTTAATAGAGGAGTATATGCAAACTTTGGGGCAAGCTCGGTACATGGTTTTATTCATTCCTAGAGGATCCCATGTTTCAGGTATATTTACCTACATTTACCATGAACATAAATTGGGTTTTTGCGGGGTTAGGAGGAGCCCTACTTATAAACCTATGTACAACTGGTAATCAGGAGCCATCTTGCAATGTATATCCTACCATTTTTGTAAGTTATTTTTTCACGTGTGGAAACACCTTAGTCATCCAAATCCAGATTTCTCTGATGGGATTCTGGGGTGTTTGGCAATTTGATCAAGTTTACGGACCCAAACGACTGAGGGGCAAAATCGTGGTTTTGTGATGATAGTAATAGTCTAGTAGTAGTGTTTGTGTTGTTGTTGTTGTTCTTCTTCTTCTTCTTTTTCTTCTTCTTCTTCTACTTCCAAATCCCCTTCCGATGAATGATGTAGCCTTGTCTGAGCTTGATGGAGTGGGTTTCAAGGGTGAACATTGGGGTATTTTTGAAAGGTGTCCATGTTATTTACCATTTCTCCCACAATCATGGAAGGGGAAACCTACCCCAAATGAAAGGAACCTATTCTTGGAGGGAAACATTGTTCACTTCCCATGATTATGGGATGCAGGGTATGTCTTAAGTGTGGTTCTATTGTTCACCCTGATTTCGGGGAGTCAAAATAGCCCTTTGTGATGACTCACTACTTCACTCTTCTTCACTATATGCCAAGGATTTTCCAGAAGTTGCTGAGCGCGTGCCACTTGGATTTGTTTGGTGGCATTCGGAACAGCAACTGATGGCGTCAGTTCATATAATATCTAAAGTGCATATTTACACACACCTTTTCTGGGATGTATGAAACCTCACAAGAATCATAAAGGATACTGCAAGTAAACTTCTTACACGCCTTAAGTTTATTGCTGTTTGGTTTTCCTTTTTGAACGACCTGCTATAGCATGTGATTCGTCGGATTTGTGGTTGCAATGGGTCTCAAACCCCAGGCCATATCGAACCACCAGTTGGTGCAAGGTGGGCCCCTACCATTTGCAAAAATATGGTTATAACCCCTATAAGCAGGGTTATAATCCCTGTAAGTAGGGTAATCACCCAAGGGAAACCCATTTATAAGGCCATTTATAGGGGCCCAGAACTCATAAGGGGCCTACCTTGAAAAACCCTTTGAAATTCGAAGTTTCTTGCACATATAGGTCCAAGCCCGAGCGCTGCATATTCATAGGATCCAGGTATGGCATATTTACCTACATGGACAAATGTACCAGTCCCATGGATCCGTCGTGGCTATGAAAATAAAGGATTTATGCCGGCAAAATTTCATCTACCCCTATAAATGGTCGAAAATAATTGGGTGGGCCTCCTGTTTTTTGAGGCCCACCTTGTCGTTCAATGGTTTAAACAACATTTGAAAGGCAACTTGGAGGTTATAACTTGGAGGCCTTAAACCAACACAGGTTTCCCTAGCCCTAGCGTTTTAACACCCCTACAATAACTTGGAGGTTAAACGTCAACCCTTACAAAAGAACTGGGTGACAACCCTGGGAGATCCCAGGTGGCACACCTTGGGCACTGCTTCTGTGATGGATGCGGGATGGAGATTGGTGGATCGTACCTTGGGACTCGCCAGTTCAAACAACATCCCATGATACAAGGTGGGCCCCAAACACCAGTTATAACTTGGGTTATAACTCCTATAACTAGGGTTATAAGAACAGTTGGCCATCTATAAGGCCATTTATAAGGGGCCCCATAACTCCATTTATAACTGCTAGGGGCCCACCTTGTACTGTTGATGGTTCAGAAATCCGGTGTGAAAACCAGTTGAGGTTGGTAAGTTTATTCCATTATTTAGGACGGGCTTTATACATCCCAGATGGTTGTTTTGGATTTCTGAACTATCAACAGTAGTACAGGTTCCAGGACTACACTGACTACACGACCCAAAAACCGACAGTCTTGAAAGAACAATTGAACAATTGTCCCGATCCAAAATGTACTTTGCGATCTGAACCCGGAAAATTTTACAGTAACTGCTGGAACGGAAAGCCCGATCTAAGCTGAAAAAGAGGAGATTCTGGCATTGCAAAATATATCAAAATATAATGTTTTTGGATTTGTGTTTTTTCACCTTCCCAGTGTTGAGGTTCAGTTCTTCAAATGTAAACTTGTAATGGAAAAAACACGTCTGATCCCATGACCTTTATGGCTGTGAAGCCACGCCATTTGTCGATCTCGTTGAGGTCCTCCATTGCGGATCATGGAACATCTCTTGCAGGAAAAGGAGGCAAACCTCGATTCAAGAGTGAACAGTTGGGAAGTACACGACTTGTGTTGAAAACCAAAAGAACAGAGATGGGTGTTTCCAAAAAAAGGGGTACCCCAAATTGGATGGTTTATAATGGAAAACCCTATTAAAATGGATGATTTGGGGACACTTGAGTATACCCTTGTTAGTTGAATTTTGGAATCTTCTACTAGGCCCATGAGAATTTTTTACATAGCACTGCTGTTGATGGTTCAAACAAATTAGCCATCAGATTGTGAGGTTTTTATGTCTCTCAACTACTTCGCTAGGATTTTTATTGGAGAACTTGGAGGGTTTTATGCCTACTGTATGGGCCGGGAACCAGAAAACACCTGCTTTTTTTTTTGAAACTTCAACAAAACCCGTAGAATTTCCACAAAAACACAGAAATGCATCCACCTTTATAGACACATTTTTTGGTAAGTGGTCGGTGTATCCCAGTCCCACAACATGTCTTTAATAGTAATCTCACTTTTAGTCACGACGCCATTATTCATCTTCACTTTTGACTATTATCATCCATTGGTGGGATAGGGACAATGCCAATAATATGGCTTCTTCAGGAGGCGACATTTTATGTACATTTTTGCTGCAAGGCGCCTTTAGAGTTGTTTCCAATAAATGAAGTTTTTGGCTCACAACCCGGACATGTTGTTTTGTTTCTTTTTTGTTGCTTGTATTTAATATGTTCTTCAACCAAAAAAAGGTGAGGGAACATCACACGACCCCACCACAAAATTGTAGCTAAGGAAAGGAAATCCCCTTATTGGTTGGTGAAATATTCTAATTTGGCCAGATATAAATATCTAGGTGTTGATTCGGGGGGTTTTTTGTGTTTGTATCCTTGCAAATTGGAACTGATCCAATTTGACGAGCATATGTTGAACCAATGGGTTGAAGCCACCAAATGGGTGGGTGAAATTTTATTCCATTTGGTCATGATAGATGGCATTCAACTATGAAACCCTATAGATGAAAGGCTGGAAAATCCATCCCCAAACAGCTGGAAAAAACATCGAACGACCCCACTTCCCCTCCGTCGAATCCGTCGCAATCCGTCAGGTGGCCGAGATGCTGGAAGCTGTGCAGCTGGACGCCTTTGGTCGACGCGACAGGGGTAGCCTGGACGCAAAACGCCACCCGCAAGTGCAACAGACGTTGATGGACCGCTTGGCCAAAGCGCTGGGCGTTGAGGCACGTGAACGAACAGCTGGAGAGAGAGGGAGGGAAGTATGAGAAAAACACCTGACAACCTGCTGATTTTTGAATGTTATTTGTTCTTATTTGATGTTTGTTGGATACACAAGGGATGGTACTAGCCGCCATGGGGATTATTTTGTAAGCCAATTAAACGGATCACTGCTAAGAAGCAACCAGTTTAATGATGCAGGGTTTGCGATTGTCCCTGAAATGCTGGGGGGGGGGGGGCGTTCTATACATCACCCTTTTTAGTGATGCAATCGGGAAAACATACAACAAACCTTAATTGGGTGTGTCTACCTGGAACCTATTTGTCCTTCGTTTTTCCTCCAAAAGAAGGTCAAACTTCCAATCAAAACAAGGGTCATTTGGGTTACAGGATAAGTTGCATGCTTTGGAGTTGGTTGGTTTGGATTGGTTTGGCTTTCAGTTGAACTTGGCTTCCGTTCCGTGGCTTCAATTTTTGTTGGTGCTTTGGCTTCCGTGTGATTGGTGCTTTGTTTTTTTATGTTTTTGTTTGCGGCATTTCTTTCAATGGCCACAGATCTGAAAACAAAATTCACATAGCTATATACAAAAATAGCCACATCTTGGGTTCGGAAATTGCAAAAATCCAAGGTCCATCATATGCAGTGAAGCTATGTTGAATTTCAAGGTTGCCTCACTGTGTAACCAGAACCCTTTTACTTGGAGGATCATGGACCCCTTCCAAATGGCTTATATATTATATACCGGTGACCCAAATGACCCTTGTTTTGATTGGAAAAGACCTTCTTTTGGAGGCAAAACGCAGGACACATGAGTTCCAGGTATGTAGATAAGTGGCTCATAAATGGGGGTGGCCCCAACTACATACTAACCGGGTTGATCCTCCAGGTAACCAGTTATAAGTTGGGTTAGTGACTACAATTAAACCATGTAAGTTGGTTGAAAAGACCTCTAGGGTGAAATAACCCAACAAATGTTACTTTTCCTAAGAACATGTAGTATGAATACTTTGTATCATACTAAATCACCATTTTTTGCCACCAGTCCGAGAAAGATGTTTGGATTTTTTTTCAACCACCAAAAGAAGCAAATCTAAGCTTACGAAGTGCCTTTTGACCCCAAGTGGTCATGAAAAATGCAGGTTTGAGGCCCCCCCAAACAAGGGTTACAACCCCTAAAACTAACAAAATGGTGGTTTTCAATAGGAATTTCCTTTTCCAAGGGTCTATTTTCAGGTGCTATGTTAGTTTCAGGGAGGGTGCAACCCCTAAAATTGATGGTTGTGAGTTGCCCATGGCGGGTTGATCCAACCCTGGGGTTTATCCATCTGGCCGCTGGTAGTTGCGCCAGGTTTCTTACCTGGAACCTGTACGAGTAGTGCACTACGGTCGTCCAGACCAAGCATTTGAACAGTGCCTGAGATTTACTGTACACAAAAAAACAGAGGATCCATGGTAATGATGGTATATTTACCTAAGATTTGCCATCATTTAGTATAAACATCAACCAAATGTATAGGTAAATATACCATATAATGGATCCTCTGGGAAATAAATGAGCAATGAGCAGTGATCAGTTAGTTGGAGGTCTCCTTTTGGGCGATTTCTAATTCATGGTTCAGAGCTGAAAGAACAACCAATTTAAAAAAATCGTTCAGATACGGGTGTATCCAAACATAGGGGTACCCCCAAAAAGGATGGTGAAAATAATGGAAGACCCTATTAAAATGGATGATTTGGGGATACCATTATTTTTGGAAACACCCATACAGGATAGGATTCCTGTATGCACTGTGAGGATTATCATTACCTATGCCTATTCGTATATATGTAAATTTACATACATATATAGATATCTAGTAAGGATCTATAGTAAGAAACATCACAAGCCTGTACAATGAAATGTATATAACTGCATGGTGGGTTGTAGGACTTTTACCTCTCCCTCCCCCACCAAGGCCAAACGTATCTAAATACCATTTTTCCGTGAACTAAGGGAGGCAAGTTCTTCACTATTCCTATTGCTTGGAGTACGGTTTTAAGGGGGTACGGATGTTGAATACCATCAGCACGATGGCTCGCCAACTGCTGGTTGGGTGGATTTTTTTCCCGCTTCCATGAAGGTGAAACGAATCAAGAAATCCTCCGGTTCATAAATCTGCAGTAGTAAGGTAAATAGTGGGGTATCCTAAAACTGATGGTTTGAATCCTAAATGATACTAAACTTTGGATAACCCATAGTAAATAGTAGGGGCCATTGGATACACTAAACCAACCAAAAATCTGATTCTGAAGCATCAGCAATACTATGATGCAAGGGTGGGTAGTTCCAGCAACTTTGTTCATGGGATTGACGTTTTGGAAGTCGGTGTTTGTGGGTTTGTTTTGCCAGATTGTCATGACATGTCTCAACAGATAGCGACCAACATAGGCTTGGATTTGCTGATATTGGGGTATCTGTTTACTTTCTGCAATGGCATTCATCACCATTGAATCACCACTTGAAACTTGTTTCAACCATGATGTTGCCTTCATTTCAGACCGTTTTTTTGAATTGAGATGGTTTTCCTTCTATTCGCTGGTGGTTGGCTGGATTAAGGTGAATAAACTTCATCATGCCACTAAATTATAGACCACAATTTTTTGAGACATGTTCAATTCCCTCATTTAACTCCAGGTGAGTCCATATTTATTTTTCTCTAATGTTTCCCTGAAAGAAAACAAACCAGTTTGCGCAAATCTAAGTATAAAAAGTGATCTGAAACAAAAAAACATCCCCTATACCTATATGCTCCATAAAACATCATGAAACTGGAATATTTACCTATGTTTGATTTTGATGGGATCAATGGTCCGGGGTAAATATGCAAACCCATGGGGCCATACATTTCCAGTCCAATGCAGCCATGGCTATAGGCATGTAGATTGGATCGTCGATCCAGCCGATTCACAACTCGCGACCTTTGGCGTCTTGGCGTCTGGACTTGGGGAGGGCTTGGGGAGACGGGAGGTTGGTGGGAAATGACCAGCCAGGTGATTCAACTTGATGTTTTGAATCCCCAAACCTTGGAGGTCACTGAGGTCACTTAACCTTGGAGTTCGGGTCATGTTTTTGCCATCCCAAAAAAGATCACCAGCAGAATTGCCAGGAGGTCGGTCGTTTCTACAATATATGGATTCCCTATTAAAGGTGAGATGTCCGGGAGGACCATTCCTAGCGACTGGCATATTTGAAGAACTCCCAGCCCCGCGAAGGTCAGCGGATCGCATCGGCCTTGATCTTCTTGTCAGATCTGCCGCCAGGTGGCGTTTTTTTGGGGGGGGTTAAAAAAGCACCGTTGGGGGATGCAGGATACCAATATCTAGGAGGGGTATATACGGTATAGAGTACATTATATTTTCCTACGTCCTGATTCTCTTAATCTTCGGAGTCCCAATGGATCCCTGGGGTGTTTTTTGGAACCCTCCCGGATCTGAGCATGACAAATCCGCCACTGCAACCGAAAAAAACAATGCAAAAATGACTCCTTTGCAGCTCAGAGTAGTTGAACAAAAACTGATTTAACATGCCTCATATCTTATAAAACATATATCAAGTTTTCTTGTGAGCAGATGACCATACATGGACCTTGCTTGTTGCGTTTAAATATGTTGGTGTTTTGGTGAAAGCTTACCGAGTTAATCTCAAGTAGAAGATCAGCTCATCCAGGTATTTGAAAAAAACGCTTGGGTGGAAGGCCATACTGTCGTCACAACAGAAATCTGGGTAGTGGTTTCAAACTTGGATGTTTCCAAAAACAGTGGTACCCCAAAATAGATGATTTATAATGCAAAACCCTATCAAAATCGATGATTTGGGGGTACCATTATTCTTGGAAACACCCACTTGTTTTTAATTTTCACCCCGGATCCCTGGGGAGATGATCCAATTTGAGGAGCATATTTTTTCAGATGGATTGGTTCAACCACCAACTAGAAATGTATCAATGGTTCTCTTTGAGGCGTCCGCTCACATGATTCAAAGTTCATTTTGTGATTGTTTGGATGATTTTTTTCCTTTTTACTGGGGTACAATGTGGGCCCTTAGTAGTTATAAATGGAATTGTGGGGCCTCTATAAATGGCCTTGTGAATGGGCAACTGGTCACCCCTATAAGTGGAGTTACCTACTCATAACTGGTACGGGGGCCCACTTTGTGCGAGTGCAAATATTTGTAAGCATCTCTCTTGGTGGTGAAACATTCAGCAATAGTTTATTTCCATTGTTTACCTCCCAAAAAGAATGTGGGGAATTTGATTCCGAATCCCATAGGATCCATGTATGGTATATTCACCTACATTTGGTTCAAAATTTATTGTAAATGTAGGTAAATATACCATACATGGATCCTATGGGAATATTGATTGATTTGCCTTGATTTGCCTCAACTTGATGTCTCTCCAGGCGTTGGTGGAGAGACAGATTTTCCAGTCTTGGGCCTATCAGTTACCCCAAAGAAAGGTACGGCGTAGCTTGGCGTGAAACTTGGGCTTTCTACAAGGTGGGCGTTTTGAGCCGATCGTAATAAATGGAGTTATATAAAAGGACCCCTGCTATAAATGGCCGAAAATAAACATGGGTTATTTTTGTTCACCCCGAAAGAAGGGGAGTTATGGACACCTGCTGATAACTGGTAGAGGGGCCCATCTTGTAAAAGTTGGTTGATCAACAACATTGATGGTGTGAAACCTTTACCCAAGGATTGTCAGTGACATGCCAGGCAGACGCATCTCAAAGTGTTACCCTATCAGCACCATTTATTCCGGATGAGTCTTATCGCCAAGTCACACGAAAAAAACCACCCCAAAAGGTGGTTTGAAACCAAATTTGCTCACAAATGTGTGTGGTAAAAGATCCGGGATTCCCAATTTTAAAGGATCTCTAGCAACCATCTACTACAACCCATACATATATGCTCCATGGGACTCGAATATGTACCTCCGTATATGTAGGTATATTAATGACCCAGTCCCATGGAGGTTCCATGACACCCCACAAAAATTTCCGAGAAATGATTTGGATTCAAATATATGAAAAATATCTTCAATGGGTATTTTAGGGCTCTGAAAGGTTTCAGACCTACCCGGTAGACCTGACTCACCCAAAGTGATTCGGATGCCCTCTCGATTTCTGCTGCTTCTGCCTCCACAGCGACGAGGTTATTATGGCCCAACGTGGCCCGAGACGGACGTCCGTTGCGTGAAGTGCCACTTGGAAGACGTTGACGGACGAAGGAAGCGCAGCGTTGGGATTTCTCCACGTCTTTGGGTTGGTTTTTTGGGAAGTTGCGAAGACGTTTTGTATATAACAGTCATATCAGCAGGAATGGAGAAAAGGGATTTATTAACAGGGATCCGGGATAGGTCTAATTATATGCAATAGATGTGTAAGGATTTTGAAGGATTTTATATTGGGTCCCCTGCCTGCCGCATTACTGTATTGCCTTTGCTCTTCATGTGTTGGAGTATTTCTGGCAAGGACCCTGCTAATGGCAATAGACATTGTGGTTCTCAATTGGAACCTGGGAACATCTAAATTTTGTGAACACCTGCCTCATTCAAAAAACCCTGTGATTCAATCACACTGTTAGTATATGTTAGTTTTAGCTAAACATGTGTGATTGCCCAGTGGTTATGGTTTTTGTGGTTAGACCATCTTAGGACGATCAAACAATGCACACATAGGCCTATGCCTAGCCAGCGATTCACCCTTGAATTTTTGTGTCTTGATTCGCTTGGCCAAATTATGATTCCCAGATGAAGAACTTTCAGTTCATTGGTAAAATCTGAGCTGTGATTTTATCCAACCAGCTCGAAAACTACTCCATCTACAATCAGCTACCCTTTGAGATTGGGAGGAGCTAAGGATCCAGGGATGATGTACGTTCCGATCCTATATGAGGAGCGTTTTAGAACCCCAGGGGTTTCCTCAGCATTTTGAGGAGATTCCTTTTTGGAAAATACCTTTTTCAGCTTGTTGAACGTTCAAGCTCAGACAGCTCGTGGAGGATCATCCCAGTAAGTAGTTAGTAACTCCCATGAATGGCCACTTGGAAAGGGTCCCACAACCCCAGGTCTTTGGGAGGAACACCATCACCGTGGTTATTAACCACGGAAACAAACTGGGATGATCCTCCAAGTGCCAGTTGTAAATGGGATTAGAAAGACTTATTGAATTATAATTAACTCCTATAAGTAGGATTATAGCCCCAATTTACCCAACTTATAGGGGCTATAACTCCATTTATAGAGATTACTGGGATGTCCACGGTACTTAGAGACTTAGTAAATGGATTATAACCCCTTTATAAGTAGGTTGTAAGTCCCCTAAATAGGTTATAAACCAACTTACTAACTAGTTATATACCAACTTCCATGGACACCTTAGTATAACCTCACTAAAAGCTCATTGATTTTCGGCCATTTATAGGGGGCACCCGCCAAGGATTCATGAAGCCAGACCGTTGAGACGAGAGAACCTCGAGAAGACGGCCTTAAATGTCGGGGATGCCAAGGGTTTATAACAACAACCTAGCCTACCCTTGGACCCCAAATAAACCATGGAAAAATGAAGGTTTTAATCCCCTTGAAATATGGGTTAGTTAGGTTGGTTATAACCGTTATAACCCCTAAAAATGAGGGAAACGCGGGTTCCCATGCTACAGGGACAAGATGAAGTTACCCGAAATCTTCAGGGATGATCCGATGATCTAATGAAAAAGGGTCAATTTTGGACGCATTGAAACGTATCTAGTGGATATTTGTTTTTGGAAGTTGGTGGATGAAAATTGATGCAAATCATACTTGTTTGATGGCTGATAGTGATGTTTCAGTGAACAAAATGCTAGGGCTTGGTGTTTTCATATTTCATTCATGTAAGCTGATGCAAAGATATTGTTGGAAGGTGAGGGCAACAGTAAGGGTGCGGATTTCAATAGAATTGGTATGTTTTCGGTAAAGTGACATAAGCATACATCAGTGATTTATATACTATGGAATCATCATTCCTCCCCAACAAAGGGACTTAATCTAGCACCTGAAAACATGCAATGTTGATTTGGAAAGTTGAAAGTCATGCTCCAACCTCCAAACCATATTTTTTGTCAGGTTTTTCGTGAGTGTTTGCAAGAGAAACTTCAGAAAATCCTTTTTTATCCTTTTTTTGTATAAGGATCACCCCTCTTGGTGCAGAAAAATGAGGTTTGGGTGCGTGATCGTCCGCTGCCAAAAGATCCTGCCATCCTGGAAGACCTTTTGCAGTCCTAGAGATGGTTGGAAAAAAGAAAAAAGTGTCCGTGTCCGTGGCACCTTTGGCGGGGAAAATTGCAGGGTTTTCTGAAAAGTGCTGTTTCGCATTCCCATGGGACACTTCCTGTCCCACTTCCATGAGCCTTCATGGATGGGAGTCCCACTTTGGGTAGCATGGTGGTTTCAACATCTTCAACATAGGAAGCCACTAATATGCAGATGCCCAAGGTCCTTATGCATCATGAGGGTTGTGCTATTTCGCACATAAGTTTTGGATAACTGCTTAGGAGAGTATCTCCATTTCAGGTACTTATTTATTTGAGAAGGTTGTTCTCAAGTCTTACTGGCACCCGAAACAACATGAAACAGGTATTCAGTATCAACATAAACAACAGTGATGTTCCAAACTGGTTGGATGATCTACCTCATCGTAACTAGTTAGACATGATGATTCATGATTTGGTTGACGATTTTCCACTCATATTCCACGCATTTTGTTGATTTCCGTGAGGTTTTTGTTGCTTGATCTCCCTGGATTTCTTGTCCATGGTCCCTGATATGAAAGCTCAAGCTGTGAAACCAAGAACCAACAGACGTACTGCTAGGTATCTCGTCAGATGCTTTCAAATCCTTCCGAACATAAGGGAATCCCAATTTGAACCATCAATGACGGTTGACTGTGTACTACATCCATAAATCCTGACATGTGTTGTGTATATGATATGTAATAATACTGTAAATTATACTTGGTCGAGCGGTCTTCTACCTCGGTACTTCCAAGTCGGCTTAAAAAAACTTGCTTCCCGTGGACGTGGTTTTTTGTGCTCCCTGGAAGTCCAGCTGTGTTGGGGAAAGCTGCTGGGGCCAGACCGACTTAGCAGAAAAAGATCGATGCATGCAAGATTCTTAGGCGCATTTTCAATAGCCGTGATGTTGCTGCACCTGCAGCAATGAAAGCTTGGTATGTAGCCGTCATGTCCAGAAGCAGTTGCACCCATTGGTTGTCGTTCAGGAGTTGGAGTGCAAAATCTTCTGCATTAGCATGCCGGATGCAAAGCCTTTCTTAGCAACTCCGCCGCTCCCTTGCATTGCTTGCCTGCTTGCTTGCTCCTTGATTGCTTGCTTGTTCCCTTGCTTGCTTGCTCGCTTACTCCTTTGCTTGCTTGCTTGTTCCCTTGCTTGCTTGCTCGCTTACTCCTTTGCTTGCTTGCTTGCTCCCTTTCTTGCTTGCTCGCTTACTCCTTTGCTTGCTTGCTTGCTCCCTTGCTTGCTTGCTTGTTCCCTTGCTTCCTTGCTTGCACCCTGGCTTGCTTGCTTGCTCCCGTGCTTGCTTGGCTGCTTGCTTGCTTCCTTGGTCCCTTGAGTTTGGTTGCATCCGATGCTGGGGGGTACCCCGGATGCAGCTTAGAATTGACCAATTGGTGGACTGTCTGCTGCGCCCAATTGTGGCATGTCCATTTTGGATAAGCCGCTGTCACGAACACAATATCCAGCAGGGTTGCTGTCCCTGTCAGCCAGTCCCAGCGCAACCAGTAGTAGCGACAGGAGTGGTGGTGTTGTCTCATGGAAGCAACAATCCTTGCTCGATTTGCTTGGGAGCACTAGCAAAATCCAAGTGAGGCACATGGGACTTCTTTCGGAGACATTGGTGACGATAATCAGAGTCAGACCGGCACCAGTCCAGGTTCGAAGCTCAATTCATGACTAGTCTGCTTTTGGTCTTGGTGGTGTGTCAAGTTCTGGATGTCTCCACAAGTTTGCGGGTTTTTGGAAGAAATTGCAAAGCGTTTATTATTGCCGGCAGATCTGGAGATCTTACGCTACAGCGTAGCAGATACACTACTGGCTGGACGAACGGTCATCAAGGATACATTAGCAGTGGTCAACGCCCTTTCGTTGTGGAGTCTGAAGAGTGTTGGAAGACATGGAAGGAGCTACCCAGAGCCCGCCTACTCAGCCAGAGCAGGAAGAGCCGAGCAGCGCCCGTCAAAAAAGAAGCCAGGAAAGCGAGTGAGGCATAGACATCCAGAGCCATTGGAGCGCCGCGGCCGCTTTTCCAATTGACGCCAGAACCCTTGCAAGCGTGGAAAGCCGGTGAACAGGTTATGCTTTTTTTGTTGTGGGAATGTGCTTCCGCCAGGTCGTGGTGCCAGTGGTGGGCGTCAAGCTCGGGCATCAGCAGGGCTTGGGGAGGGTGACATTGTTTTGTGTTGAGTTGCGTTTGTTTTTTCCAAATTTATCGGCTGTTTTGTCCTTTTGGCAGGAATTTTCTGAATGGTTGAAGCGCTGTTTGGTCAACTACAAGGGTGGCGCTGGCATGCACTATCACTACCAGCTGATGACCAAAGTGCGGACAGACTGGACAAGCCGCACTGGACTGACCGCTTGGCCCACGACTTCATGGAACTTTCTTGGGGGTGGACCCGCCAACGTGCCATCTCTGTGGCGCTGCGCCAGGAGAAAAATCGGGGTCAGCATGCCGGAAAACCCTTTGCCAGTGCACCAGCATGGGAGCTTTACGCCCAAAACCGCAGAAGATTATTTTCAGCTCTTTCTCCTGTGGCAAGACCACTTGCACAGGAAACCACTTCACTGCGGTGGAAAGGGATGTGGAAAATTTGTGTTCCGGTGGCGGGGAGTGTAAACGTGGCTGTGTCAGGAACAGGTGCCAAGCCAAGTGCGCGTAGTACAATGACAAACAACGTTGACAAATTGCAATTTTGGTATTTGGGTTTTTTATACACAGCACCTGTCAGGACTGATTTAACATTTATGTCATGGCCATTGCATTGATAATACCGACATGGTTGAATGTATGAGCAACTCTATTTTAAACGGCTGCCTTAATACCATGAATTGAGGCGCTGCCAACAAAAATCATTCATAAACTTATTAAGCGCATTGCTCTTGTAACGTCTTAATTTCCATATATCAACATCTTTATTGCCAAAAAAAACATGGGAATGGAACCAAAAATGCTCTCCCCCACTATTACCTTTCCTCCCCGCGGAAAACAGGGCTTTATGAAGGATCCATCGTTGTCGTTGCCCTGTTTGCATTTTTTATTCGCCAGGATCTCTGTGATCACTTCAACTTGGACGAGCGGTTGAAGCCGGGAAGACCTGGAAAATTGAATCCAAAACGTCCTTTCGTTTAGTTACTTCCCAACGAATTGACATAGCACCTGAAAATGGATGGTTGGAATACTAGTTTCCTTTTGGGATGGCCGATCTTCCGGGGCTATGTTAATTTTAAGGGGCGTACTGATTCAGACTCATAGACCCACTAAAATTAACATACTTTCATGGGAACTTACGTATACCCTACCCGAGGTATATTTCAAGATGATTTTCCTTTTTCTGCTGGTGGGATATGTTAGCTCCCTGGAGGGTATTGACTCAAGCCATAGACCTACCAAAAGTAACATTTTTCCCAAACCAGGATTTGTTTTCAAACATCATTTTTCAGGAGCAAACGGCAAACTTAACCTTCCAGGGAGTAGACCCTCCCCAACAAAAAGGGAAACACAGCTGACATGTGATTTTTTAAACGCGGACCTGAACCATTGAAGAATCAAAACCTGGTATTTTGAGGCTTATGTTTGGGGATGAACAGCGTTGACCAGTTCTATATATTTAGTTTTTTTTTAACCATTTCAAATTTTTATGGATCCCTTTGTGAACCAACAGCGTGATTGACCCTGGTTGCTTTTGGAGGATTGATAGGTGGTGTTTTCATTTTTTAATTTTCACAAGTGTTTCACCTATTTGGGGGAAACAATTCTCAGCAATGCTAGAAATTAATGGCGTTGTAAGGGAAATTAACGGGGTTGTAACCTGCACAAGTTAGGGAGACCCATTTTGTCGTGGGATGTTGTGGTTTTTTTTTCAATTTCCCTGGGCAAATTATCATAGCCTCTTAATGACCTGCGTGGCAAAATCCTCAAATTTGGGCAAGAATTCTATTTGGTGAAGGTATTATAATTCGTCCAGACTTGTTTGTCATTCGGGTGGGAATAGTTCAGTGATGATCTCCTGAACTACCTTTGAACAAGTGCATGTTGAAGTTCGCAAATGACCTTTTAGTCTTTTGTTTAACCACCTACTCTTCTGCAAACAATACCAAACCTTGTTTTTTTGGTAGGATTTAATATAGACTTTAAAATTTCATTGGCTTGGATGTTACATTGCCCATTAGTGAGAGTTTATACTTAGAACCCAAATGACCCTTGGTTTGAGTGGAAAAAACCTTGTTTTGGAGGGTTTACCGGTTTACCTTCAAAAATAGAGGTCAGTTGGGTTCTAGATTCTAGGTACGTAACTAATATGATTGTAAATAATGATCCATCACTAAAAGTTTCACTTTCAGTATTTGCTGTGTTTCTCTGTTGGTTTCCCCGAATTTGATTCCTTCAGATTTCAACTAACACCGCCCGGTCTTTATCTGCGGATTCCACCCGCGCAGTTTATTTCGGCCAACGAGGAGGGAGGTGGAAGATGCTTTGGCTAAACGAAGCGACACGTTCACACAGGATCTCTCGTCCTTGAAGCAGGCCACTAAATTGTGGGTGATTCGAGCTGGCTGTGGTGGTAGATTTCCAGTTTTTCTTGGGTTGTGTTGGATGAAGGGAAAACAAGTAAGTATATTTTGTGTGATGATTATGGTTGTTGGGATATTAGATCATGTCAGTTCTTTCACCACAATGAATTAAGTGAACTCCACCCAGGAGGACTCGCCATTCATGTTTGCCTCATCCCTGTCTTCCAAATACCTCCTCAGAATTTGTTTCAGGTATGTTTTTGGGGTCCAAATACCTCATAAGGTGTTTGGAAGCCTATAGCATAGAAAACAGAGGCCTTTTGTCCACGACAAAGTTTAGATCCTGCAGTGTATTTGTACTGATACCAATGTGATCCTGTGATTGTACTTATACAAATATGTCATTTGTATTGAATATATGTACCTTTTACATACTCTATAGATTGATATTTTTTACAGCAACTTAGATTGCCACAGGGTCATTTCCAAGGAATATATGTATATATATATATATCACAAGTCGTCGATTTCTGCTTCGCATCTCTTAAACAAGAACTTGGGTTCAGAGATGCTACACCCCCCCGAAGTTTCAGAGTTCGGGTCCGAAAAGTTGCCTTCCCAATAGGAAAGCAGCCTTCCAATCAGCATTTTTTGGGCCGGTAAACTCACATAGCTGGCTGGAAGATGGACCCTGAATGAAGATGTATTTCCGCTTGAAAATGAGGATATTCCATATAGCTATGTTAGTTTTACCAGAGGGTATGTTAAACTTCGGGGGTGTAAGTTGGAATTGCAACAGAAATCGAGAAGTTTTCGACCAACGTTTTCACGGTGGGACCTCATCGGATCAGTCAAGAAGCAGCACCAACCCAGAAACTAAATTTGTATGGACTATTTATACATGCTTCATGTTTATTCAATTTTATTCATTTTGATGGTAAGTGTAGGTAAATACACCGGTCCCATTGAGTGTTTGGGACAGGTTCAACCTCCAAATTTCCCATGAAAATCCATGAAATCCATCACTGAGCCCCGACGCCGCGAAAATTCCTCAGACCTTAGATTCGGCTCGGAATCCTCCTGGGCAGCGGGCACCCAGCATCGGGATCCGAGATTTTTTTTTGTTGAGATTAAGACCTACAAAAGATTCTCCCAAAGGTGGGCCCCTATACCAGTTATAAATGGAGGGACAAAAACGGCCCCCTTTAAGTCTATAAGTGGCCGAAAATAAATGGGTGTTCCCTGGGGTGAAATCACCACCTTATGATTTCCAAGCAGGTGATTCAATTCGCGACCCTTTTTTATCCCCGAACGTTGGGTTGGTCACTTCACACAACCTTTGAGTTCGTGTCACGTGAACCCACTCACAATCCTAGAAGCCGGGCATTTTTTAAGCAGAATTGCTAGGAAGTTTGGCGGCTTGGTTCTGATTGGAATATAGGTGCCTTTTAAGAAATGCAACTTTCTATCAAAGAATTTGGATTTATTTTTATATACATTATAAATATGTTTTCATCATCATCATCATCATCATCATCATCATCATCATCATCATCATCATCATCATCACCATCATCATCATCAGTACAATCATCAGGAATGCAGTCCAGAGTCAAAAGGAAGACAGTCCTGAAAAGATGCTGGTTTGAAGCAAATATCGTTTTTCAACGACCTTCTTTCAGGTCTTGGGAGCCCTACCTGATCACTGGTTTCACCATGGGCGAACTTTCCAAAACACTCTTTCTCCTCATGATTTTAGACCCCCCCCAAAGACCTCCTAGCAAAAGAACACCTAGCTGTGAGGCATTTTGGATAGCTATAGGAAATGCATGGAATATGCAACCTTTACATGAAATTCTCTAGCAAAAAAATCCATCACAGACCAGAAGACCTCTATTAACTCAAAATGCAATCAATCTCACTCAATGGATCATCACTGAGTAACTTGTACTACTAGGACGCCACCAACCCCCGGTTGGCTAAATTTGTGTTCCGTGCCTAAGGCTACTAAAGGTGAAGTTGCGTGAGATGGAAGATGGCACTTTTGTAGCCAAGGGTAGCAAGGCGCAACTCCCGATAGTTACCACCTTCCAAAACTCCTTTTTGTGTGGAAACAATCTAAGGTTTTTGGTGTGAAAGTAATTGTATGTTTTTTTCATCAAGTGTTTGAGTTCCGGATTTTTATTGGGGAAACGACTTGCCGATGTTGATGTTTCAGACGTTTTCAGACCCCAAACTTCAGATTCATTACTCGAACTGAATGAACTGTGATGCTGTCATTTCACAGGAACCTGAACAACTATTTCAATCTATTTCAGATATTGCTTACAATACGGCATAAGGTTGGTGACATAGCTTTTTTTGATTGACTCAGAGTATCACCTAATGCTATCTGATTGTTAAATTGGCTCTGGGGATACCCATGATACTCCTAAACACCACTCATTTTCATCATGAAATCGGATTACAACCCAACCTTCCTTATTGGATCCCTGAATCCCTGCTACAAAAACCCGCTGTGAAATATACAAGGTGGGCCTCTACAATCCGTTGTAAATGGACTTATAATCCCTATAAACGGCCGAAAATACATGGGTAAGTGGGGATATAACCTCTATAAATGGAGTTATTTTACCCTACTTCTATAGTGATTTTTTGGGCCCATATCCCTCCAAGCTTCCCCCAGTTGTACGTTACAGTGCTGCCAGGGTAAAGGAAAAGTCCCCGCCCTCAGATCAGGGGGAGGAGCTGCGAAATGGAAGGTGAAGAGGTGGTACTTGGAGGATGGGCCCCCACTTAGGATACGTGGTTAGTTAAGGGGGGTACAACCCATTTATTTCTAGACTAGCCCTACGGGGTAGTAGACATAACACCACCATATCTAACCATTAACTAGGTGGTGTTTTTTTCACCACTCAAATAAACTGGATGATCCTCCAAGTGGGATGCGGTTCCAGCTCCGTGGATGCTAGTTTGAGATCTCCGATTGAAATTGAATGCCAACAATGGTGGGTTGTTGCCATCCTAAGTCTGGTTTTGCACCAGAAACTGTGTTTAGATATCTCTTAACATTTGGCAACTGCTGGTTTTTTAAGATGCCATTGTTAGTATGTCAAGTTTTGTTTTTTTGTTTGGGCATGTGTAATTTCCTCTCCACTAGGGTGGCATTATCTTAGGGATCACTATCGAACTCAACTGTTACTGGCTGCGGGACCACCACAAAAAATGGTGATAAACCACCCACCTACTATCTCAATACCCTCCTGGAAACTAGCTTATCCCTTTCCAGCCGTCACTTTAAAGTCGATGTTTTTCCTGTTCCCGTTTGGTGGGATATGGACTCGTTCACTGGAGGATATCATTTGAGAGATGTTTTTTTTTACATTGGGGACAACAAACTCTTTGGGCTGCAAACCTGCTGTTTGCGACCAAGTATAATTAAATTCATAAATATTTATTTCCACATATATATATATATATATTTCGGATTATTTCTCTTGCAAAATGCAATCAGTGACTCTTGGAGAAATTGATTCTCTCCCTGCAATTGACGGACAAATTCCTGCACCACCTGAAATGTATGAAACCCAAACACATGATGATTGAAATTTGGTGAAATCTCAGAATCACTTTGAAAGGATGTATATTTTTTTTGGGTCCTCAACAGGCGTTGGGAATGAATCCTTTTGCCTGATCCCCGAAAGGATCGGGGCCGTTGTTTCCAAAGGTAGCAAACCATCCCGGAAGCGAAGGATTCTATGGAAACGAGGTCGTTCATACCCATGGCTCCATGAGATTGGAATATTTGCCTATACTAATTTACTACATTTTTTTTAAGTTTATGAATATATAGCAGTCAAACGTGGAGTGTTTGGGATACAAAGCTTTTTTTTTATATCCTGGGCATCCATGAAAAAAGCACATTGTATACTATACCATTATTGCGCTATGCCCTTTGGGTTCAAAACCCCCAAACTTTATCCCCAGCCAATAAATAGTCACCACCAGAATTACAGCTTACATTTCTGAAGGCTTGCGAATCCCAACCTAAACCTTTACTTTCCACTGTCCCCACCCCTTGCTCCGCTCCTTAGGGTGGAGGACCGAGATCTCGGGCCAAGTTGGGTTGGGTGGGATGTGACATGTGATGTGTTTTAAAGTGGTAAAGATGTTGGTTTTGATGAGATCAACGGGGAATCCAAATTTGAGTGGCTTTTGCCAGGGGCAAACACAAGACTTTTAGTTTTAGTTTGTAAGTGTCAAGGCTGCTTTCGCAAAAAAAATACAGTTGATTTCTGTACATTCGATGTGTAGAGTGATGTTGGTTTCAAAGACATTTCATTCGTGAAGATTAAAAAACTATAAACTACTCCTCCTGAAGCCATACTGGAATTGGTTTGCTTCCACGGCTGCAACCTGATTCACTGAGCTGAGTTGTTTTTAAGTTGTGATGTTGGCTTACCTCGGTCCACGTGAGGAAAGGGCAAAGACAAAGATGGTGGGAAAGATGGTGGGAAAGATCGTGGTAAAGGCAGGGTGTCTTGCCAGTTCACTTACTGAAAGTTTTTCCAAGCTTGCTGGGTTTATCCAAGGTTGCTGGGGACCAGCGGACCAAATAATTTGGGTGTTTCAAAATGTGAAATAGCTGAGAAAGATGGAGACAGACTGCGAAGATGTGAGCTTTTGAGTTTTTGCCTTTCCATTGAAGAAATGAAGCAGCAAACTACTTGACATTTTTTGACTCCAATAATCAATCCACATACATGCTGCATTACTACATGCATTTATCACTCATACATTATTCACCCTCAAACTCTAAACTTGCAATTCACATGCGACTGAATGCAACTTGAAGAAAACATCACATGCAGTTTTTTGTTGCCTTTTTCTTCGTACAAAAACTGGGGCCCCTGGAACAAATTTGGTTTTCCGTATCCCATTTCTGGGAACTATGACCCCAGTTGCTTCTTGTAGTTTCGAAGTCCCCCGGATCTTTTTTCACAAAGGGAAAAGGACAAGAAAAGGCACACATATATAATCCCACTTCCACGAAAAAAAATCCTCTTTATCTTTAAAAGCTAATAAAGTATCCTTTAGGGATGTCTGATTAATTTGAAGCTCTACTTGGATGTCCCAGGAGATTAGAAGAGATGAGTAAGTAAAAGGTTAGTAAGTGGGTTATACCCCCAATACACGCCATTTATAAGTACAGTACAGGTACCATAACACATTGATCCTAACCATTGATCCTATCTTCCGTCCCGGGACATCCTAGTTTCCTACACCTCGCTAGTTTCCCCAAAAAACGGTCGGGACTCCAGCCATGGAAAGTTTTAGCGATTTGCCCAACCATGGCCTCCTTTTACTAGGGTGTCCATGGAAGTTAGTAACTATAGTTAGTAAGTTGGTTTATAACCTATTTAGGGGACTTACAACCTACTTTTAGAGGGGTTATAATCCATTTACTAAGTACCATGGACATCCCAGTACCTCAGTAGCCTCGGAAGGTCCAGCGATGTCCGCCTCCCGCCGTGCTGAACTTTTTGGCGACGACTCGCCGGACCGTCGCTCCCGCTCCCGCCCCAAGCGCAGCCGAAGCCGACGCAGTCGGAGTCGTTGGGGGACCTAAGGGGGGAGCGCGACAAAAAAGGGAGGGATATGAAACAACAACAACAACAACAACAACAACAACAACAACAACAACAACAACGACAACAACAACAACAACAACAACAACAACAACAACAACAACAACAACAACAACAACAACAACAACAACAAAANCGGAAAAGTCCCTACAAGGTGGGCCCCTACCCGTTATGACTCAGGTGAAATAACTCCTACAAGTATAGGGTATAGTTATTTAAAAACCCAATTACCCATTATTTTCGGCCGTTTCTAGGGGGGCCCCATAATGCTCCATGTGCAACCATCGGCTAGGCGCGCCCAGGATTTTTGATGCCATACTGTTGATGGTTCAGAAATCCGGCGGTTACACCAGTTGAGGGAAAGGTATGGAATCAGGTAGCTTAAAACCCATTATTTCCAAGGTTTTAGCACCATCCCAGGTGGTTACTCTTGCCGGATTTCTGAACCATCAACAGTACACCCCCGAAAATTAACATAGAACCTGAAAATGAGAGTTTGGAAGATGATTTTCCTTTTCCAGGGGGGTATTCTTGTGTTCCATGTTCATCTTCCGGGGTGTATTTTGGAGGGATTGGATTTTGAGAACTTCTCAATTCCAGCGTTGAATCATCGGAACATCGGGTTTTCTTCTAGGTAGAAGACGGAGTCCCAAGGTGCTTTTTCGCCAGTTGCCGGGAGAGATGGGATGTGGTGTGGATGGGGTAGGAACAATGAATGGTTTTGCTGTTGAGTGATTCAACACATATCTACGTATACTATAGTTGACAAGGTGGCTTGTATATACTATGAATAGTAAAGGACCTGGAGGTTATATATATATATCTATATCGTGATACTTCTACTATAGAACCGTGGGCTTCGAATATTCGAAGGAATCACTGCTGTTTGATCAATGTTTGTTTGATTTTGTGCGTTTCATCCTTCGACACATGTGGTTTTTTTAAGGCTAAGGCACAATTACATCTGAGTGTGAACAAACATTTTCTTTTGAAAACTTCATGCTTGTCCTTTGGATTGTTTTCAAAATCACTGGGAAGATTCTACTTGTGCCATCACGCCTGCAGCTTTTGTCGAGCTTAAGTTGGGGTTTGAACCGTATCCGCCCACGGACGTTTGAGCATTTTGTTAAGATGTGTTTGAACGGATTGATTTGGCAATGGCGAAGTTCGACTTAAAGGTGTGTAGAGAAGTGGAATCACACATGTGAGGCAACTCAAAAAAAAACAAGTGGCATGCACCTGGCATGAAACAAGAAAGCAACAAGTATCATATAAGATGCCACTAAAACTCACATACATGGTTTTTAAATGTCTCGTCCTCATCCTTGACAAATTTGACAATTTCCAGCCAGCCAGCCAATTAAAACAACATCCTGCATTTTTTTCAGTGGTCGAATTTCAAAGAACATCACCACCATCCAAGTTGATTCCATCACGACTTTGGGATGGGCTTGGATGACTTTACTCGGTGATGAGACGCTGGTTTTTGGGCGACCATGGGATCAAGTGGATCAAGTGGATTCGGATGTGAGCAAGTGGCATTGCATATCATAGACCCTTGGAATGGAAAACTATGGAAATTATCATGACATCTCTCTGGCGGTTTCCTGGGGAAAAGAGTTGGCTGTGATGATAATTTTCATGAACACCGCTATGTCTTCAGAAAGTATAGAAAATCTTCTCTTTTCTGCAGACAAAAATGCGGGGTTGGTGAATCACATGCTATATACCCAGTTGATGATAGATCGATAGAGCTTATTCGCTCTATAAGAATCAGGTCCAAGCTGTGGTTGGCAGGAATCAAAGACTTTTGAGTTGGCAAAGACGCAGGAATATGAATGTGACCTATATAGAAACCTATGGACAATACTGTAGCAACCGTAGACTGAACTTCAAGAAATACATATATTTATATGTATAAATGTATATTTATATAATTATACATATTTTTCTATTTGCATATATCTATATACATACATACATAATTATGTCTGTCAAATTGTGCTGAAAACATCGGAGTTTCAGGTCAGAGAGGGATGATGCAGATAAATTTTGTTGATTGATCATATGCTTTCTACCAGCGACCAAAAACAGGAAATCCCATTGATACACCTAACTTTCAAAACCTGAAAATCATTGAACATCTAAGGAGAACTTGCCAGCAAAGGACTTGGCAATGGTGGGAGCTAGCAGAAAGTTGTGGTGGCACATGCTCACAGAAGGCCGAAAAGATAGTTGAGTGAAGATCTTTAAGAAATGTTGGGAACAAATGAGCAATGATTGAATGAGCTAGCTCATGATAAGTGCTCCACCTAGCATATAAGATGATGCAATTGAACTAAAAGACGAAACGAAACGTAGAATTAGCCTGGTTGCAAGTTCGTGACATAACCTTTTTCAGTAAATCACATACTGGAAGATGTTGTAATTCTCTGAAATTTCAACTTTGAAAAACGGGAGAAGTGACACTCCCTAAAACTAACATATCACCTGAAAAGTGATGGTTGGAAGACTACTTTCCTTTTGAGATGGCCTATTTTCAGGGACCATGTTAGTTTCAGGGAGGGTACAATGGCCACTTTTCCGCCAAATCGCAAACACTTTCCCTCGACCATGGCAGTTGTTTTGTGTTACACTTGAAATGTGAGAAAACGACTCTTTACGGTGGGAGCCGGAAGTGTAAAGGTCAGTGACCCACTCCAAAGCTATACCACGCTTTTGGATGAGAGTTTGTTGTTGTTTCCTTGTTTCGAAGTTTTCCATTTTTTTGATTGAGGGATTACAATAAGGTAATGACAGTCTAAAAGATTATATGGGATTTTAAACCAACTAATAGTTCTTTGGCACACTTCTTTAATGATGGTTAAATACTTGGGATGACTCCGCTTTCCCAATGGAAGTTGTGAAGCTTAAGGTCGTGGCATTGATCTGTTAAAAAATGTAAAACCTCCAAAAAGGTCACTGTTCGTGACTGGGGAATCACCCAAAGTAATTGCAGTAATTTTCCTGATCAATGACTGAGGATGTCTTGTTTTTTCCATTTTGGATGCTGATTGAAAGCGTAAAATGTTTGGGACGCATTTGATGGCGCCTGGTCCATGTATGACACCATTTGGCAAGAAGATCCAGGCTAGCATACATCCTGGAAAATTTACCATCACATGTATTATGAGTACTCAAACTATACAACCATGTGGATTAATGTGTGATCCCTTTGAATAAATGTTTTGTTTTTTGTTAACAATTCTTTGAATCTCAATGATCTCAATGTGTCCATGCGTTTTTTTTTTGGGGGGTGAAGTTAGTATCTATCTACAAATTCATGTTTGTCCTAAGATAATTATTCAAGTTGTTGTTTCTTCTCAACGGATTCTTGACCCATGGAATTCATGATTCAAAAAATCACCAGATCACAGCCCGACCGAACGACCGAAGGGGAAGGCATAGACACAACGTGCTGCTGTTGATGTCCAGAGGCCAATCAAGAGATATTGTCAAACATCCTCCCGAAATCTACCGAATCAGTTGTTCCCCCCCAAAAAATGCCACCCATTTTGGGGGGGGATCAGACAATTGCCAAAAGTATGGTGATTTTGACATATTTCCCTAGTAATAGTACCGGGTTTTTATACATCCAACGTGGGTGGGTGATTTTAGTCACGCTGGGATTTTCGATAACATGGTACCGTAGTGCCACAGTACACCTCATTTAGGGAGACTTCAATAGTGACCTCAACCAACGATTGAAGAAAACCCTGCTACTGTAAGTGATGTATCTATACATATATATATATATATCTACTTGTTGTTTAGGATTGTTGCACTTTGCAGTGCATGATTAACTTGACCCAACAAGTCAGTGTGGTAAAATGATGATCTTAATTCATTCAGATGTCATAAGTTTAGGAACTCTCCTGCACCTCCAACCTTCCCTTGATTTTTACAGCCCCTTTGCTCCTTGATCCTGAGATGCGCCATGCTGAAACACCAAATTCTAAAATGGAGCTGCTGTACCTTCTGCTGTACCTTATTACCCTTTTTTTTGGGAGGAGATAGGGACATTTCAGTATAAATCACAGAAACAACTTATGTTTCTAGGGGATATCTAGGGGAGTATATCTTGATGAATATGTTTTAATATGTTGCATTCCATATTCGTGACCTTCTTATCCCCAAAACGTTGGGTTGGGCACTTCACTAACAACCTTTGAGGTCGGGTCATGTGTTCACTCACTCACCATCAGAATTGCCAGGTTCAGATCCTTATGACTCCAAGGGGAGGAAAAGTTACTGTACATGTTTTGGTGATATGAAAAATCGTCACAAGGAGTTTGGTGATATTTTTCCCAAACAAAACATGTATATAGTATGTCGACATACTGCTGCACATCCTTTTCGCACATCTACAATGCCGTATTGGGTTAGATAGTATTATATAGTATCTAGATACCAAGTAGTATGTTTTTGGTATCAATGCACAAGATATACAGTATGTACATGTGTTGTCTGATGTGGTTTCGTTTGAACATCCCTATGTCAATATACACCCCAGGTACTTCATCCCATTTGAGCAATGAAAGAAAACCTTGGTTGGTTGGGTTATATAGGGGATGAAAAACTACCCATTAAAAACAGTGATTATAATAAACCATTAAGGATCTCAATCAAACAACGGGTAATGGATGTTAATAGGGAGTTATAATATATGGATGTTAAGCAAAACATATTACAATCAAACCTATATAGGGATTGTAATAATCCATTAGTCTTATAATGGAAAGTTATAAGTTTTTTTGTTCGCGGCTCATTTGATCAGATGATTTCGATTGAACACGTGAGGCGATGCAATTTCCTGAAGCGTTTATGGCTTGCCGAAACTGCCTTGCTCTACGAGGTGGGTTCCTGGAAATCTCAAAGGGGACCCACAAATCACTGGGGGTTTTTACTAAGGATTTGTTGCATCCCACTTTTGTAAGTATTTTTGGATGGCCATCTTAGCTTTCAAGTTGGGTAAAGACGGTAAGTTTCCAAGTTTCCCTTCCAAGATACCTTGGGACCGTAGCTGTCTAGGCAACCCAAATCCACAAAACAACTTACCCAAAAACACACACCACTCAGCAATAACTTGGAAAAACGAGCCTTCTAGTGATATCAATTTGGAACTACAGTAATTTAGCAAAAAAAATAGTGAGTGTAGTTGAAAGATGAGGATAGAGTATAAGTACGTTTTTCCAGCAGAGGTTAAGAGTATTTTAAGGGCCACATCCAAAATGGTTTTCTTACAGACATTAACTATACAGGTCTAGATTCCATAGATGATGATCGAATCATACCAAACAACTTCTCATGTTAAGGTTTATAACAAAAAAACACGCTCCCATGTAGATATTGATTTCTTGACCTTCACAACTGTGCGGGTGCCACCAGTTGACCCGAATTTTCTGTTTTCTTCCAACTAGAATGTTCATGGTGAAGATATGGTGAGGTTTTAGCAGGGGGTTCAAGGGCCCCAGATGAAAGATATCAACGATCTTGCCCCAGCCCTGAACTAATGTCATGTGAGTTTCTCAACTTGGAGTTGCCTTCTTCAGGGAAGCTAAAAGACAACTAAGCTATAAAACGTGGAAACCAACATGTGAAACAACGAGTGATCTTTCTATTTCAGATCACATGGGCACATTATGCATCCCCATCTTTTGAATAATTTTTAGATATTGCTTGAGAAATTCTATAAGTCCCTCTTACCAACTTAACGACTAAGCATCAAGCAAAAGACTCCGTTTTCCCCCGTGGTGCACCTATTGGTTTCGGTGTTATTTTCGTATACTTTCAGTGGGCCCCGAATAATGGAGGGACATGGGGCCCCTATAAATGGCCTTATAAATTGGTTTCACTGGGGTTACACTTGAGGTTATAACCACTATAAACGGAGATATAACCCCTTGAAGTTGGGTAATTGGAGTTATAATCCTACTTATTGGGGTTAATTGTAACCCCTACTTATAACTGGTTTTTGGGCCCACCTTCCGTAGGAATTTGCTCCATTATGGCATGGAAACTGGTTGCTTTGCTCCAATGAAATTTCACTTCGACCTTTAACCCTGGAAGATCGAGGTGCCAACACAGCGGTTTTTTCCTGTGGGTTGATAAAAGGTAGAAAACAAACAATCCCTATCTGGGTGGTGGTTTCAAATATTAGCCACTTTGCTCAGGGGACTTCCCACTAGTGTGGTGGTGCAAGCAGACACCCTGAGGTTCAAATATTTTTTATTTTCAACCCTATTTGGGGAAGATTCCCATTTTGACTAACATTTTTCAGATGGGTTGAAACCACCAACTAGCTATAGGCATCCAGTCATATTCTCAGATGATGACCTTCGGGTGTCCAATCACCTCCAAAACGCATAGTATTTAGGCTCCACTACCATTCTCAGATGGTAAGTGGATCGCCAGGGAATTGATTTTATGGGGTGATATATCGATATATTTCTATATGTGTATGTTTACATATTATATGTGTATATATTGATGTATATAGACATAATCTCTGAACACACTAGTTTGAATATTGATATACATTTTTTGTATATAGACATATATATATATATATATTCATGTGCATAGATATATTTATCTACATATACTTATGCATAGTTTAGTATATTAATAGTAGCTGCACAGATTATAAGTATACAGGAACCTATGAAGATGAGAGCCCTATTTGTTTGGAGGGCTGAGAATGCACTTTCTTTCAACGGCCAACGGCCGGAAGGGAAGATGGAGGTACAGACCAAAAGATGGGAGTTTTTTTTCAGTACAAAAATCCACCAGAAAAAAAAACGAGTGCTGCCTTCAAACAGGTGGGCCCCAAAAAGAACAGTTCTAAGAAGTCCTGCACCAGTTTTATAATAGGATTTCAGTTGAAATGTATCCGGGAACTACTTTCATGGTTTCAAACACATGAGTACACGGGGTGGGCTTTCCAAAAAACAAGTTTGAAGTAGGGTGAACTAACTCCACTTGATTTCGGGGTGATTTTTACCCTAGTGAATCCCTTTTTTTTTGGGGGGGGGGGGCATTTATATAGGGGTCCCAGAGCTCCATTTATAAGGATCGGTTCGAAACGCCCACCGAAAGTTGGAATGCTGGGGTCAAAGGTCAATTTTTCCTAAGTTGTGTACCGATTCCGAATCATCGAGGACTCAGATGTGCCAAAATGGGACTGGCATTTCCAAGTTTATATGGACAAATTTGTAAGTGGGAAGATATGTTTTTTTCACCCGTTTTCCTAGTGGGTTAAGATAGAACCGTCAAGCAAGTGGGTTAAGATAACATCAAACTTACTTGGGAAGTGAGATGAAATTCCAGCAACTACAGATTCCAGCAATTGAGTCAAGGATTCAACAAAAATTCTACGTAAAATATGAGTGGTGAAAGCATGTAGCTAAAAAGATGTCCTTTTCAAAAAAGGGGAAGCTCTCATTTTCCAAAACCATTCATGTAGGTAAATATACCAGTCCCATGGAAGGTCAGGGACTGTGGCTTGCTTCCTGGTAAAGTCTACCTGGCAGCCAGCGCCATTCGCCCAGATGTCTTCTCTGCGGGTGGTCGCTTGTGGCTACAGGGTACGGAACTCCGCTTGCTACGACGTTTACCTATGCCACCTCAGAGTGTGCAGTTTCGATTGGCAGTACCTTTGAGAACAGCAGCTGTTTTTTGTGGAAGATATGCAAAAAAAAACACCAACATATTGGGGAGGATCAATGTTGATGCTAAAAATGTATGGTGATATTTGAGGGATGTGTATGTTGTAGATTGTTTTAATGGATTGGTTTTAAAATGACCCTGCGGTGATGCAAGGAACTGGTTGTTGTGTAGTTTTCCAATCCAGTTTGATGAATGGTACCTGAAAAATTAATGATTTCAACAAGGTGGGCTCCTGCGATCGTTATACATGGAGTTATGGGTTTCACTATAGGGTTATAACCCCAATAAGTAGAGTTATGGCCACCTACTTAAAACTGGTAGGGGTCCACTTTGTATATCTCCTCTTTGAAAAGACCATGGCATCAACCACTATGCTAAAACCGGCATGAATTTCCGCACTTAAGAATCGAGCAATTTGATTTTCTAAAGGCGTGATGTTCCTTCGGCATGATCTTTTCTCTGAAATCAAGAGCCTCAGAATCCAAAGCATCACAAAAGAGTGACTAGCAATCTACATGCAGATGTTTAATGATGTTTGATGCTGTTAGTTAGTTAGTTAGTTAGTTAGTTAGTTAGTTAGTTAGTGAGTGTGTTAGTTAGTTAGTTAGTTAGTTAGTGAGTGTGTTAGTGAGTGTGTTTGTTTGTTTGTTTGTTTGTTTGTTTGTTTGTTTGTTTGTTTGTTTGTTTGTTTGTCAATATAGCTGTTTACTTTCACTAAAACTAGATCTCCCATGGTCTAACGCCGAGCCGTCAATCCCACAATTTCGGGGTCACATTTGCAGAAACATGTAGAGAAATGAGCATGTTGGACCCAAAGAACAGGTACACCCCGGAAGATTAACATGGAACCTGAGAATTTTCAGGTTCTATGTTAATCTTCGGGGGTGTATAAATAGATATATGTTTTTGAGGGGAATGAATCTGGCAATATTCGTTTGCAGGGATATGACACCCCGGAGAAGGATTGAAGAACTACCACCTCTCAGGCTACTTTTCCGGAAGGAAAGTTACACTTCCCAAAGTAAAGTGAAACTTCCGAAAGGAAATGATTATTTTCCAAATATCATGTTTCAGATTTTCGGGGGTTGGCTCATGGGAGAAGCCAAGACACCAACTTGATCAATGGATTTCAATTCAAAAGGGAGTGATTATAAGAGAATCCGAGTTATTTTGGGAAAATCCTGGTTTGTGAAATAGTTTATGTTGGCCAGAATGCTACTGTATTGTATTTGTACTGTATTGTATTACCAACCCTCCTTAGAGTGTCAAAATGTATAGGACAGTGGTCACTGTTACTTGATAGCATAGCAACCTAAGGTATCCTTTTGTTTGCCATGGCCATTCACTGTTGGGTTTTGATGTTCCTTTAATGTTCTTTTAAAGATCAATGACTACAGGTCTCTGCAGAAGGTGACTGTGCGTTGGGTCATTTGACCCTGGAGGATGAGAAGGGCCGTGCATGTGTTTGGGCCTACGTGGAACGAAGGAGACGGAACGAAATGCCACAAGTCTCAATCTATCGAGATCTCTACTATCTATATGCATCATTGTGTATCAAGAATATGAATCAATGTGTCTGTGTATCATTCATATTCATGTAATTATATAAGATGCCTTTCCATACTATATTTTCACAGGAATCAATTTAATAGTTCACATTGTCAATTGAACAACATCACACCATCCTTGAACATAATGTGTCAATCTAACTCATAATCATCGGACTCAAATCCATCTGGACCCGTTGAGTCAACGGCATTCCACGGGAATAATCAGGAGCGACTTTGTGGGCATTCCGCTTTGCTGTCTTCATGTCAACTTGCTGGATCATCAGCTACTTAGCCAACTTGGAATCTGCAGTGGTTTTTGCGATTTTTGAAAGTCCTTCATTTAGGCAACTTTCATCATGACAATCACCAACAACCAAGCTTAAGTTCCAGAAAAATGGTAGTGACGAGTACAGTCTAATTCCCACACATTCATCAATGGTTCATTCAAATATCCAAGTTGTTGAGGGTTTGAACATAATTTTTAGGGATGAACATGAAGGGAATTTACATCCGAGCAGCGATCAGTTCACCTGGTTATTTGCTGTATGTAACGTAGGGGATCTAATCCACCAGACGTTTCAGGTACCAGAAATGCACGTCCTGAACCTTTTCTTGGATGGCGTTATACATAGGGGAGTTGTTGGTTTTCCCTTACATAAAGTGTATCCATTTACAGCTTAGGTGAGTACTATAGGATTCTGCTATACTTGGATGTCCCAGGAAGTTAGTAAATGGTTAGTAAATGGGTTATAACCCCAATATATCCCATTTATAAGTAGGTGAAATAACCCATTTACTAACTATTTACTAACTTCCTGGGACATCCAAGTAGCTGACTGTGTTGACAACTCCTTCCCCCCTCGAGCCAGCGGTACTCTCAGGTTATCAGCACTGCCAACTGGGCCCAAAGATTTTCTCACGCGCCTCGGTGCATCGGCACTTGGATGTTCCCCCGGAGGTTAGTAAACGGTTAGTAATTAAGTGGGTTACAACTCCAAATATATGCCATTTATAAGTAGGTTATGTTCCATTTAAATACTAACCATTTACTATCTTCCTGGGACATCCTAGTGGGATTAATTATCCACTCAGCCTAGGAATCAACTGTCATATTCTCAGATGATGACCTTCAGGTGTCGTTCATTATCTTCGAAACGCATAGGACATTTCAGGTTCCATGAAACCATTCTCAGTTTCGGTGAGACAGGATCCCTAGCGTCCCTAGGGTCAGTACTTGGTAAATCTTAGTAATTAAGATTAGTCCCTTAAACCCGAACAACCTCCTCGCGTTTGGTACTTTATTAGAGATTTCCATCCACGAGAAAGTAGTAGGCAACTAGCTTTTGCAGGTTGTTAAACCCAAGTTTTCTACCACCAAAGAGTTGAGTTTTCATGACATGACGATTCAAACAGAGTTGTTGCAAAGAAGTGCAGTTACTGCGTTCAATGGAAGGTAAGGCGCTCTGAAAGATGATCGAAAACCCATGTTCCTGAGTATGGGTAATGTTTCCATTCAGCCATTTAACTGTTGGAACACAAGGTGTTCAAAGCAACATTTGTGTTTTTGGCTGCAGTTTTTTCCACCCCAGAAAATTGCAGTTCCCATTTCATACCACAAATGATGGTTTTCAAAAAAAAGATAAAAAAGGTAACGTCAAGAGCCCCAACTTTGAGGGTGCCACTAACCCCCCCCACCCAGAAATAAGGGATTAATAGCCGGCCTTATTAAGGGAAACCAATGGTTAATAAACCCTGATCATAAGGCCTTTTTTCTGCGGGGTACGTTGGGTAGGTTAACCAGCCATACCTCATTCTGGATCCTGATGATCTCGAAGAAAATCATTGTTGGTCATTCTGTAGTTGTGGTAGTTGTAGTAGTTGTAATCCTAAATGTATTACTACTATATGATATGATTTTTCAATAGTCCCAGTAACTAACTACAAAATTTTCACAAGATAAGATACCATGTACTAGGCTCAGGTTGGATCCTTTCATTACATGGAGAAATGAGGCTCTCCTTTGATTTGGACTGGACTTTGCGGCGTTTGGTGAATATCCGCGTGGATGGCGTTCTGGTGGCGCAGGAGGACCATCTTTTTGGGGGGGCCGTGCATTCCTTCCCTGCAAAACACGAGAAGAGTGCAAACAACAACTCAACTCAACTCCCTTTACAGTAAAATGGTTTCTTTCTCAGCCTGTTGCCTGTTGATTGTTTTCAACTGTTTTTTTTCTCCAAGCACAAGTTTGAGCAACATGAAATGGCACGAGAGTACAATCGGTTCCATCACATCTTATATAAACTTCTTTCTTTGTGCAAGATGGGCGGCCTTAGTAGTTGCAAGTAGTGTGAAATAACTCCACTTGTAGGAGTTACACCCCCCAGGTAGCCATTTATAAGGCCATTGATAGGGGCCCCATAAGTCCGTTTATAACGATCGGTTCGGGGTCCATAAAATGTGGGTGCAAGTAGAGGGGATATCCGGGATATACTGCAATCAATCTTTGTGACTTAGACCAGATCCTCTATAAGTGTATATTGTTTGTCTTCGATTTGTTTCTTAAATAATGGTGGGACACAGTAAGAAGTCTTCCGCAAATATGGTGATTTATGAGGATTTTCAAGCAAAAAAGAGATGGTCCTTCGGGAACGGAACGTCCAGTCTGTGTTGGATTCCCAATCACTCTGGCAGGAAGATTTCCACAACACACGCTGCAGCGTAGCGAAACAGCTGCGGCTCTTCAATATGAGGGGCTATTCTTCTGCAAGTGCGTGGAGAGAACTCCTGCTGAGGGGGGAAAAAGGTGTATGCCCAGGCAGACAAGATTTAAAACAAGATAATGACACAAGTTTATTTGTTGTTGTTTTGTTTTGGTGATTCCTTGTAATTTGATGTACCCCAGTGAAAAAACTAACATACCGGTAACATACCCATATATCATACATCCCCCGAAAATTGAGGGGTGGAGTCGATGAAATTTCCCCTGTAAAATGGTCCCTTTTTAAGGGTCATGTTGATTTTCGGAGGGTAATTTGCTCTCCAGAAGTTATCCTTCCTTCAATCATTTGTCCTTCATCTTAAGTCCGAAACCAGGACTTTCGGACGTTTCATTTTTACGAGCCGTCACGGACGTGTACCACATGGAGACTTATACTTCAAGCCAATGATTCATGGTGGTTTGGATTTGAAGTTCTGGGGATGAAAACATATCCCAGTTTATGAGACTATGAATCAACATAGGCGAAATCCATGAGTTCGGGGATATATTTCTCATGGGAAATCCATGACGACTCACACGATGGAGAACCACTCATTCGGAAAGGGTGCTTCAGGATTGGGGGAATCTATATACATAAATTACCCCAACCTTTCATACTTTCATGCCAAATTCACCGGGAAGCGTGACTGGTCACCAAACATCACTTAGAACATGTTTCCCAAATTGAACGAAAACAAATTGCCGAAGTTAACTTCCACATGGTTTACCGTGTCCGAGAACAGATAGGCATAGTGTAGTTGTGTTCTTACTCAACTTGTTCTTGGGGCAAACACTTGAAATAGTTTACTGGAAACAAGTTTTTTCAACTCTTCATTTCTGAGATGTGTGCAAGTAAGACGCACATCCTCTCTCCCAAAATCCATTCCCGGGATATCAATTTGATCTGTATACCAATGATTCCCCCACAACTCACGGTTGTCCAACTCAAGCGACGAGGGTGATGCCAGTGGTGATGAAGAACCAAAGGAAGCTAGGAAAAGATTGCCGGAAGCCTCAGGATTGGGGTTTTATGCAGCCCGACGCTGAGTGAATTGGTAATCTGAAGGATGCGATTAAGACCAGACCGTGGTGGTATTTTTGGTAAAGTTGTGTTCTTCTTCATACGCGGTAATACGGATTCTAGTACATATATATATATATATATAATGAATTACGATCGCAAATCACCATTTGGGGTCATTCTATAGTCTATAGGACTATGCTGCTCACTTTTTCCAAGTGTCAAAAAAGCAGATCTAATTGATATGAAACTTTGATTGATCCAATTCCTTATTGGTGGTGCATATGTGGTTCATTGGGGAAACATCCCATATCAGCAACACTTGCCCCTTGGAATCCCCCGTCCCCGAAGCTGCCTGAGTTGTGTTTCTTGAACATCTGAAATCCTGGCAATTCTGCGATTGTGACTTTTTTGGGATGGTGAGTTCACGTGACCCGAACTCAAAGGTTGTGTGAAGTGACCAACCCAAGGTTTGGGGATAGAAAGGTCACGAACTGAATCACCTGGCGCACGCGCATGCTTTGATAGTTTGCCATATTTTCTTTTATTTTGAAGATGCCCATGAGCTCCATGTATGGATCATCTATCTACATTTGGCTTTAGGTAGATATTCCCTACATGGAGCATTTGAGATGTTACGTAAAAATCCCTTCTTACCCTCCCTGAAAGCAACAGCCAAAGCACCTGAAAACAATGGCGGGTACAAGGAAAGGATTGTTTTCCAAGCATCAATCTTTCAGGTGCTTTCAGCTGTTTGTTTCAAGGAGGATGATGTTTTTTCGCTTGGCAAATCTTTGGTAGTCCCTTAAAACTCGTAACCCCTTGAAATTTGGTGGGATTTTAGATGTCATGATGTCTTGTAATCCACTGAAGTTAAACCTTTAGCGTTTGGGACCCAGCAACTTTGCCGAGATAAATTCTTAACAAACAACCTGTGATATTGGGGGAGCGTTAAGGGTCGCCAGGTATGATGTATTTTCCTACGAAATGAGGAGCGTTAACAAAAGACCCAGAATCTTCAAAATCACAGGGGTTACTAAGGCCAACCTCTTTCGGAAGACACTTTTTGATAATTTTTCCCAGTGAACTTCTGGGTGAAATTCCAAGAATTTCCCTCCTTTTGACAATACGAATGCCCCCTAAGGATCCCTATCAACCATTACCAAAGCTCTACTTGGAGGATCATCCCATTTAGTAAGTGATTAGGATCACCCCCATTTTATAAGCCATGGAAAGGCCATTTGGAATGGGAATAACCCTACTTAGGGGACTTTAAACCATCCTTGGAGGGAATCTCTCCCTTCACAACTCGAGACTCTTCAGATCCCTTTTCAGGCCTCGTGGTTCGAATTTCTCATGAGCGAGGCGAGGAAATTTCGGGGAAAATGTGGTGGAAACTTTCACGGGGAGACGCCATACCTGGGAAGGTGGTTTGAACCATTTTTTTCATTCCCGCAAAATTGGGGAAATGATCCAAATTGACTGACCCAAACATGATGAAAAATGAATGGTTTTAAGACATATGGGTGAAATCGCCCCTTAACAATAGAGGGAAGGCCATGCGTTTTTCATGGTATTGACTGGAAGTTTGTTTTCTATGGAAGTGGTGGCCATGGTATGATGTAGTTAGGGAATCAGCATGATGCAAATAGGGAGTCCTTAAAGATATAGAATGGATACCCACACGATCCATGTATGATAGATGTACCTACATTTACCGTCAACATGAACCAAATGTAGGCTTATATAGTTTACAGTTTTAACTATCATTTAGGTGGTGTTTTCACTAACTATCATTTAGGGGGTTTGAATGCCAGATAATCATTTACAAGGCCATTCAAAGGGGTTATAACTCCATTTATAACTGTTAGGGGCCCACCTTGTACCTCATTATTATAAATCATACGGAGCCAGCCATTCTCGTGGAGTTTCCTCGTCGAAGTTGTTCAACTGGTGTCTTCCTTTTTTTGTGCAAAACAACATAACGATTGCCCTCCTGGGAACACCCAAAAAAGGCACTTTTGAGTCGATGATTTTTCTTTTTCCAAGGTGGGAATAGGTGGTATATGTCATCGTTCCCTGGAGGGTACTTTGCACGATGATTGAGTGTACCCTTTGTAAATTGCACGCGTTGCACCCGAAAATTGATGCTTGGAAGACTGGCAGGCAGGGTGCTTACTATTACTGGCAGGTGCTATGTTAGTTCATAAGAGTCAAGTCAATTTTGAATGATCCGATCCTCCAGTCAGGTCTAGGAATTTTCTTATGAATATCCAGAATAGCCTGTTGCAGGGTGACATCGTGACTTCTAAAATCCCTAGGACTTTTTTGTGTATTTGTGTATATATATATATATATTATTTATTTACACATACCATCCACAAGAATACAAACTCATTCTTTGAAATCGAATTGATGGTTGCACCCAACCCCAGAGTGTGATTCTAGGTGTAATCGCTATTATGAAATCGTCCATGAAATGGAACTCCTTCAATAAGAAAACATATATAGTCCATAGGATACAGTACCTACATTTACCATAAAATAATCAACCATTCATGTAGGTAAATATATCAGTCCCATGGATCCTATGGGTAATAGTTTTTCTTTGTTCGTTTTCACCTCAACCTCATTTTTTTGTTGGGTATCAAAGGCCTCACGTATGTTTTGAAGGGCTAGAGGTTTGGAGTGAAGTTCGTTAGGTCCATCTTTTCTGTTCAGATGGACCTTTCTTTTGGTTTCACAAAAATCCTCCATTTCTGGGTCTTTCGTTTCTGGAATCTCGGGAATTGCTTCCCAGGCCCTTGAGATTTTTGGACTTGAGCAGTTGATAGAGCTATTCCACAGTGAGGGGGTAGAAAATGGGTCCAGGCAGAGCAGCAGCAAGTATTAAGAGGAAGACATCCGACTGAGCACAAAAAATATGCCCAAAATGGTTTCAAGTCTTGTTTGTTGGGAAATGACATTGAGTAACATGAGGATTTGAACAAGGTTTTTCAGACTCCCTACCATGGATTTCTCACGTTCCGGTGGTTCCAGTGGTTCCTATTCATCATGCGGTTAAAGTAGTGGTCCGAGTCATACTAGAATCTATAGTGGTTCGCAACGGAGATAGCATCATGGAGATAGCAAAATACGAACGTGTCTTGTGTGGTGTCAGAAGACTGGAAGACTGTGGCAGTCAACATGTGTTGCGGGTACCCTTTTTGCTGTTGTTGGTTCTGTTTTTATATGCCAAGCAATGATCCATTTATAGGATCAATATTTCTGGAATACTCCAAGGAAAATTAACATGCCCGCTGAAAATCAATGGTTGAAAGATTTATTTCCTATTGAACTAGTCCCTTTTTATAGGGGACATTTGTTCGTTTTGGGGGCCGAAACTAGAAAAAATGGCTCCGGTCTTGGCATTTTGTTTAGTAGTTGGTGCGAACGAAAGGGAGCTAAGGAGTTGGAGGTATCTAAATCCCTTAATAGGGAGCGATTTGGAGCTACCCCCTTTCCAAGCACTGACTATTACAGTGATATATCCCCGGTTCACATGGATATAACTTGGTAGCTATTGGAACTGTATGAAGCTGCCCGTTTGCCATAAAAGTCAATAAAGTACAAAGGCAAAATCATTGCAAAGCACAGTTTGAAGAAAGATTTACCTCGTTTATACAGCAAAAGGATGCTAAAAAAAAGACCTGATCATTCTTTGCCTCTCACTGTGGGGCCTTTGCAAAAAAGTGCGTTCCGAAGCTCCAAAAAGTGCTAACCTGCCAACCACCTATATAAAAAAGGTGCTAACAAACAAGGACTCGGCCTTTGCACAACTGTTGGTCCGCATCTATTTGGACCTTTGGACGTGGTACGTTATATCCTCCACGGAGCCGTCACTGACGCTACGCCACTGTTGTCGGACAACGGTCGCGGTGCGAGACCCGTGATTTAGCGATGTGTGAGGGAATGCAGTCCAGCAAAAAGGTGTGAAGAATCATTCCATTTGAGCAGTGACCGGGTTGATTTTGGCTTATTCTATCTGTATGTAAAGGATTGTAAAGGTGTTAAACTACACAATATTTAAACTTGCAGTTTCCTAAGGGGGGTGGGCTTTTTTGAGTTCACAAGCTGTGAAAGGGATCTATTTGGAAGGAACGGGGTAACCTAAGATCCTTATCATAGGGAGCTAAGGCGATTCAGAGCGGCCCCTAGATTTCTATAGATTTCGATCGGCACATCTTAGTTTAGCACCTGAAAACCATGCCATTCCAAAAACAGAAAGTAGTTATTCTTACCAACCGTCTTCCAACCATCAATTTTCCAGGTGTTTGGCTGATTAAATAAATGAAACATCCGCAGATTGGACAACCTTTTTCTGTGTTTGGCTGTGTTTTTGTGTGCACAGCTTCCCTGTTTCAACATGCACAGCTTGGATCCCCAAGTCGAGCCACCAGTGTAAATGGTCGCCAAGGTAGGCTCTGTTAACATGAGGGCAAACTGCAAAGTCGGCAACAGTAACACAGTATTGTTGGTATCTACCCCATAGGATCCATGGGACCAACGGTATATTGTACCTACATTTACCATAAAAAATCTAGCATTAATGATCATTAATGTAGCAGGTAAATATACCTTTCGTCCCATGCATCCCTAGGGTACCATTGTTAATTAATTGAAACAAGAAGCAGCTTGAAGCTACCCCGAAAAAATGCCCGTGCTGTCTTTCCTTGGAGCCGTACCGTTGATGGTTCAAAAATCCCGCGTACAAAAAAAACCTGGGATGGTGCTAAAATCTGTCGTAAATAAGGGGATATTTACCATATCAACTGGTGAGTTTGCCGGATTTCAAGATTTCATCAACAGTAGCTCCTTTGGAAGGTATGAGTTTGCTTTTGTTCAATGGTTTGCTTCTCTAAAGCCTTCAACTTGCAGGATTTTGTGCGATATTTTCACCAGGGCGGGCCCCTACTAGATAGAAATGGAGTTATGACACCTACAAGTGGCCTTGGAAATATCGTATAAATAGGTAACTGGGGTTATAACCCTATTCATAGGGGTTTTAAACCTATTTGTACCTGGTAGGGGCCCACCTTGTAGATATGATAACACATGACAACATATGATAGCATGTCATTGTGAGACATCCACTCATATCATTTGTTGTTTTTTGGCGTCATTGAAACCTATCTTTTTTTCGCCCCCGTGACGTTGACCAATCAAGAAGCGAAATCTTCGCTTCAATTTGTGCAGGGTTCAACAAGCAATTGAATCGAAGAGTTGTGCTCCAATCCGGGAGGTATTTGCAAAAAGAGCCCCAAAACATAACAAGCAAAAGATGGATCCTCACAAGACAATTGAGCATCAGGCAAAAATCATTAAACATAACCTTTTTTTTTGTAAGATGGAGATTGCAACCACCCGGACTCGTCCCACATTGCCACAAGTGAAATCTCATCAGCGATTCTTAGCTCTTCGGCATCAACACCAACTAATCAAAAGAGGCATCAACGGAGGCAACCGGAGCAACCAACCCACATGGATGAATAAAATCCTACCTTCAAACATTTTGGAAATTTGAAGTACTGTAATGTGGTCTTCAAGTCCTCATCAATTTGGACTGAAGATGAAGAAAATGGAAAGCGTTTGAGATTCATAATGTTCTTTCTTTGGAAATAATGGTGACAAAACCATTTGATTTATTCAACAATATTCAACAAGACCCTTCAAGACTAATCACTCCATATTTCTGCAAAAAGAAAAATCATCAAAGTTCCCTCCGGTTTTTCCGACCTTACACCGCGGATCATCTGCTTCCGCGGTTTGGATTCTTCCGCTTTTTCGGATTTCACGATGGAGGCCCATGTGTCGATGAGATTTTGGGAAGCTGCCACTGGTGTTGGTTGAGTTGAGTACCCCCCCTAGTAGCTTTGATCCAGCATTTTTGTTTTCAGGATCTTGAGTAGTATAGTGATTTTAGTCATATGTTGAAAAAAAACATGGATGAACCAAAAAATGTCAGATATTTTTTGCTAGAAGTTTTCATTTGGCAAGTTGAAAATGATCATTTTTTGATCAACATTTGACGACCATGACTCTTATAAGTTGTTGGAGGGATCGGAATTTCATTGGGAAATACTACCAGCTGCTTGCGGTGATGGAAATTTCAGGGTGAACTCAACACGAAACTCCCAAAACTGCACAGCTTGAATCTATCAAAATATAAAACCCATAGCATCCATGTATGGTATATATGATTTACCTGCATGACTACCATGTTTTACCATTAAAAACAACCATTCATGTAGGTAAATATACCAGTCCCATGGATGGTATGTTTTGTTTTGACAATTCTTTCCTCTAAAAACGCTAGTTTTCTTTTGGCCAATGGCTGCGGGCCGAGAAAAAATCCCCCAGCCGCGGATGTCATGTCGTCCAGTGGTGTTTTTTTCTTCTACATGCCGTTGGTCAAGTTTCAACGGGTTTCAAACGTTGAGCAGTTTTTTGTGGCAAGGAAAGTGTTGGGAAAGACGACTTTCCCCGTTTTATTTTTGGACATACCGAGATTGATGCCCCGGGGGTCCTGAAATAAATTAAAATGTTGAAAAATGAAACCATCCTCTTTTCGGAAAGGATTGATATGAAAATATATATATCCCTAAGGATCCATACCCCCTCCCTAGAGTAGGTTTGATGGTCCCAATTCCATCCCCACAACAGGATTATAACGTTAATCCTTAGGGTATGTAATATATACCTGGAACCTGCAGATGTCCTCTATTTTTAGCCTTGACCCCTCCAAAACAAGGTTTTTTTCCAATCAAAACAAGGGGCCCCATTTATATAGGGTTCCAGGTATGAATATGATGTGATTCACGATAGAAATATGATGTTTCAATTAGGTGACCTTCCCAAACACCCGTTAATTACCTTGAACTTCGTTCAGGTTGCATCTCATGTTTGGTGAGAAGCACTGGAGGCCCATGACGTCAACTTCTAGCGTCCCAAAGTGCCATACAAAACACCAAAAACAATGGTGGTCTCGAAAGAAAACAAAATGCCCGCAAAAATTCGGTTTTAAGGAGTTTTTAAGTTTGGCAATTTGTCATATAGATATTTGTATATATAGACATACCATTTATAGATATAGCATAGTTTTTCAAATTCCTCCAAATATCTCCTGATGTTATTGGTGTTTAGGTTGTTTGGGGTCCAAAGACATCCTCAAAGGCTAGTTTATGATTTTGGGAGTTTGCAGTGTAGTTGTCTAGATGGTGTTTTCAATACTTTGTTAGTTTTTTTTGCCCTGACGATCTATTTTGACGAGCAATGTCTCAATCTGGTTGGAAACCCAACTGGAACAAGCGTCACAAAAAATCTAATCATATTCGAATTATAATTTCCTGAGGATTGTGGTGAAGTGAGTTTTGAGTATTTTTTGTTGAAGGAAATGTTTCCAATTAGATAACCCTATGTGTTTTCCCAACCATGCAAGTCCAAGACCATCGAGAATACCCGCCTTGGATTTTGTTCAAAAATGTTAGCTTGCACAAGGCCACAGGCTCCACATATTTAAATGTCAACACCTTCCATATGGGTGTTTCCAAAAATAAGGGTACCCAAAAATGGATGGTTTATAATGGAAAACCCTACTAAAATGGATGATTTGGGGGTATCACTATTTTCGGAAACATCCATATACAATCATCTAACTGGCGGCTATGTGCAGTCCCACGTGGGTGTTTAACATTTCTGAATAGCTTTTACCAGAGACATTTCCATTGACAAAACATGGGATGGGCCGTGTTAGCATTTCCCCCCATGTTTTCCATTTTGAACCAGGTGGTGACCACGAAATGTCGTGGGAGGTGGGGTATGGTTAGTGTGAGGTGTTTAGGTTTCATTCAGATGTGGATCCAGCTACTATAGCTGGTAGTGTTATAGATGTGGTTCGGGTATACAGGTAGGTGTCAATGAGATATACTGTGATCCTCAAAGACGTGTCAATAGCTGATAGTTTCATGTTTTGATGATTAGTCGTGTTGCTTATACATACTTTGGTAGATTACTCGATAAATAGTGTTTTGTTCTAAGTGGGATATCCGGATATCTATTTTGACGACCGAAATCTGTGTAACTGTTTGTTTTGAACTCTACCCACGAAAAAAATCCTAAACATCATCATACTTGTGTTTTATTACATTTATTGGTAACTTAATGTTGAGCCAACGGGTATAATTTACGACGACATGAAATCACCCAAACTGGTAGGGACATACTTAGGGGGGTGGACGATTCCAAATGACCCAAACGATTGAGGAAAAATCGATATCATCCAGTCGTTCCTTGAAATTGCCCCAGAGTTTCTGCAGTTGTGGAAGGTTGGGATCATGTTCTTAACTTCTTTTTTTTGTGGGGCGTTTCAATAAGTCTACCCCTAAGAATCATGGGATCTCGAGTGCCTGGTGGTTCGGAGATCCTAGAACCCCTGCCAAAAACAACATCCAAGCCCCTTTGTATATAGGAGGGTCGAATGATTCTTAGGGTATTCTGAATTTCAAAGTGGATAAATCATGGAGTTATGGAAAATGCCTGGCAACAGTCGCGAAATTTAATTTCCAATCCCTAGGGATCTTATAATCACCGAAAGTGAGAATGGTTTCATGGAACCGAAATGTCCTATGCGTTTCAATTTCGGTGATGGATGACCCCGAAGGCCATCAGCTGAGAATATGACGATTGATTCCTAGGGAATATCACTTTTAATGAAAGCTTCCCTACTGTTGATGGTTCAGAAATCCGGCTAACCACCTGGGATGTATTAAAACCATGAAAAATAATGGGATCAACTATACCTTTCCCTCAACTGGTTAGCCGGATTTCTTCCATCAACTTAGCCATTCCCATACCATCCATGTATGGTATATTTACCTACATTTACCATAATCAACCAAATGCAGGTGAATATACCATACATGGATGCTTTGTCCAGCAACCCGCTGCTCCAGGGCTTGTCCCATACGCAGCTCCCAGCACCTTCATGGGAGGAGATCGATGGGGAGCCTTGAAGGATCATCCAGTTTACTACGTGGTTAAGAACCATGGTTAGTACTGTTAATGGAAGAAATCCGGCTAACCAGTTGATATGGAGAATCTACCATTATTTACATGGTTTATCTATTTTAGGTGGTGCAGGATTTCTTCCAACAGTATGTCTACTAAATAGGGTTAGTCTAGTAATAAATGGGATGTAACCCCCTTAACTAACCACTTGCTAAGTGGGGTGATCCTCCAAGTAGGGCTACTTTGATGATCAGAAACAAGGTCAACCACTCTTGATGGAACTGGCTAAGTTCCTGACCGTAACATGTATAAAGTTCTGTTGTGTGAGAAACTGCTGAACTGGTGCAGCAGTTCTTTCATCAGTACCAGCTTCCGATTCTGAACAAAGTGACCTTTGGATTCACATATAATTGGAGCTCTCTCTCTCTCTCGCTGTTGAACTAAACAAAACGTTACTATTACTATATTATTATTATATGAATCCCAACAAAAAAATTGATGGCTTCAAAAACCGGGTTCGTAGGCACTGTAGGCACTGTAGGTGGCTTAAACTGTTTCAACTCCCCCAAATAAAACCCTACATTTTTCCGTGGGAGAAACAGGGATCGCATCCATTTGGGGACGGTTTCGACCTTGGGAAAGATGAAAGCAGTTTGGGAAAAAAACATCGTAAATACCTAAAAAGGTGGGCCCCTACTAGTTGCAAATGGAGTTTTTTTTCCCATATAAATGGCCATGGTCCGTTATAAGCTTAGTACGTACTCTTTCTCCAAGAATCATGGTTCAGTGGAAAATGGCGGGATATTTGCAAGGTAACGATCCTATTTGAGATATAATTACGCATATTTACACCATATTACACCCATTTTTCACTGAACCATGATGATGGGAGGAAGATGGAGGAAGGGTAGCGATTGCGGTAGAAAGTGTTTCTTCGCTTAGTTTGAGAGGACAAAAGCATTGAACACTGTTTGATTTTTTGTTTTCACGTTGACGAGTGGAATCAATGTGATTCTATCCATGTTCACTCTCACTCGACATGCAAAGTTGTTTTTGGACCTGGGATACTTGCAGTACACTTAGTACAGTACCCTTACACACCAATCAACACAGGCTTTCATAGATGGCTTCAAAGCAAAACCACAACCATAAATAATGGTTGAAACAAGACCTTTGAAAGGGACTTAGAGGTAATCCTGAGGTACCAGGAGGTGTATGTACTGGGATGTCCATGGTACTTAGCAGATGGTTTATAACCCCTATATAAGCAGGTTGCAAGTCCAATAAATAGGTTATTTCATAACTTCCTATCTAGCTACTGGCTTCCATGCACTTCCTAGTAGGAATAGGTTTCCCCCACAAATCTCCAGGATGAATATCAGCTCCGACGATGCATTGGAAATGGCTCATTTGGACAAGTCTTTCTGATGCTACACAAAGAGGCGCGGTAGACCTACAAGGTGTTACTGTTGATGGAAGAAATCCTGCACCAGTTGATGGGTATTTAATCCCATTATTTACAAGGTGTTTTACATCCCAAGTGGTGCAGGATTTCTTCCATCAACAGTATGACTCCACTTGTAGGGGTGATAGCCCCAGTTACCCATTTACTATCGGCCATTTATCAGGGCCCTACAACTCCATTTATAGCTAAGGCCCACCTTGTACCATGACAATGAAGTGATGGGAGTTGATTATCAATTTCCACAAGGCCTAAAGATCTGGAAGGGCGTACGCAATCTTCATTTGTTACAGGGAAGAGGGTTACATCAGGGGTCATTAAATTACCTGTTTTGGGAGAGATCAAACAATGCACATGTAGGGTAATGTTGAGGGATTTCCCTTCTAAATAGTGCCTCGTTTGGGTTGGTAATCTAATGATCCCTGAATTAGTTGATATAGTTGGTGAAAGGAAACAGAAAGGGAGGACGGGCAGCAAGGTGTTTCAAGATTCAAGACTCTATTCATATCAAGTAAGTGGCTACAAGTGGTGCCACTTGTACTTGACCACTGGAAAGAACCTGGTGGAGCCCAGTTTACATATCTCGTAAGTTCCCCCAGTTAGAACTGTTTTTTTGGGCCCACCTTATGGTACATGTAGGTCCTGTATAGGGTATAAATATACCATACTCCTAGAGTGTTTGGGATAATTTTTAGGGTTTCAAAATCCTGCTGATCACTGCTAGGAGTGGGATCTAGGTGGGTAGGGGAACTTGTTGGGTCCAATACCTCCAACCCTTCCAAGGTCTAAAAAGGAAGCCTAAGGGGTACAACCGATCATCTAGTTGGTGGTTTCAAATATGTTTTTATGTTCACCCCTATTTGGGGAAGATGAACCCATTTTGACGATCATATTTTTCAAATGGGTTGAAACCACCAACTAGTCATCTAATCATATCTAGTCAGTCTATATAGTTGTTGTTTTTGTTGCCATATAGGGAAGTGTTCGAAATCAAACATGATTTTGGTGTAAGATGTGATTTCCAGATTGTAGCACAGATATATTTTTTTCTGGAAGAAATCCCAGAAAATCCAGGATCAACTCTTATAAACTACACCCATTACCTGCTGCTTATCTGATGTTTTTTTGATTAACACTACACAGATATTGCCTGTGTATATCCTATCTTCACTGGTAGTGGGGTTGGGATATACCCAAGATATTGCCTGTTCTTGGGTCTTTCAACGTGCACACTTTCCACTTTCCCTGACTTGCGATTCACATCGACAGGAGCAGCGGGAGTACGTCATGAAGAGCATCGAATTGCAAACAGTTGGGGACGGCAGTCCAGTGAAAAATCATCAACAAAAACCCAGGTGGTCAGTGACTTGTTTAGCTTGCTTGGATTCACTGAATATATTTGAAGATTTTTTGCAGGATTTGAGCATCAGAGTTATGAACATCAATCGTGAGCATTTGGTGTTTTTCAATGTTGTACATGTTAAAGTGGTTGAACAAAAATGTCCAGTCAATGACAGTGTTTGTTCACTATACTCTACAGCCCTGGAATTCCACAACTTATTGTTTTCATTGCTTTGTTTTGCGTAAGGACCATTGTTGTGGTAAGGATTTACCATCAACATATCCAGGGGACTCTTCTATTGAACAGCATGAATCATTTGAGACGGAACTCTACGGGAAAACCGCGAATCTTGACCCTGAAAATCCAGCACGTGGGGAAAGAACCTGTAAGCCAAAGAAAGAGTTTGCCTATAGAATTGTCCAACTAAACTTCCTTGTATCATACCTGTCTCTTTTGTACTTATTCCCGGCGATCATCATCCAAGAAGTACCCAATTATTTTCATTGTCATAGTGACTGCCAATATACACCGCTAGTAAGTGCCAAACTGTGATGATTATTCTTGTCTTTCCAAAATACTATGCCAGCAAGACTGCGATCTTTCAAAGATCTTGGATCTACCCCCCCGCCCAGCAAACAGTTTTCAATGGAGGTTTTTTTCGGGATCCCCGAGACTACAACATGTAATCCCGGTGTTCACTGGCATGACTTGACTCCAAGCCATCAAGGCTTTAGTGATTTTCCCACAAAAAAAAACACGAAGGAAAACACCAAAAAAAAACATAACTAGGTTGTGTTTTCCAACTCAAATATTTGATAATGTTCACCCCTGATTTTGTAGGAGAGATGATCCACTTTAGACTTTGACGTGTCTAGTTTTTTTCAAAATGGGTGGTGAAAAACCACGACCATAGCTTTCTCAACCATAAAAAAAGACCAGGCTTCAGATGAAGGACGCCAACAGATGGAACTGGAGGCTTGCAATGGTCTGTTGGTCTATTTACCTACGTTTTTTTGTAGTTTGGGGGGAGTAAATGTTTTGGTAAATAAAGTGTTTTTGGGCAATCTAGCACAATTATGTTTGATTTCCAAATGAACGAACTAATTAATTTGAATGGCTTTGACTTGCGATCTGATGTATTCTCTTGGCCGAAGACGTTGGACCTATGCTATTCCATGGGTTTCTATTAGCCTTGATTGTTTTTGTTGCAACCTTCGGTTGGTTTGTCATAAAGGTTGGTGGTTTCCAATTCTATGCATACCTCCAAGCAATTATGTAGTCCCTTTCATAAGGGCAAAAAGCCTTTTGCGGCCGACCCAAAAATCAAATGGTTGTTGAATTTCCCCAATCAATTTTCTGATTGTTTCCAAAGCTTTCTCACGGCCACAGTCGGGTTCAGACTCATCTTCCAGCAACACGCATGTGCTGGCGTTTTTTTTTGGTTTTACTAAGAAACCGTATAAAATCAAACAAGCAAAAAAACACCAAGGATTCGTGTCTGTTGAAAATCCCAAAAACTTCAATCTTTCCCATGCTTTTCATTATGGTTTTAAAACTCATCTGAAAAAAATCTCCCAGCCAGTGGCAGGTACAACTGTTTGGTCCTCAGGGTCGTTGTCGTTGGACCCCAGTCATGATTCGAGTTACGTACAAAAAAGTGAACCCCAAAAATACAAGCCGATCGTTACAAGGTGGGACCCTTCGAGCCGATCGTTACAACTAGAGGGACATAAACGACCCCATATAAATTGGACCGAAAAGAAATGGATGAAGTGGTGTTATTTCACCCTTTATATAAGTGAAGTTATGGGTTGGTGGATGGTAGGAAGATGATATTTTGGGATGATGACTTCAGGTTCCAACATGTAACCCATAGCCATCCATGGGACGAAAAGTATATTTACCGATCCATGAATGGTTGTGTTTGATGGTAAAAATGTAGCTGAATATACCATGGATGCTTTGGGCAAGTTTACGGGGAAGTAACTTCTTAACATCCTTTCAAATGGGCAAAGCTGGTGGGTGTTTTTCGAAGGGTGTTTTTGGATAGAGCTTGGTTTGTACAGCTTGTACGTCTTAGATTTCTGTTGTTTCCAGAACCCATCGGATCCATGGGACTGTTAGATTCACCTACATTTGGTTGATGTTTATGGTAAATGTAGGTAAATATACCATACATGAATCCTATGGGAAGCAAAACTAGATACGATTGTCTGTACAGAAACGGAGAAAAAAGTCGCATCATTTCCGTAGCATCCATATGCAATTTCCCACATGTTATCATTTTCTCTACATCTATCATGAACAAGATCTAATTGCAGACATAATATGTATATAAATAATTATGGATGATGCAGCATAATCTCAGTATAATCTTGACATTATCAACATCATCCCAGGTTTGTGTTTGTGTTATCCTTTGGACCCCAAAACCATGAGAAATGAAGGTTTTAGGCTCAAAATCAAAATATATTGGTAATACTATCTAAAACTGAAGGTTTGCCTGTTAAAATGGGTGCTTTTTTGATGAAACCAGTCTGACACCGACCGAGGTTGAGAAATATGCAACATCCCAACATCGTGGCCTACAGAGATTCCTTTGTAGATCAATCAGGACTGGTGGTGGTGGCAACTCAACTGACCTCTATTTTTGAAGGTCAACCCTCCAAAACAAGGGTCTTTCCCAATCAAAACAAGGGTCATTCATTTGGGTTCTAGGTATATATAAATATATTTCCATATATTTCTCTAGAAATATACATTTACCATAAAAATCAACCAAAACTAGGTATATCACCATGCATGGATCCCAGAATATGCCAGATATTTTTTATGTTCACCCCGAAAATTGGGGGGAAGATGATTCCCATTTTGACCAGCAGATTCTTCAAAGGGGTTGGTCCAACCACCTTCAGTAGAGGACATTTGTGCATCTTCATGGAATATTGTGAGTCCGCAAGCTCAGCGAAAAAAGCAAAAATCTGGGATGAGTTTGGAAAAGTTGGTTGGTGGAAGATGGTGGAAAGGCACAAGGAGGTAACAAATCAATCCACCGGTTTTTATGGCCAAACATTATGAGAATGCTTGAAAAAATGGAACCTATATTTGTTCACTCCCTAAGTGAATAATCTGAGAATATGACCGGCTTGATTCCTAGTGAACACAAGTCGACATGGAAGAAAGCAACAAAAGATCCTGCAAGGTGGGCCGCTTCCAATTACAAATAGAGGTATTTTCACCCTCCCTATAAATGGCCTTATAAATGGGTATTCACTGGGGTTATATTTCACCCCAAAATCATTGGAGTTATTTGGACCCCTACTGAAACAACTGGTATATCTGTGGGGCCCACCGACCGTGGATTTTGTCGACCGAGGCATGGCGATGTGTTCAGCTATTTGCAAGATTTGAGAAGGACGACTGGGAGACCCAGCGTTTGCCCTTGGAAAGTTTCAGGAGTGAATTCAAGTTCGCTGGTCAAAACTTCTCCGTAGAAAATAGGATTGGAATCCATAAGGCGCAAATTCGGTAAACCGATGGTGTTTCGGAGAATTTCGAGATTTTTGGGGCGAATTTTTTCATCACCCCGAAACAGTGCTTCAAAACTGCACCGTCCGACCTCTCAGATGCATCAATGCGGGGGGCAGCTGAGGCAACTACCTCAAGAACCTCAGCTCCTGGAGTGGTTCACTCAAATCGTTTGGGTGCGCCGTCCAAATGCCAGATTTTACGGCATTCCTGTTTAACATCCATGTATATGGTATATCTATACCTACATGTTTGGTTGATTTTTTACGGTAAATGTATGGTAGATATATACCAGTCCCACGGATTCTATGGGATTGGAATGTATTGGAAGAATCCGATGCTGCATGCTAGTTTGAAGGACTTTTCTTTCAGATGGATTCGATGGCTCATCCAGTCGGGTTTTTTGTGGTTTCTTTCACTATTTGTTTTTGTTGTCAGGTGGTGGTTTCTAATATTTTCTTATTTTCAAACCGGGGGGGAAATGATCCAATTTGACGAAGAGACTACAAAATTCACATCGGTGTCTCAACCGCCTAGTTTGTTCAAATTTGTTCACACTTCACTCCTTGTGGGGACTGATCCGATTTTGGGCAATATCTTTATATTCACTTGGGTTGAAACCGCCTATTTTTTTTAAATCTCAGTGGAACCTTACAAATCACCAAAGATGGAAATGAACTGAACCCTCTCTGAAAACTTCTGTTGCACACGTAGCAGAATATAGGTTGGAAGATTTCTTTCCTTTAGGAAACATGTTGTTCGTTCCCTACTGGCAGATTTGCCAGGCCTTGCAATCCTTGCATCAGCAGAAGATCTTGCCTCTCAGCGACTGAATTGCTTGGATTTGTAAATGTGGTCGACCGTGTTTCTTGCTACCATTCGCATCATCATCATCATCATCATCATCATCATCATCATCATCATCAACACCCCAAGCCCCCGAGGGATTTTTGGTCACTTGTTCCAAGCATCGTGATGTTGCGGCAAACCTAAGGTAACATCCAACACTTCACCCGAAACTGAGACTAAAAAAACCTCAAAATGTTACTAGGGTGTCCATGGAAGTTGGTATATAACTCTGCCTAAGGCAATCACTTAACGAGGATGCTTTGAGGGGACCCGACTGTGCAATTTAATTCGGGCTGTGTCTTTGACTCGATTCGCCGCAGAAAAAAAAAAAAGTTAGTAAGTTGGTTTATAACCTATTTAGGGGACGTATCCCAACCTACTTATTATAAATGGGGTTATAAATCCATTTACTAAGTACCAGCAGAACATCCTAGTACCTCAGTATGATAGAAAAATCTTCCGGCTTCCGATGCTTGGGGTTCACCAAAAATGATGTGTTTTCCTTTCATCACGAAAATTATTTTGGGGGAAAGATGGATCCAATTTGACTTTATATAATCATATTTTTTTTTCAAAAACAGGTTGGTTCAACCAGCAACATATCTATGTGGTGCTTGTTTTTGGGGGGCCGGGTGAAGCTTTGCACCTTACCTTGCCGGCCTTGGAAAAATCATCCCAAGGCATCGAGATTTGAAGACCCAAAACATCTTCCTGGCTGGGAGTCGGTCTGGGAGCCTCGGAAGCTGTCCAGCGGATCGTCGTTGAAGAATAGATGGAGGGGATCGACATATATAAACGGCCCACTGTTTTTTTTAATAAATGGCCGATAATATCCATGGATGTACATAGGTAAGTGGCATTAAAAGATCCCCAGCTATAAGTGGAGTGGAGTTAGTTCACCGTACTTATATAACTGGTTTTTGGGCCCACTTTGTAGGGTATGATGCCATTAATTAGTTGCTAAGTTGGTACACTCGCAGTGTGACAGCTCGGCCCGGACATCGACTCCAACTAATTATTGATTCTCAGGGGCGAGATCTTAGTTGGAGGGGTAAACTTCTTTTTTGGGGGGCCTTGGTTTATGGAAGTTTAGCAGCTTGCCCTTGAAAATAAGCCATCCCAAAAGGAAAGTACTGTAATCTTAATCTTCCAACTACTGTATCATTTTTCAGGGGCAATGTTAAACTTCGGGGGTGTATCGAAAAAGACCTGAATCACTACTTTTTCAGACAAGCAAGTAACCACCAAGTCACCTACCCAGAAATCGACAGATAATCACAGACCCGATAAATCTTGCTGAGCTGGACAACAGCATGAAATGCATCTCTTTCTCATTGGCCACCAATTGGGGTTGCAATTCTAGAAATTTTGTATATGGATTGTACTGGCGGTTCTGTGTTGTTTGCTTGTTGATGATTTTTGAATGTTGTATGTGTATCATGTATATATATATATACCATCATCCCATATACTATTTGGTTTTAATCATTTTCTGTTCGATAACAGTGAGTTCATAACCAACATACTCACATATTGTATTTTACCTCTCTTTAATTTGACACACATTTCTTTGACTTTTAGAGTCTTACAGGAAATTTGGACCTCACGTTTTATTCAAAACATCATCCGAAAAAGAATCTGAACTTCTGGTGTTTTTCAGCATCCATGTCATCATCCCTCAAAAGGACTAAGAATCCCTAACAAGACATCACTAGTGTTGATGGTTCAGAAATCCTGCCTCACCTGCCTTGGTTCGCTCCGTCGGTACGGGCGGACGTCCTGAACGCACGTTGTGAAACGCACGTTCTGGAACGTACGTTGTGGGATAATCCTTTTTTTTCCCGTTCCTTTTTTTTGGTAAACTATAGACAACTTGTTTGCATGATGGACGACATTGAGTGTGAACCCATTCTTAAGGTGCCAAGATGTAGTCAGTCTCCTCCATTTTCACCATTGGGTGGTTGCAGGTGACAGTGTTGGATGTGGGAGCCTCTGGCTCAAAATGGTGGAGCCTGAGGTCATTCAACATTTGAAAGACCTTGGCCATACTGTGGATCTCACTGACTCGTCTCCAGGCCAATGGCAAAAGCGCGGTCTGAAAACTTTGAGGGCAAGTCAGGGACGGAGTGAGCGTTTCTGGGCTCTGACATCAAGGCAGGCCAGTCCAATTCGGAATCGGCTGCTTCCAGAGACGAAGATAATGATCTGCAATATAGCAGCGAACTGGAGGTTGCTGTACCCTCATGTCCCTTGCATTCCAGTTGGGAGTCTGGCGCTCCATGGGCCGATGAAGATGAAGATGTTCCGGCGCAGCCGAGCATCTTTCAAGATGTGAGACTTGCCCCTGTCAAAGACAGGAAGCTGCCAAGCAAGCAATGCTGCCATGCTGCTGAAGACAGATACTGAGTCACCAATCCTTCCAGATACTGAGTCACCAATCCTTTTTCCCAGTATCAGATAAAGTGCTAAGGGGTTCTTGCACATGACAATCAATTTATATATAACACATAGATATAGCATAAATACATCGCCCGGATCCTTTCCTCGAGCACTCGTTTGGGACGCACATTCTGAACACAGCGTTCATCGTTCCACGGGCCACGGGTTCTAAGTGTAAAGCCCTGTAAATACTGGGTTAAACTATATATCAAATCGTACAGGATTTCAGCCATCAGCAGTAACAAAGATTCGGAGGCTTACTTCAGCTTGGTGAATGGCCATTCATCTATGACATGCTGGAACCCACACGACCTTTACTGTATTTTTGTATGGAAACTGCCTTGTGTTTGGCAATGTTGACCTTCAAAACATAGAGATGCCAAGTTGAGTTCTATAGGTAGATGTACTGTTTATTTGTTTTTCATTTTATAACTTATATACTCCATACCCAAAAGTCTATCCTTGATTCGTATAAGTTGCCTATCCGGCCTATCTTTAACCTCATCTTTAACGGGTGGGTATCGTCGGTCCTCGTGTGAAGTTTCCTCAGGCACCAATTGGCAGCCAAACTTGGAGATTTTGGTGTGGCCAAGGTGAGCTGTAGAAAAAATGGGGTGAAACATTCAGTTACCCACACTGTCGATGGTTCAGAAATCCGGCGATCACCACCTGGGATGGTGCTAAAACCCGTCGTATTCAAAATGGGAGAAACGAAACTAAACAACCTCAACTGGTGAGTTGATCCCGGATTTCAGACATCAACGGGATCCATAGGACTGCTATATTTACCTAAATTTGCCATACAACTCAACCATTCATGTAGATATGGTTTTTCACTATCGTAGGGGAAATATACAAAGTCCGTCCCGATGGATCGGTTGGGTGGAAGTTAAAACTCCAACTCCCTATACCTATGCCCTTGGGGGCTTTAACATGTAAACCAGCAAAAAATTGAAGATTCCGGTTGGATGACGCCAGATGCAGGAAAGAATCCGTGGTGAGTAACTGTAGGGAAATGAAGTATTGATCTACTTGTATGAACTCGATTCCCAAACAGTTTCCATAGAAGTTCTGTAACTCTGGACCTCCAAGTGGCTGGAAACCACTTCTATATGAGGTATAACACACCAACGAATGTGATCATGAGTAGTGATGATTTTAGATGAGGTTTCTCACCCATTTAATATTGCAGCAGGGGAAACATGATAAGTAGAATGAAAAGGCCACTTTAAGAAGCAATTAGTTAATTCCAATTACTTTCCATTGAATCCTAGTTGTTTAATAGGGATTCTTTTCATGGTTTATTATCATCCCCACATATACTGTGGGTAGTATAATGCCCTAGATAGGTCTTTTTTCATTGCGCAATTGTCATCCAAGTGGCAGAAAGCAACCATCAAGAAACTCCATGCCCGGTTTGCCCCTGTGACACCCCAGATGCCAGGTGTTGTCCTCGACCGCTGACTTAGCCAAAACGTTCCTTCGCTTTTTATGCATAGACCAAAACTTGTATTCAACCAAGTGGTTGAAAGTGAAGTTCTATATGGGAAGTATAGCAGATAAAAGGTAGCGAATATTATGAGAATTAAACGAGTTGGAGAAGTAGTGCTGTACTTTCCACCAAACAATGTTCCGTAGGTCGCTGCAAAAGGCAATTCTCTGGCCACCATGAGAGGGTACGATTTTTTTTTAACTCCAAACATAGGATTTGTGTTGTTTCTTTTTTTTCTTATCTTGGATACTGGATGACATGATTATCCTGATTACAGGATTTTAATACAAAAAAATGGTTGCCAACATTCAAAGGTTGCACACATCCATTTCACCAAAAAGTCGAGGTTTTGGGATTTAGATTTTGGTCGCCGAAAGATTCAGCGTTCGACCGTTGGTCCAGTGATGTTTTGTTTCCTGGCGAAAAGACATGTGATCTAAGCTTTAAACAGATGTAGCTACCCTGTTTTCCGCCAAGGGTAGCTTTTATGTATAGGTCAATCTGTAGCTAGGATTGCCATGAAAGTACAAGAAATGGGTGTCTCTCACATTGGGATCCTAAAAAAAACTATTTAAGTTTCATAACTGGATTGGCCATTTTGATTTCTGTAGATTTTGCCAGGTATCCTAACCTCCTTAGGCATACCATAACTGGGTGGTGGTTTCAAACATTTTTTAGTTTCATCCCCACCTGGAAAAATGATCCAATTTGACTAATGTTTTTCAAATGGGTTGAAACCACCAATTGGATAAGCTCATTCAGCTGCATTGGGGTGTCTCCACTTGATTCTGCCCTATAGATCCTCATTTGTGTGAAGTTTTTCATCACGTTGCACACCATGGATGTCTCCCCGGCCCCACATCTCCTTGTTTTGGGGGACAGGGTACAAGTTGGGCCCTATACCAGTCATAAGTAGGGGCCCATAACTCAACTTGAAGAGGTTATAAGCCCAGTTACCCATTTGTACACATTGTTTTTCTCCATTTCAAACGATCAGCTCGAACCGCCCACCAAATTTTGGTGAATTTGGGGGTGATTTTTCTTCACCCTGAAAATCGGCACAACATGTTTTGGAGCATTTTTTGGGGGAAGGCTACCAGCTGCCTTCTGTAACACCCTTCGTAGTCGGAATTTCCAAGGCAGATTGGAACACCTTTCTATATGTCTCCTGCTGGTGATCTCAGGGGTGAGCGGTTTGGATCTGACTGTGGGAGATTTTTTTAGTTGAGTAAAGAGAAGGAAGTCAAAGAAAGGTGGATGATGATGATGATGATGATGGTGATGATGATGATGATGATGATGATGATGATGATGATGATGATGATGATGATGATGACAATGTTGATCTTGTGAGTGTGCATGCTTTGTGGTGTACAACTACAACCCTTTCGCAGTTTTTGATTGTTTTATCAGGATATATTTGCAGAAGCTGAATTTGTTAGATGTGGACATGTTTTTCTCACCTGCCAGCTATCTCTGAACATTTCCCAAAAAAAAACAGAGAAGCCAAGGAACCAACTATACATGGAAAACAAACAAAAGCACCGACAGACAACCAAAGACACCATCAAACAGACACGGCAAGAAACACCGTTGAACCATTTGAAATGCTTCTTTCATGTGTCGAATCTCCGAAGAAAAACACCTCCATCCAGCAGTGTCGTTTGTCTCTCGCTTCACTGAGGAACTCATCAACAGTCATCCTTACAGCTACAAGAGTCGGGGTTTCCCACGTGTGAAAACACACGGGTGCGAAAAAAACACATTGACCCCTGGTGACTAGTGGAAGCCATGGAAACTTTCAGGTATTGGAATGGGAGAAAGTTGGACCTTGGATGTAGATGGTTGATAGGTCTCCAAAATTTGTGGAAACCACAAGACTTCACTGGACATGTTTATCATGCTACGCTGCTACAGAGTGTGTATTGAAACAAGCGTTTGTTGGAGTTTGTTAGATGCCCTGTTGTTTTTTTTGAAAGTCGGCACGGTAGTTAAAAAAAAGCCCAGAATTCTTATCAAATCACATCAACCCAAAAAAGTTAAGTAAATTATCCCTTGGTTGGGTGCAAGAGGGGCACACATTCAATAATAATCACCTTCGTCATTTTATTTGAGGCAAGGACCTTCCAAAAAAAACACCTTCAAAGCAAGCACTGTTACTAGTTCGGGGCATGGCTCAACATGTATCTTTATCATATATATCTATAAATGCCAAACATCGGTGACAATATCTTCACTACCAAACGAAGGGGCCTATACATCCTATCTCTCCCAATAGGCGTTTTTTTTTTACGACCACTTGCAGCTTGGGTTTGGTACAGCAACACACCTACTACCCAGTGATGCGTCGGGAATATTGTAGATCATATATGCCACTTGGATTTGTGTTTTTGTTGGGTGAATTTTTTTCGGATTCGAAATCCATGGGATTCGAAACCCATTTTTCGATTCACCACCATTTGGGAGATGTTTGTTTTTTTTGTCCGAGCATCTTGTGCAAATCTAAGACCATGAAATAAGGGGATCCCGTTAACCTTAAGCAATCTGATCAATCAGTATTTCCCCTAAGAATCCAGGTATGTCCTAAGAAAGGGTAAGTTCCACCTACATTCCTATTGTAAGGATGGGTTTGGAACCCTGAAATCCTACTCTAGGAATGGTCCCGTTTGGATTCTTAGGCTTCATGTTTCATGGCTTTCGATTGTGGATCACTTGATCACTACTCTACTCTCAACAAATTTCCAAGACTGGGTCATATCTCCCAAAAGGGAAGATTCAATCAAAACATGGAAGTATTTGGTGGTTGAACCAACCCATCGGCAAAATATAAGTTGGTCAAATTGGATCATCTACCTGGTTAGGGGTTTAAACAAATCTTTAAACTCCCCAAAACTAACAGTTTGCCCCTGCAAATTGGTGCTTGGAACATGAATTTCCTTTTGGGGGCCCGGGGGGAACTGTTAGTTTCAGGGAGGGTGATTTTCATATTTCTCACTTTGTCAAAGAACTTTCTGTAAATGTTTGTTCTTTCCCCCCCTGTACTGTAAGTTCTTGAGGCAAACAAGCCTTGGAGCTGATTTACCATGCAGTTTGCACCCCTGAAGTTACAAAGCTCCCTCCATTGAAAACATGCCGGAGTTGGGAGAAGCCATCCTTCCCCTTTTCAAAGATGGCCTAAGTCTTCATCAAACAAAAACCCGCCATGAGTTCAACTTCTTCCCGGGTTGTGCACCCAGTATATATTAAACCTGCAGGTTTATGTCGGTTTATGTTTGTTTTTGTATTTTTTGCCATTGATCTACTGGTTGATGATGGTTAATTGAAAGGTTACTCTATCGTAAAGACCATGTAAAACCAGTAGGTTAACCGTCAGCAACAAGTAGATCTTTTGTCCAGGAATCAACAACTTGTTGATTTGTGGTTAATTTGTATTCCATTTCTGAAGGATGTCCAGAAATCAACAGATATTTATTGTTGTTGGATGGAACACATCCCTTCTGAAGTTGATGGAACACCCCTCAAGATGATGGTTTCATTTTGGCCCGAACTTGGATGGGGAACTTTCCCCCAAATCACGGGGATACACAAAAAATCCCAAATCGTGGGGTGTAAATGTTCCCAAAATCATGGAGGGGGGGGTTGCATTTTCAACGACTTTTCGAAACCAACTCTGACTAATCACCCTAAGAATCACCCTGGACCATCATTTCCCACATCCTGACTGACTCTCCGAAACCAACGCGACGCTTGCCTTTTGATCGAAAAATGATAGTCTGATAGGCGATGTTTGGGGCTTGGGCTGTGTTTTGTACGAGATCATCAATGGACACCGAGCCACTTGGGCCGAAGGGGACGTGGTTTTCCACGGGTCAGTTTGATGGGGGAGGTGTGCAAGTGGTAGGATGTGATGTTAGGAATATGTGTGGAAACAGTGTGTCAGAAAGAAAAGGGATGGTTTTAGGATTTTCGTTGTTTCTTTGATTTTTGTTTTTAATTTGGGTGGATTTTGTGTGATTACCAGGTTATTTTTGGTGATTGATATTTGTTGGTAACCATATGGAATGTATGGATGTTTGGGGGGGGGGTTGTCCAACTAGTTTGAAGCCACATTGGCATTTCATGAATGAGAATTCTTGCCGACACACGCACACACAGACACACACAAAGAGAGACCGTCAGCACGATACCGTCCCCATTGGACATGTCATGTTTTACACTTCAAAGAAGAACAACTGCGTCAGCTTGAATGAAGTGCATTCCCACCTTGCCTAGAGTCTTCTAGCTACTGGAAAATATGATGGAGCTCAACTTCAAGTAGTTCCCAAGATTGAAGGGGGTAAGTGGATGCAAACATCATACCTCCCCTGAAATGATCTGAAGCCCCTGAAAATCAATGGCTGGACGATGAAATTCCCTTTTGAGATGGCCTATCTTCAAGGGCTATGTGGCTATGTTATTTTCAGGGAGTATATAGAGAGTTGATGTGGCAACAAAGTCACCAGCAATTAGTCATACAGTATTACATTCTGAGCAAGTTCGGAAAGGACCTCCTGTTGATTCAAGAAATCCTGCACCACCTAGGAGGTAAAAACGCTGTAAACAATGGGATAAACTACCTTTCCCTCAACTGGTTCGATTTCTTCCATCAACAGTACCTACCAAATCTGTATTGTTTTTGGTGTTGTTTGGCTTCCACTGAATTCAGGGCCTTGAAAATCCAAAAAGCCCTGAAACTTCATTGTTTTAAGCAGTGTTTTTGTTGGGGTAATGAAGTCTTGAATTTAACCAAAATTTGGTGTTTTTTGAAAATGGGGCCCGACCTTTCCCTTTTTTTGCGGGGGAGGGGGGGGAAATTCAGGTTTGGTGAAATAGACACTTCATCATAGTTATGCCTCCTATTACCAATGAATCAAATGTGATATTTGAAAACCTAGTCTATTTGTAGGTTCACTTGCATTTTTATATTATAATAGGTGAAAAAAACATTTGGATAGTATATGATGATACTATAGTTGGTCCAAAAAATCCAGGTTTTCGATATACCAACAAGGTGGTTCCCCAACCAGTTGTAGATAAGGTTGCAACTCCACTTATGGGGGTTATAATTAACCCCAGGAACACCCATTGATTTTGAGTTTGCGCCATTAAAATAGGGGGCCGTTTTTGTCCCTCCATTCATGACGATCGGCAAATAGGGGCCCCACCTTGGAAATGAATATATCAGATGTATGGTGAAACTCCTCCGCCAAAAAAAAACTGAGGGATTCGGTGATTCGCCAGGGTTTGGATTTATATTCCAAATGGAATCGTTTTGTTTTCTCCAAAAAAAACCCATGCCTGGAAAGCCAAGTGCCTTATTTTTAAGGCAATAGTTGCTGGTTTTAGGGGTTTCCAGTTGCCTAAAAAAAAATAGGACACTTGGCGTTCCAGGTGGGTTCTTTTTGTTGGACAAGTTTGGACAGTCAGAAAAACCCGAAATTCTGAGGCCTTTGACGCGCAGAGTTTGAATGGTTCCTTTGAAGCTCTGATTTTTTGATGGGATTTTTGATGTGGATCTATTAATAAGCTATTATAATGGTTACCTATTAACCAACCAGTCTACAGTATGATTGGATGGTGATTATTTTACCTAAATCATATGGGGATTATAATGTCTTATTACAAGGATACAGATACAGTACCTATATGAACCCAACCGTGTATCATTGGATGCCACAAGTTGTTTTTTTTGATGTTGCTCAGTTGCTCAGGTGAAGTAACAACAGGGGTCATCAAAGTATCCCTTTAGCGCAAGCAAATTATAGCAACCAAACCGCCGAGGGAATTTCCCCTTTTAGCAAAGACATTTCGCCCGAAGAAGTCTTGGAACCCACTTTGTGAATTTTGTAGATGGCTTATGATGAGGGATGATGGATGATGGATGAGGAGTGATGGATGAGGAGTGATGGATGAGGAGTGATGGATGATGACGATGATGTTATGATCAGAAATGATAGTGTTTCAGATGTTTTCAGGGTTTCAGGCTTTCTTGTTGTTTCATGGATTATGATTCTGATAGGTTTTTTGTGTTAACAATTTGAGTGGATGAGAAAACCGCAAACACACACAATCATTTGGATGTTAGAGAGAAGTTTATTGGTTTGTTCAATATCAGCTCTATTCAATTGTGTCATGCAACATATTCACCACCAGTACTAAACTACTTGTAAGAAACATGTTAACATGATGTAAAGTCCTCTAGGTGGTGTCAGTTGAAATAGTGTTTTTGGAATTTTCTTGGGAACATGATCCAATTTCACAATATATAATAATAATATGTTTCAAATGGCTTGGTTCAACCACCAAAAGTCCCTCTATTGATAAACAGCTTGGTGGGTGAAAAAAAAACACATCCATTTGGATGTGGATGAATTTTCTCTCAGCTTATATACAGTAGACTCTGTTCTCTCCAGAAGTCCCAAGATCCAGCCAGGTTTCAGGTTTCCCTACTCACATCATCTACTTATTTTCCAAGGTGTTTTGGGAGGATCACCTATTTTAAGACCCCAGATTGGGTCTTGATGAGTGATGAGCAAATGAGGACAGCATGATAATCTTTCATAAAATATCACAAGATATCACAAGCAAATGCTTGAGCACTAGCCGCTAGCCAGTTTAAAGTGAAATCTGACATGAAAGATGGTTGCAAAATTTCAGCCAGCCATTTTCAGCACAAAGGGCAATTTTTCTGGCTTCCAAGCGTCCAGGGTGGGAGCCTTCATCATGATTTTTCTGCCACGGTGTAAGTCATGAATAGCTACCTGCCATCGGCCTTCCCCAAAGGTTTGGCATTGAAGATCATCAAGGGAAGTTATACTCCCATCTCTGCAGGCTCGGTCCGTTTTTTTTTTTCGCTGACTTTACGGGTAGGATTTTGAAGTGAAACTCCTGAAAAAAAACAGGCAGAGCGTATTTAAAAAATTGATGCTTGTGTAAAGCCAGATTTTTCCTTGCAACTATGTGGATATTTAGTGTTCAAGTTGTTTTGTTGGGGTTGGAAGTAGGATTATGATTGCAGTAGAACATTGTCTTTTTCTTACGTGTAGATATATATATATATATATACAAATATATACTATACGTATATATTTCCAATGATACACAGTAATGAATATATACATTGATATGTTTGTTTCTTTGCTTATTTGCCTTTTTTTTTGGGGGTTCACTTATAGCCCATCCCTCGAGAAAGTATTTCGGAGATCAGTAGAACTATATAGTTCATTTGGATTTGCAAGAAGGGTTTTTGATTGTAGTACTTCCTGTCCACCCACCAATACTTTGCAGCATCGCTGGTTACAATTGAAGCAGGTTCATGGTTCACGTAAAGAATGTCACTGTGACAGTGCTTGGATGACTTGGACTTCGCAAAACATTTACCTGCGCAAACATGTTTATTGAGTGTTCTTATCATTCATTGGGTGTACGAAATCAATTTTTTGACTGAATGTTTTTTTAAATGTTTGATCACTAAGTTCTACCATGGGATTCATCACGATTGTAGAAATCATCATCTTTTTGTTTAATAACCACCAGCCAAACCTTTCTTTCGGGTTTTGCTGTACGACGACTTTTCTTCGCACTTGTGGTGCCCAATGTCTGCTTTGTGAGGTTGCAGCAACAGCACGAAGCAACTCATACAGCAGATGCTGACGAAGAATCCTAGCCATAGGCCCGGGCCAGGATGTACAGAAATTGTATCATGGCTATAGTCAACCTACCGCCTCCCGTAACGCACGTCCCCCGTTAGAACTAAGGGTTTAATATGGCCATATTAAGGGAAACCAATGATAATTAGACCCTTCATAAGGCCTTATTTCTGGGGGGGGTACGTAGGGGGGGTAGGTTGACCAGCCATGAATGTTTTAGTTTTGGTAGCCGGCCATTAAGCCCAAGGAATTGATGGATGATTGGATGATGGCGTCCATTCCATTCGTGCCAATTGAACTGACTTACTCCCCCTGAAATTTAACATAGATACTCAAAATTGAGCAAAAAAGCCATTTTGAAAGATACATGTTCCAAACGTTCATTATTAGTATAAATGTTAGATGTCGGGGGTGTATATGAGTTTCAAAACCCAAACGAGGCTTTGCTTGCTCGTGACCAGCAGCATTTGCTTGAACAAAAAAACAGTTTGTCAAAGTTATGCTCACAACAGGTCAACCCCACGCCATGATATACCTACTTTTTTTGAACTGACACGGCTGCGGAAATAACTCCATTTATAGGGGTGAAACAACCCCAGTTACCCATTTATTCTACCCATGTATATGGGTTATAAATCTATGTATAACGATTGTAGGGGCCCACCTTGCGTGAATATAATGGTAGTGGCATCGGACGAATCATTTGAGATATATGAAACTATTCCGCAAAAATGAAAGATTAGCGCCATGCCTTCAATGGGTAGTTGGATTTCTTCCGGCAATAGTATTACCAGCGACAAATCCCAGCAATGAAGTATTGTCCACGTTGGATGATGATTCTACAAGAGTTGGCCAAGTGTAGGATGATGACAAGGTCCCATGCTAGTTATAAACGGAGTTATAACCCCTTTAAATGGCCTTCAAAACGGGTGACTGGTGTTAAAACCCCTCTATAAGTGGAGTTATACCACTACTCAAAACTGGAAGTGGGTGAAAGATAAATACTTTGGCCACTTGGCCTTTTCGGAACGCAGCAATCCTCTTCGCCTGTGCCGCTTGCTCTAGCGGAGAGGCCTTCATTGAAAGAGATTCTCCACATGCCATTGATTCGATCGAAGATTCTTCCAGCTTACAGGTGCGCGTGCGTCGTGGCCCCTTTTTGGTTGGAAAAAAGAAGAAACAAAAAAAAACACCAACGAATCCGACCTGGGTGGTGGTTTATTTTTATTTTTTGAATGTTCATCCCTATTTGGGGGAAATGATCCAAATTGACTATATCATATTTTTGAGATGGGGTTTGAAACCACCAACTAAATTTGAGTGTGAAGAAAACCTGAGGCTTATTCGGTTACCAGAACCCCCAAAACCTACATTTCCAGAGGTCTTTATTTATTTTTCCATGGTTTTTGGAGGCTCATGGTATTTCAAGGCCGGTTGAAGTGACCGAAGGTGGAACCGGTTCCTGGCAACCTTGAGCTCTGATTCTTGCTGAAGCCACCCAGGAGCTCTATTGCTGCTGGTACTCCTGAAAGCAGGCGAAAAGGATTCTTGGGGAAAACAACGGTTGCTGTTAATTGCCCATCAACTTTACCCTTAAAAAACCCAACCAGGGTTGCCTCAAATAATGGTATGTTCCTATGTTTCCCAGGTATTTCAGATTGCAGTGGTATTGATTTTTTGGAGTTTCTCCAGGCACATGAAAATTAGTCTAGAGTCTATTTAGCCAGTCAATTTGAATAGTTCAACCAACAATCGTTCACCCTGACTTTTCCACAAATGGTTCATGTATTTGGGATTCAATCGGAATATGCTGTGTGGGTTGTATCAAAAACTATCTCGAAAAGGCCTCCAATTCTATGAATTACCGATCCTACTCCGAACACATTTTTTTTGGAGATTGGGGGAGGTCCTATAAGATGTTGAAGCATCTCAATCATTCTATAGTTGAGCTGAGTAGGATGTCAAAATAGATGTCTAGACCAACAAATGACCCTTCTTTTGCTTGGAGGCTTGATCTTAAGAAAATAGAATCTTATTTGGGATCTAGCTGTTTATATATACACTTCCACACATATATATATATATATACAGGAATATATACATATTATGTGTATATATATATATAGTGGAGATATGTATATTTATATAGATATCTATTTATATTTACATAAATATCGCCACCCCAAGGACGTCAGATGACCCCTGTTTTGGAGCTGATGACAAAATAACGAACATAAGTCCCACAGGATCCACTTCGTTTCAGGTTGGCTTTTGGTGGTGGTGGTGGTGGTGGTGGTGGTGGTGGTGGTGGTGGTGGTGGTTGTGGTTAGGATAACACAAAAAAGTCACAGATAACCACTGGAAAATTCAGGTAAATGATGATGATATAAGATTCACGTGACAACCTGAGTTGGGAAGGCTCACCAACAAACGCCTTACTATACGCATGATGGGCTCGAAAGCTGGATAGAATATGTGAACACCAGATGTCCCTGCAATTCACCCCAAAACATTATATATTTTTTTATAAATCATATGATTTGACCAGGAGGCTCTCCTCACCTACATGTTCCAGTGATCCATGTTGTTGTAGACATGTTAAGGACTCCTTTTTCAAACGGATCCCTTGAAGAGAAACCTTAATCTAGAGCTTCACTAGCAAGCTTCATCGGATCATATTTTTTTGCTCTGATCAATTGATGCTAAAACACATCTTCCAGGCAGACCAGCTGCAGGAAATAGTCGTACCGACGATCCTCATCAATTGGAAATCCAGAACGACAATAGCTTGGTAGTGTACCGAGTAGTTTCTCAATTAAATATATCTATATGTTGTTTGTTGATAGAGTTTTACCAGAAAACAACTGATATCTTTTGAATCCTAACAAGATTGCATTTCAACTTATGGTGACCCTGGTATGATCCAACAAATGGTATGTTGAAAATGGGGATTATCATCCAAGTTAATACACAACGACTGAATATGATATCTATATGATATCTACCCTTATAACGGAGGTGTCATGTGCAACCTCGTCCCACCAAAAAGGTCGTTTGGTTAGGATTTTTTTAAACTTATGGCTTACCACGTTGTTGAAATATCATCCTTTGCCAAGAGAATAGCTATGCATATGCAGTGTTTCTTGTTGGAAGAGTGTCAATGAACCACCCAACTAAGCTTGGGAGCATATCCAACATCTTCCATAAGCTACTTCCTTAGCTGCTTCCTCATGGCTATGCCATGGTTACGCCGCGCTGGCCGGCTGACTCCTCTGGCGGCGGCAGTGTATTCGAGTGATGTGAAACGATGGAGGACACAGGCTGATGTGATTTTTTGTGTGGCTTCATTTCCTAGAATTGGTATGCATTGGATCTAACCCCCACCCACGTGAAGGATCATCCAATTTACTTTTCTACATGGTTAGTAACCATGGTTGGTAAGTCCACTGAGCAGGGTCAGTCTAGTAATAAATGGGTTGTAACCCCCTTAACTAACCACTTACTGAATGGCCAGTCGCTAGCAGAATTATTACATGTTTAGGCTCGGGAACCCTGACCTAAGCCATCATTTGCCACTGGCATCCTGGGTGAGAGAGGTAGATTTAAGGTGTGTATATCAGTTACACGCCGGTATAGGGTTATAACTCCACTTATAAGGGGTTTAAACCTCCAGTTACCCAGTTCTGAGGCCATTTATAGGAGCTGCAGCTCGAGTCAAAACTAGTACGGACCCACCGTGTAGAACCGGAGGAGATAATCATACCCTGGGTATCCCCTGGTTGGCGGTTTCATTTTGGTAAAATTTCATCCCTGTTTGGAGGAATGATCCAACTTGATACTTTATTTGTTTTTTCAGATGTGTTGAAACCACCAACTAGTAACTCATGAACTCGGATATGTTACTGTTATAAGTGTAGAGGAGATGCGAAAATCAAGCCAACACTAGGGATGTATATGCCCAGGGAAATATACCATACATGGAAGTTTGGGTTAATTGAAACCACAACTCGCAACTCATGTGTATAAATGGTGTCCAGGCACTGTTCGGAAACATCTTGCAAACAAAAACAATGGTGAAAAACAAATTCATAACCTGTAGACCCTAGACATCCAGTCATACCTCCTGAGGTTCGGTGTTTTTTTGGTATATATTTTGGGATCCAACGGGTTCAAACTTCAGCAGGTGGGACTGGACGTCTAAGGAATACTTTTTCCCAACAAATCGTCTTCAAAATCCGCATGGTGATTTGCACAGACTTCCGCTTCCCAACTGATACTTGCAAGGCGGGATATCCACGTGGAAATCGCTGTATCGCCTGTGAGGGATGTCCCTTTAGTGGTGCTGAGGTGCGGGAGATGTCCAAAAGGGAGTTGTCTTCCAGGATGCTAATGGGAAACCGCAGGTTTTAGCAAATAGGATCCCTATACAAAATGATCCAATTTGACTAATTAGTATTTTTGAGATGGGTTGAAACCACCAACTAGCTAACATACCCCTTGAAAATTGATTGGGTTTCCAGTTCCTTCGTTTTCAACCCCCGAGGTTTCAACCCGCCGAGTCGATTCCTGGTAGCTTCACCCATTTTCCCCACCGGACCGAGGCCCCGGGCCGTGGCGCGGGCATAGCCGCGCCACGGGCGATGAAGCCACCAGTGGAGGGGCACGACTTTGCCGTTTTTCGACGGCGTGGCAGCACTGCTGTGGAGGTCAAGGGGGCCGCTAAATATCAGCGGTGTGGGAGAAAAAGAAGGTAGAGATACCTATAGAAATAATGGATGGATAGGAAGAAAAGTAAGAAACATGACAATGAAATTAGATGATGTGATTTTAATTTGTTGATTGATAGTGTGCGTAAATACAATGCTTTTATATTGCTGAAACAACACTCATTATATACAGTACTTAGTTTTGTTTCAACCAGCACTAGGATCCAGTGTTGTTAACCAACGGGTATAGTTTTAGGGATGCCTACTTTTGGAAGAAATCCTGCACCACCTGGGATTCAAACAATCCGGTAAATAATGGGATAAAACTATCAACTCGTGCATGATTTCTTCCATCAACCAGAGTATTGGCCTATACACCACCCGAAACTTAACATGGAAACTGAAAAATACCCACCCCATCAAGAAAAGGAGAAACATTTACACACCACCCACTTTTTTTGGGGGGTTCCATAATGAGTTTTCGTGGGAGTATCCATATGGAAACACCATTTTTAATCCCCAAGTGCTGAGGTGAAGTTCCAGGAGATGTTGGAGGAGTTGGGTCAATCACAAGGACCACATGCAACCTGGTTTCCCAGATGTACTGAAAGGTATGGTAAATATTTACCTACACCATAAATCTAAGCCAAAATTTATTGGTAGATATACATATTGAGTATTTTGTTTATGTTTTTTGGCAGATAATGGCATTATGATGGGAAGTTGCTGTGTTAAAGTGTTTTTTGGGTTGTTGTTTTTAAACAGTTTTACAACTTCTGAAGTGTTGATACATCACCATTTCCTGTAGGATCGATGGGACTGGTACATTTACTCACATGAAGGGTTGATTTTTGGCAGTGAATTAGTAGGTAAATATACCAGTCCCATGGATCATGGGTTACAGGATTGTTTTTTTGGAGCTGGATGTCCAACCAAAGAGTCGCAGATCAAATTTAAAACCCGTTTAGTGTCTTAATGTCACCAAGCTTTATATGTGGGTTGAATATCCAAAAATTGTGCGGGAAACGCAGCGGTTTTAGGGCCCCCCCAAAAAAAGAGACAGACCCTGGACATGTGTTGTTCATTTGATTTTGTTTGGCTAGTGACAGCATGCAGATTTCGACACAGTCACTTCACATTCCAACAAATGTGCAGTAAGATAATAAGGTCATGTATACAGTTTTATTTCAAGATTCGTGGCATGTATGTATCAGTGGGGTTTGCCAAGGCAACCGGTTTGTTTGACGAACAGTCAACTAATGGTTAATTGTTGGTTTGGGATTTGATCATGATACCCCCCAAATGATAGTCCCTTTCATAAAGGGGATTTTAGGATTCCAAACCAACAACCCAAACCAATAATTCACCATTGGTTGAAACAGGAAATCTATGAAAAAAACTTTGAAAAAAACAAACATTTGGTCATCAAGTCGACTTTTCTCCAAATAATTTGTAAAGTTTGTGGATGTTGCTTAGTTTCCTTGAGCTATACATGGCAGTTGGTTTTTACAGGTTCAGCAGTGTATTTTCACGCAACAAATGTGCCAATCCTTTTCATGTGGTTTTCTAGGATAGGAAGCAATCAGCTGTCACCAACCAACTATTGATCAATAAAAACCGCATCTTTCTCTGCACAAATGTTACATCCCAGAAATCTAAGATACCCAAAAAATGGCGAAAATATTTCAAGCCGGAGTGACCCACCTTTTTTCGTTTGGCGGCTACCCTCATTTTGGGCCCTTTGCCTCAGCCGTTTTGAGGCAGTACTTCTTGGAGAAGTGCATGATGACCCTGTACCTCGGTGGAACTTGTTGATTGATTTTGAGGTACGGAAGGGATGATCCAACATGGGTGATTTTCCAACATGGGTGATTTTTCCATGATCCTGTATTTCCATGTATACATCAGTTACAGGTTGCAAGTAGAAATACATTTTTTTTCATCCATGTCAGTGATCTAGAAAAAAATGGATTTTTCATAAAGAAACTGCAGCTTGGCCTATTTGATTGTCCTATTTGACAAGGTCTTACTACCCTATGCGATTGGAGTAGCGATTTGGAACCAGGGATGATATATTTTCCTACTAAATGAGGAGCGTTTCAGAACCCCAGAGTCCTCAAAATCACAGGGTAGCTTAGTATCATATACATTTATATACGGCATACCTGCATACCTCAGGGTCACTCAAACACGGTCCACCTGTGTCCCTTGTTTGTTACTGACCAAGCTAATAAGCTATGAAATTTGTGCATATCCCCCATGTCAGTAGTGGTTTTTTGGGGGTCATGTTTCACCCCTCGAAGAATAACATGACATTGGAACATCCACCATTTGAAGATGTATTTCCTATTGAAAATGGGGACTTTCCAATGTCATGTTAGTTATGTATGTTGTATGTAACCGATTCGTTTTGCCGAAACGTGTTTTCGAAGTGTTGGAAAGCTTCAGTTTTTTGACTTGTTTTTTGTAATGGCATCCCAAAAAGTTGTGAAAAGAACTGGTCACCATGTTTGGGAGGGAGCAGTGCAGCAGTACTGTTGATGGAAGAAATCCTGCACCAGTTGATATGTAGTTTATCCCATTATTTACAAGGTTTATATATCCCAGGTGGTTAGCCGGATTTCTTCCATCAACAGTATCACTTCAACTACATTGGAATTTCATGGTTTATCCAACTTCCAATCCCCGTTGATTTCACCCAAAGTTACTCCAACTCGGCAGGTGTTTTTCTTGTCGGTGAAAACCATGTGTCACACCATACACCCCCACATGAATGTGGCACCATGGCACCCTAACAGCTTCAATTGATGGAAATCCAATACAGCAAATATTACTTTAGGTGGAACACCCTTCAACCAATGGCTCCTTGGTGGGTTTGGGGCCCCGGTGGTTTGGGATTCGAATCGGGGTACCCCTAAGAATCCCTTTCTCCCTTTCATTTTCGGGGATCCAATCGGAATCCAAACCACCGGGCCCCAAACCACCAATTTAACATGAGCTGAACCCTACAAAAAGGAACTCTTCACAGTTGCTCCAAGAATTGCTTGATTTTTGGAGCCCCAGGATGCTTGGTTTCTTTAAATCTCTTTAACAAACTGCCCGAAAAAGTCATTGCATCCAAACAAAACTTGGACCCAAAAGTCCCAAAAATCATAAACCATCCCTCCCTCCATGTAAAAAACATGCCACCTTTTACCCCCCAAACATCCCCAAACAAAAAGGTGACACATCTCCTACAACTGGCTGTCTTACAACATCTGGGCCGACGTTGTCGAGAAGCATCTCGAAGGTGGATCGACAATGAAAAGGAGGGGTTTGGCTAAGATGCTTGATTTTTTTTACCTAAAGCGGTGAGGAACTGGGATACTGTATTTATTGGATATTTCTTCTATATATCCCTCGTATATGTTCAAAAAGAAGGGTTTTTTAATGTTAAGCTTATAGTTTTTCTGAAGCATTTTGGTACGCAATTTCTCTCTCCCTCTCGTTCGCACCATAATTGTTAGACCCTGGTGAGTCCGCAACGCCCTTGGCAAGTCCGTTTGCCTGGCTTACCAACTTCCCGGGAGAGGGTGAACAATCCACCAAACTTAGGATTTTGAAGCTAAATTCAAGGAGGTTTTGGTTCACATGATGTCCTGTTGAAATTGTAATTATTGGTGATTTTTACGTTCCAGCGGTTGATTTTCAGTGTATTTCTTCCCTGGAGGTTTGTCCTCTCAATGGAAATGTTTGAAATGGATGTGCAAAACGTCCTGGACGAGCGCCTTGGAATGAAGGGAAACAAAAAACATTGGGGGCCACGGTCAGAATTCATTGAAACTGCAGTGATATGACATTGAAATATATTGAAATCAGGGGCAGGGTGGTGATTTCAAAGATTCTTTATCTTACTATATCTTACTCATTGTTTTGAAGTTGAAACCACCAACTACAGGATCTAAGCGATGTCCTTGGTGTGTGTGTGTTGTTTCCTACTTATTACGTTCTCATGTTTCATTGATATTTCTCTACAAAGATACCCTGTATGGCATTAACTCGGAACTGGAAGCATCTTCCTTGAAGATTGGTTCAACATGAATCCATTACCCGACTGAAAAATGGTCGGAAGAAATCCGGCAAACCAGTTGATATGGAGAATACACATATTTACCCTTCCTCTCATAATCATGGAAGTGTAAAATGGCTCCCTCCAATATTAGTTTCCTTTCATTTTGGGTCATGTTCCACTTCCAGGATTATGGGAGACAGAGTATACTTTTCATACAGTTTCATATCACACACAGGTGGTTAGCTGGATTTCTGAAGAATCAAAGTTGTATGTACTGGGATGTCCATGGTACTGAGTAACATGGTTTATAACCCTATATAAGCAGGTTGTAAGTCCAATAAATCGGTTATATCCTAACTTAACTATCTAGTTACTAACTTCCATGGACTTCCTAGTATCCCCAGAATCCCAACCTTCAATAAGATGTGCATCTGAACCTTCCTTGCCCAGGTATGTGATACACAATGCCATTCGTGAGGAAGATATGCTACTGGACACTCGTCCCTGGGGCAACTATCTCACAGACTACAGGCACGTGCGTGTGTGATCTTGCCTTGCTGAGTGCTGAGGAATCAACGGCTTGAGTAACGGGGGGTATCATCCGTATAGCTGAAACTAGTGAGGGATTTTCCAACCATTTCCTAGCAGTTCACTCATGCTAGGGAATCATCCGTTGTGACCCAGCGGAAGTGTATCCAATATTTACACTTGTGTTTTCAACCCAAACTTGGACCACTAGGCAAAATCAGATTTTCTTTGCAATCCAAAGATACAGGTTGTGTTTAAAAGTCAAGATGCAACGGTAAACAAGTTGGGGATCACATACACGTCTATCTGAGTTGCAAACTTTTCAACTAGATTCGACGTTGTTCCAATTTAGGGGAAAACACTTTTTTAGAATGGGAGAATCTTCTTAGTAGCTCCAGCTATTGTGAGTTTCAGAATTTAGAGTAGCCATACTGCCTGCTGATGGTTCAGAAATTACGAACTACCAAGTGGGTTGCGACAAAACACACTGTAAATTACGGGATTTCAACTACCGTTCCCTCAACTGTTGTGAGTTTACCGGATTTCTGAACCATCAAAAGTATAAGCTGTTTGGATTCAATCATCCCATCTCCACAGATTGCGCCATGCTGCCCTGTGTTGCCCTTGTTGTGAGGCCATTGGTACAATTCTGTCGAGAGGAGGGGATTCGTGTCATTGCCGTGTCCTGGTCGAAATTCTGGGGGAAGAAAAGATGGAAACAAAAGGAAAAAAATCAGGTTGTTGCACCATAGAAATTTTGGATATGATATACTGAACAAATATCATCTAGGTGGTGGTTTCATTTTTTTAAATGTTCATCCCTACCTGGGGAAATAATCCAATTTGACTAATATTTTCAAATGGGTTGAAACCATCAACTAGTCATCTAACATCTAAAACATGATGATTTTGAAGCAACCTGTCATAGGTTTTCGGAAAAAAAAAACCAGGCGTTACATGTCCCACAGGATCCATGGGACTGGTATATGTTTCATTATTTAACTGCATTTGGTTGATTATCATGGTAAATGTAGGTAAATATATTTACTGTACCATACATGGATCCTATGGGTTTCATTTCATTTCGAACAACTGGACAACTTAACCAACCCTTCCAGATTTTTTCAGGCCAATGCTCCTCGACGCTATGTGTCTTTAGTCTCACGCAAGGGCACAGAGGTTCTCGATGATCTTCAGGTTGGCTGTGAAAAAGTTGGTTGTTTCCGTTTCGGAGTTTTAGGATGTAGCCACCCCAAGGATCCAGGTGTGTCATAAGAAAGGGATTAACGCTGTAATCCTATTGTGGGGATGGGATTGGGACCATCAAACCTACTCTAGGGAGGGGTATGGATCCTTAGGGCCAATAACCATCCTGCACCACTGAAAACTTAACATGGATACCCATTTTTTTCCATAGTTGAAAGGAGATACATTTTAAAACCCATCAAAATTTAGGTATCTATGTTAGATTTTGGGGGGGTATATTCGTTGGTTGTGATAGGTATTACCCTCAAGAATGCATCCATTACTGTAATTGTGGTACTTGTATCAATTCACAATATACATGAATCCATCGGAATTTGATGATAACATTCAGGGTAAATGTTTTATACCTTATGCAGATGGTGCACTGCTGCACACAAATGACGGATGATTTTTCAGGAAGAACTCGCAATTGAGGCATACAGTTGAATACCTAAAGACGAAGGTGAATGATGAGCTAACGTCGTATCTTTAAACTCAGAGGACCCAGACGTTTCAGTCGTTTCACGTGGTATGGGTGCAGGGAAACTGAGTGAAGTTCTTTTTTTTGAGGTTTCACTGACAAGAAATGACAAGAAGCTTGTTCTTTACGGAAGTCTTCATTTGTTTTACGGTTGTAAAAAGCTAGGAGCATGTGCTTCAAACAAAGGATACACCTATACTGTACATCTCCTGAAGCAATAAACCAGAGATGTTGATGAACTGATCTGTCTGTCAAATTTAGGTTGGTGAAGTTACTGAAGTATGATGAGCATTTGATCCCAGATGCGTCGATATCACACTAGTGAAAACTTACAAACGCCTTGCAGACTGTTTGTTTCTTTTCTGCTTGAAGGTTTCCCACTTTGCTATTGTTTTTTTTCAGAAATTCCAAAAAAGGTTGGCATCAACATGAATCATCCAGGTTGGCAACAAACAACTACACCCTCGAAAACGGGATGTTTTTGGAGATTCCAAAAACCAAACCTGCAAAAGTTGTTTGGACGTCTAGGGTAAGTTGAAGGTCATCTGAAAAAAAAACAAGCAATTTAGAAGCCGAACCACCTAACATGCATGTAAACCAGGATTTATGAGGATTATGGCGTGTTTTGGACCGTGTGCTTATTTGTGTTAGGCACAATTTCTTGAAGACATGGCACCATAGTTTTTCAGAGTACCCTTAAAAACCAAGAAATCATCAGCACTTTTCGATTAGATACCTGGGAGGTTGCCATTTGGGGGCCCACCATAGGATCGCTAGACTTTGCCCAACAAACATAGCACCTCCTTTGAACGGCTTAGTTTAGAGAATATGTATTTTATCTTTATTATCTTTCTGATGGTAGTGCAATGTTTGTATTGTTGCTGGCATAAAATGGTTTGTAGAAAACCTGCTTGTAGTAAACAAAGCGCTTCAAATTCTTCACAGCAACAAAACGATGTCCATGATACATGCACAGGTCCGCCAAAGATTTGTCCAAGTCCCTTCTCGAAAAAAACTGATACAAAATAACAAGGAAAAAGTAACTGGAACCCTCAAAATAGATGGCTAGGGGTCATCTCTTTATAGCTCGTAGGGGCCCGCCTTGTGATGATATTTCTGAACGGTGAGTGACGAACAAATGAGTGACCAGGTGATAGTTTCAAATGCGTTTTATTTTTAGATGCCTTTATCCGGGGAGATGATCCAATTTGACTTGCACATATTTTTCAGATGGGTGTGAAAAAACAGCAACTATATTCGGTGATCTTGGGTGCTTTTTTGGAGACGGACCAGCGACACGCACATATATACTCATATATACTCATGTGCGCGGGGGTCGATCAACTCCCATTGTTTTCCTATGGTAGGGATGGCTATCAACCTCACAGTAGTGGTTTACATACCAAAATTATGACCCTCTGCCAATATAAGGAGTTTGATTGACCCTGGAAAAGCCATGGTGCCAACCAGATTCCGGAGGCCAAAAACGGCGCTGGAACCGTTACGATCCCTTTACCTCCCTTTCCACTGCCACCTCCAAGTGCAGCGTACCGTCGCAAGTTTGTGCCTTGCCATGAAGAGGGGGTGAGTTGTGTTTGGTATGGATGCTTTGGAGATGATCTGGAAGGGAAAATATGGAAAAATCATATTCTAAATGAAGATGTGTAGATGATTGCATCGTGTTTTATGATGATTTGCTGCACATTCCTGAATGTTCATTTTTTGTTGATCCAATGCGCGAATTCGATTACATCATACAAAATGGATAGCACAAAATCAACAGGACTACACCAGGTGATTCAAAGTGACCTTTTCATCCCCTAGTTGGAGGTCACGAACAACCCCTTCAAAGGGTCACATTTTCACCATCCCAAAAAGGTCACGAATTGAATCACCAGGCATAGAAGTTTTAAAATTGATTCGTTTTCTTTCCAGCAGGTCGCCTTTAACAAACAACATGGCCATTATAAAAGGTCAACTGGTGTTATAACCCTAGTCCTAGGAGTTATAACCCCAGTTATAACTGGTAGGGTAGGGGGAACACCTTGCAGGATATTGATGTTCGATAACTTTCACAACAGAAACATCAACAATTGTTGATGACTTCCATTGGATCAGGAAGAAACGATGTCTATGCCAGCACTGCAAACGAAGAGTGGAAGTTGTCCCTTCATTGGTTTCAGCAGCATCTGGGCTGAAGGAGCATGCTAGCAAGTGCTTTCAAATGTATGTTCAGTATACTGTAGTAAGATATGTTTTTTTGCACAATGGTGCACCCGCCCCCAAAAAGATGGTGGTGATTTCAAATAGTTTTTTCTCCCAAAGAACCTAAACCTGGGGAAGATGAAGATGTAACCACTTTGACGATTGTCATACTTTTCATCTTCAGATGGGTGTGTTTTGCCGCTCACGGCAACGCGGTTTTTGGCTCGCTTCTACTTTGGCACTTGGAATCAACTACCAACCTCCCTCAACTGGTGACTTCAGTGGATTTCTGGTTGCCGTCAACAGTAGGGATCCCTTGTAAAAACATATAAAAACCCTATAGATAATAAGATCTTATCCATATCAATTGGTGAGTTTACCTGATTTTCTGGTTGCCAAGAAAACCCCACAAAAACGACAAAAACGTGTTGCCGAGGTGAAGATCTGCGTAGTGTGCGGCCTGAAACCATGCAGGTGTGCGACGCGTGGCGTTGGGGATATGAATCCCATGGACGGATTCCCATTGGGACGTTTTCGGTATATTTTACCCACATGAAAACCATCCAAAATCAACCATTCATTGTGGGTAAATATACATACCAGTCCCATGGATCATATATTTTTCTTATAAGGTGGAGGCCCCGAGCTGATCGTTATAAATGGAGTTACAGGTTATTATAAACCCTTTAAGTGGCCTGATAAATGGGTAAGTGAGGTTATTTCACCTTCCAAATGGCCTAAACGGCTTGTGAATGGGGGTGATCCTACCTACTTACTGACATCTGACTAAGTAGGATGATCCTCCAAGTTCTTGGATGTCCCAGGAAGTTAGTAAAAGGTTAGGATCAATGGGTGAAATAACCCTAATATATCACATGTCTAAGTAGATGAAATACCTAAATTCCTGGGACATCACTACTGTTGATGGAAGAAATCCCCAACAACCACCTAGGATGTATAAAACCCTGTAAATAATGGAATGAACTACCTTTCCCTCAGCTGGATTACTGTCTCCCATCAACAGTAGTAGCGGAAAACCCCTTCGTTGACCTTGAAATTTCCTTCGAGGCTCAGCTTTTGTGGGACCATGCTATGGCAAAGTCTGTGGCCATGGCCTTGGAAGAGGACGGTTGACTTTTTTTGGTGGTAAAATTCGGACTCGACTCGTCGTGGTTAATAATGGAAAATATATATATATATATATATGTTGTTGTTTAGCTACCCAACCAACAAAAGATGGAGAAGGGTGATATATTTTTGTTCTAAAAGAAAATGGGATTGCCCCCTAAAATGTCTTGCAAAAAAGAGAGAAGCTTTGGGAATTCCTTCCAAGAATCAAAGAAAATGTCGGGGGAAGTCCTTGTTTTTGTCAGACGTTACCAAGTCAGACGTGGAACACCAAGAGCAAAGTTGATATTAGATGTAACTCCGGCGATCACGAGTTGAGGTTGCTGGCTTATCCAGTTATCTAAAGGGTTTGTTACATCCCAGGCGGTGCAGGATCTCTTCCATGAATAATATAGTATCAATGATCAAAATGTGTATATAACACCTTGGTGTCTACCAAATTCTCTTGCTCAGAACTCTGCTTGAAGGATCATCCCAATATGTCAAGCTTTTTACAAGGTGGGCCCCTACGATCGTTATAAATGGAGGGACATGGGGCCCCTATAAATGGCCGAAAATACATGGGTGTTCCTATTAGTGGAGTTGGCAAGTTGCAACCCCAATTAAAATTGGTATGGGGGGCCCACCTTGTGTAGCATTACCCCCAAAAAAAAGGTCCTGACCTCGTTCCAACCCAAACAGCCTGGCCGTGATATTTCAGAACTTTTGAGGATGGTGAGAATTTGTAGAAGTGACCCGGGTCAATGAGGTCATATTTTGGCCTGTTTTGGTTGGATTTTCTTAAGGAAAGTTGGTGGTGTTATGCATGAAGGAGCCATTTCCTAGCTGGTGGTTTCGAATATGTTCTATTTTCAGCTCGAAAATTTGGGGAAGATTCCCAAATTGACGAGCATATTTTTCAAATGGGTTGCAAACCACCAAGTAGATTTGTTAAAACCCTAATCGTTGATAAACAGGGTACAAAATCGACTGATTAAAATTCACCGCATCACCAAGTCTTGTGTTCAGGACACGCAGGTCCTTCATGTGTGTGGTGCCTTTCATTGTGCACATGGTCTTGGTATTCCTGAGGCACTACCCAGGCCGGTGACGCATTCTATGACTCGAATGGGGTGGTAATCTGAAGGATGTCGTGAAACATATGAAAGTAAGTCTGGGTAAAAAATCGTGTAAGAAATGGAGGATTTTTTTAACTCAAAGCAAACTTGAACTCAAATGTGCAAGATGTGACTTCGTTGTTCACACTGATTGTTTTGTGTGATTTCGGGAGCAGTAGCCTCACCATGATACACTGAGTCCCTCAGAACTGTTGTGATTACATTCACTTCAACTCGTGCAACAACTTGTCAATTTGCTGTATCCATTGAGATGTGCACAGTATATATAGAATTGCGGGGAGGGTCCACAAAATGTCCAACAACAGATGACCTGACGACTCACAGATGTTTGATTGGAAAGGATGGAGAGGTAGATGGATCGCCAGGGTTTTGATGGAAGTGACTTTGTGCAAGAAATGTCATTTTGAGAAATCTATATCTTGAAAATATCAATATCATGAGAGGATATGGAGAGTGTCATCTTACAAGGTGGTATAAATAGAGTTATTACCTCTACTTATACGCGGCCCACCTTGTATTATTATATGAATAATCAAAGCGTTCTCAATGGAAGAAGCCCTGCACCAGTTTTATAGTAGGATTTAATTTGAAATATATCCAACTACTTTCATGGTTTCAAACACATGAGTACACGGTGGGCCCCCCAAAACAAGTTTTAAGTAGGGTGAACAAACTCCACTTAAAGGAGTGAGATAACCCCAGTCACCCAATTATTTTCGGCCATTTATAGGGGCCCCATGTCCCTCCATTTATAACGATCGTGGGGGCCGACCTTGTTCATACACATACACACCCGATCGGTGGGTGCAGGTTTTCTTCCCTCAACAGGCCCTCATGCTTGTCCAGGTACTGGTCCACTGCAGTGTCGATGCTTGGTCATTGGAAAAAGGCCCCAGCTTCGGATCATTTACACACCGGAACCGATACTTTCCCATATGATTTATGGTATATTTACCCACATCAATGGTTGATTTGTATGGTAAATTTAATTAATTATACCATACATGGATGACATGGGTTTGGGATTCGGATGATTTCCTAAGTTTTTTGCGGCTGAAACCTGGAAATAATTTTGTCTACAAAGCCGGAATCTCCAAACCTCAGGGTTGCCATTTTCAGGTGAACCGTGTTAAATTTTCAGGGTGTAGGATCATTTCTTGGAGAATAGTACCGTTGTTACTTTTTCCCATCCCTATGATGGGAATACATAGTATCACTGCCCATCAGTATTATTACTCAATGCTTTTTGGGTTATAATTCTATTCGGGATTTTTTTCAACCAACTTACAGGGGTTACTTCTAGTTATTAATCCAACTTATAACTAGTCACATTGGAGGATCATCTTAGGTGGTTCAACCACCACCTAGACAAGTGGTTTTTGGGGCCCACTTAGAAACAAGTGATGGGATGATCCTCTCCCAACGCCCATGGCACCAGTTCCCAGGAAGGTGGAGAGTGGAAGCCATGTGGGACCAAAAGCATGTCCAGAGGGCGTTTCTTGGCACCGTCAAACCGGGCGTCCCCTTTATGCTTGGAATCCCATGAAATTACCTCAATTCGGGCAACAAATTTTGGCAGTAGATCCCCAGAGTTCAGTGGAAAAATGCTTCCATGGTGCAGTTTTAAGTCGGGTTATGGCTCCACTTTCAGGGGTTACAACCCCTTTATAAGGGCCATAACTCCATTTATAACGATCGTAGGGGCCCACCCTGTTTGTTCATAGGCTGTTGCCATTGTTTGGTTGACCGGACTTCTGACTGTCCATACTGACCTAGCACAACAAGGATGTCAAATGTGTTGTTGTGTTTGTTTTGTTTCTTTACATGGTTTTTGTTGATACAAGCAAGTATGCCCAGCATACACTTCTACATTATGATATATAGACATACAAAATAGCTCATTTGTTCAATAGCCACCGGTTTTGGTTGGTGGTTTATATACATGGTTTTGTTTGATGGTTTACTGGATCACCATACGTCACCATCCTGAAATGCATTTTATGAAGCCAAATAAATCCAACGTTGTGTTTGTGAGGTGACTTCAGTGGTGTGTTGGCCTGCAAGTGTGAGTGCAACATTGGAAGAAGTGCGTAAGGGCAATGTACCCAGACCTTTGGGTGCTATGGGTGATTGGGTCACTGGGCGTGAAACTTCTGAAAGAACCCTACCAGTTCCAAGTAAAATGATAACTCCATAACTCACTCCATTTCATCTCGTATGGCTGGAAAGGATTGAACACGGCAACAAGGTAGCAACACTATTTAGCGACGCCAATTTGGCAGGGATATGGTAGAAGTTTTTTTTTGCAGAGTGAATATGATTGTTCTTGTTGTTGTTGTTGTTGTTGTTGTTGGTTGTTGGTTGTTGGTTGTTGGTTGTTTGTTGTTTGTTGTTTGTTGTTTGTTGTTTGTTGTTGTTGTTGTTGTTTGTTGTTGTTGTTGTTGTTGTTGTTGTTGTTGTTGTTGTTGTTGTTGTTGTTGTTGTTGTTGTTGTTGTTGTTGTTGTTGTTGTTGTTGTTGTTGTTGTTGTTGTTGTTGTTGTTGTTGTTGTTGTTGTTGTTGTTGTTGTTGTTGTTGTTGTTGTTGTTGTTGTTGTTGTTGTTGTTGTTGTTGTTGTTGTTGTTGTTGTTGTTTTGTTTTGTTTTGTTTTGTTCTTGTTGTTGTTGTTGTTGTTGTTGTTGTTGTTCTTGTTCTTGTTCTTGTTGTTGTTGTTGTTGTTGTTGTTGTTGTTGTTGTTGTTGTTGTTGTTGTCTTGAAGGTGAAAGGCCCCAACACCTTCACATCTTCCAACCGCTATTTCCTCCCCCCCACACAAATGTCCCAAAGGCGCGAACGAAAACCTTACCTATAATAGGAACCATGGGTGGATTTTTAATATTTTTATGTGTTTTTCATGTAGGTAAATATACCACTTTCATGGATCCTATGGGGAAACCTGTTGTGCCCTTTAAAGATCGCTCATCCAAAGGTGATCATCACCGAGGAAACCTTTGCGGAGTCCGACTGAGAGGCGGCCGTGAAGGGCAGCATGATTGGGAGATTGTGTGGCTTGATGGAGGGGACTAGTTAGAGAGCCAAGATCCTTAAAAAAAATTGAAGTTAAGCATGAGATTCATGGAAACCCTAGTTAATTTGTTTACATAAAATTCTATATATATATATACATATATATGCTCGTTGCCGCCTCATCTTTTGAAATTTCTAAATGCTTTGCGATTCAAGAGAAGATGAAACTCCGTAAGGGTATCAATGCGATGACACAGAAATCCCACTTGGTGTTTGTTAGTGAACCGGAGTCAGTAGTGACAGTAGTGAAGATCTTCCATTAATTATTTGTGTGGTTTCAAATATTTTTTATGTTCACCCCTATTTGGGGAAGATTCCCATTTTGACTAATATTTTTCAAAGGGGTTGAAACCACCAACCAGTTATATATGAATCTTCGTATCATTTACATTCCAGGTGGTGGTGATCTACGATTTTGAAATACCCATAGGTTTTTTTTTGTTCCTGTATATAGGTTTTTGTGTCACCCAGAAGGTTTCAGTGTACCCACCCAGATAAAAACCCCCATAAATTTCAGGTGAATCTAGTGGTTGGTTGGTTTGCTGGATTTCTGGAGCATCAACATTGCAGTCACTTCTTTGTTGATGGATAAACACCTTGGGGAAAAATCCCAATAGGGCTCTTCAAAAAACAAAGAACAGAAAAGCTTTGTTGGAGCTGAACCGCTAGAAGTACCAACAAACTTGCAGGCTGAGAGCATTGGCAGAGTATCCCAAACTCACGGGACTTTGGCATAATGACAAAGATGGAATACCCCAAAATTGTTACTGAGCAGATCTGAATTCGAACAGTAAGTGTTTGAACATTCCCAAAATAAGGCTCTTGGATTTCATGGCGGCAAAATGGCTGAGTGAGTTTATAATTTAATTATTCTTGAATATATGTATATATATATACATGAATTTATTGAATATAGCTATAGCATGTATAATTCTTTTGTGGTCATAGAATCATATATATTGGAATCATGTAATCATACGTATAATTATGCAATGATATAATTCATCATAGAATCATATAAAATCATATAAAATCATATATAATCATATATAATCATATAATCACATTATCATTTACATATTTTTCAGTACTGTTTATATACCCAACAATTCTGGTTAGATTCTTTTTGGTGGCCTTCGGCTGCATCATCTTTTAGGCCTCGGCCTCAGATGGTTCAAGTGGCCTGGTGCCTGCCGTGGACTGGCTGAACAGTGGTGTGACCGTTGCCGTGGTTAGGAACCTATCCCACTCATGCTGTTGTCACAAGGTTGGACCCCTTACCGGTTACAAGTAGGGTGAAATAACTCCCATTTATTCCATTTATATCAAGGGACAAGGACGGGTGTACCCCTAAGGTACGTGTACCTATGGTATTTATTGTGTTTTTTAAGGGATTCTTGAAGATTATAAGCCATAAATAGTCACTTTTTAGGGCTAGGGATTTTCCTATAGGGGGCCCACGTTGGGATCGGGGTACATCCAACTATTCCCTGATAACCTGGGCTGTTTCACCCAAGTTATCCCCCTCAGACATGTCAGGATGTCATGAATGTTGGACAAAATTTTATCGCGACTGTTCACCCTGGTTGGTTGGTCACCCCAAAAATGTGCGGAAAGGATGCAGGGAAACTTCCCCCCATGTTGCTCAGATTTGTAGTCCTCAAAAAAAGAGATAGCGGCAGGAAACTTTACATTCGGGGAAAACCCACACAAAATCTTATAGGATCCATGTATGGTATATTTACCTACATGAATGGTTGCTGTTTATGGTTTTCATGTAGGTATATATACCAGTCCCATGGATGGTATGGGAAATCCCATCCACTTTATGTGTCCAACTGAGTGAAATTGAATTCCCTGCTATTTTTGATCCTCCTCCGTTTGTTGCAGGTACTTCACTGAAATAGATTTGGTGTCCCAAAATTTGAGGTTTGGCAGTTTGGCATATAATTTCCTTATCATAAAAAACGGGCTACTACCCAATTATATGGGGGTTATGATTACAATAAACCACTAGGTGGTGGTTTCAAATATATGTATTATTTTCATCCCTACTTGGGGAAGATGAACCCATTTCAACGAGCATATTTTTCAAATGGGTGGTTCAACCGCCAACTAGATATTTGTTTCTTTATCACGTACACGGTCTGATTTTTGTTGTAGGAAGATATCACCATTGACAATTCACAGAGATATATTTGATTATTATGCAAGGGTGGGCCCCTACCATTATTATAAAAAGGAGTTATAAACGGCCCCTTTAAATGGCCGGGTTTTGAAAAACGCCTACCTATTAGGAGTTATGATGGGACCCCGGGACCCACCTTATGGTGCTTGGAACACAAACTTCAGTCCATGTTTGCTTGGTAGTCCATCCAGGTGGTGGTTACTTCAAATATTTTTTTCATTTTCACCCCGAACCTTGGGGAAGATTCCCATTGTTGACTATATATTTTTCAAATGGGTGGTTCAACCACCAACTATGCTAATTATTCTTAGATCGCGAAGTGATCTCTTCCTAATCAGCAGCATTAACAGCCTATCATTGACTGAAAGGTTGTCCTCAACGGATATATTGAATAGAACCACCACTAATTTTGGGTACCACCGCTGGAAACAAAAGCTGAGAATCCATGCCTTTCCATGAGACCTGTTTGAGTGGGTACTGCGTTTTAGTGATCCGTGCGGAGTAAGTGCATCCCTGTCCCAGGATGCGTTGGTAAATAAGAATCTGTTCATATTTGCAAAGGGCCACTAAATACTTGACTATTAGCCTGAAAGCATGCCTGGTGCTCATCATTCGTGTCACCTTCCCTGCAGTAAGATCAAGACTCAAATGGATAGCAAGGGTCCCACAAATGAATCTGCACAATCCAGCATTGCACCCTGGGACTGGTTTACACCCAAAGGCGGAGATCAGTGCCGAACAGAGTCGCGATCGATCAAAATCCGCTTCCGCGATCCGTGCGATCGATCGATCCGTGTTTTTCGGTGCAGTTTGGCAGCAGTTTCCCTCCGTCTCGCTTGAGGTTACCCATCTTGAGTTAAATCATGAGTCTGTGATTGTTGTAGGTTCGCATGAAAACGTGATCATTCTCACAGATGGTCATTTTTGGTTTTACAGGAGGGTATACGACCCTGGCTACTAAAAGGGGCTGTCACAAGCCATTGTAATCATACCTGTTAACCGGCCAGGTTATCGATTTTAAGAGTCGTTGGTATATTTATTGTTAGATTCAGGAAGTAACCCATGGTGCAACTATGTGTTGCATTTACCAACCCTCACCCATGTCCATGACCTATGATCTCCAAAATATGCAACAACAAAGTGAAACTGCTGTTTCTGAAATTGACCAAAATTGCACCCGGCTGAATATTCTGAACAAAATGGACTGCCCTTTTGTTGATCTTTGCCATGTTTTTGGTGGACAGTCTAAGTTGACTATAAAGTGGGTCTGGCGATGTTTTCCAAACTAGCTGATGCAAGCCAATTTGACCCAGCCTATTGCAACTTCGGTGCAGTAGATGTTGTTTGGATGATGTTTACTTCCAACCATTAAATAGCCTTTTCTCGAAATACTGTATATGTCTGGAAGTTGTTCCTGTTTTAATCTAATCCGAGTGAGTGTAGTCTAATTTGCTCAGATATAACTTGGCAAATTTCAAGGGGAACGCATTTGACTCTTTAATGAGTGATAAGAGGGGTCGGACGATCGACTGAATACAACGATTGAAAATATTGAAATGTATGACTTCGCGAGGAGTCAAAACGATATACACTTGGATTTGTCTTTGTGTGCTTGTCCTTATACTTTCTGCACAAAAATATGTGAACATTTCATATGTTGGTTAATGTAAGACTTTACTCTATATATATACAGATTTGTTTATACGTATTTTCTGTATACGATGTCTCATATATAAATATACATATACAATAATGATAATAATAATAATAATAATAGTAATAGAACAATTGCGGGTTCTCATGTAATCCCTTCCCTGATACATCATAATATTTGAAACTTTTCTTCCAACCTTAAAGTCAACATCTACATAGCTGAATCGTCAAATGTCACGGAATCGGATCCATCGTTCCAAAAACCGGAGAACTCCCAAAAAACTCCAAGCGTGGTGTTCATGAGATACAGTTGATGGTTCAGAAATCCCAAGGCCAACCACCTGGGGTGGTGCTAAAACCCGTGGTAAACAATGGGATATCCGCTACCTTTCCCTCCCTCAACTGGTGAGTTGATAGCCGGATTTCTGACCCATCAACAGGTTTCCCGGAAATTTCGGATTCCATGGATCCAAATCAAGGTGGTAAAATGGGAAATGTTGTTGTGAAAATGAACCAGATTCCCATAGGTTTGAAGCTTAGCGGCGTGAACTCCTTCGGTAAGTAACATAGATATCCTTTTCTCAACCTGGACCCTCCAAGGGTGTCAAATTTCAACCCCCTGGGTCTGTTTTTGGTGGTTAAGGGGCTCAAATTTCACACCCAAACGGAGGATTCAGGAAGGTATGTTTGAGTCGATGATTTTTCCTTTTCCCAAGCTTGGGCATGTTAGTTCCCTAAAAATCCAGGCAAGGTTATATAGGAGGTGAAGGGTTCAACATCCGACATGGGGCCATGCCGATGGACAGGTCAGCCATTGAGAGCGCACTCAACAACCAACTTGTACGGGAAGCCCACCGGTGTTGTGTATTTTTGTTGAACTGTGCAATGAAAAAATCCTGGTTGTTTAGGGTATATAGGGGATTATACTACCCAGTTATATCGGGATTATAGTAAACTATTATAAGGATCCTTATTAACCAAACCAGTAGAATGGAAAGTAGGAAGGTTTTTTTCGTGGCTCAACTGTGGATTTTGACAGACCTGTGAAATGTCAGGAATTTGAAGTGTAAAGGAAACGTGATCAAATTCACACCCGCGCCCCAATAACCTCTTTAATTTTCTATATTTCCCTTTCAAAAGTCAAGTCTCCAAAACAAGGCAACTTTTTTTCAAGCAACAAAAAGGGTCATTTCGGGTTCCAACCATCCCTTGGCATTGGGGAAAGGCCCTTCTTTGTTTGGTCTACTGGACTTCCAACACTAATATTGCAACACTGACACGGTGCAAGACCACAGAAAAATGCAACGTGGTTTTCGTATAGAAAATATGTTGAATTTCAGTTTGTTCATTACGCAGCAAGCAAACCATTGCGCTGTGTTTTTTGGTTTTAATTTTCATTGCCAAGACAAGATTGATCTTATACATGACGACTTATGACATCATTATTCGTTGTTTCTAAACACACCTGGAAACCGTTTATTCTTTGTTTTGCAGGATAGAGACCCCAATCTGAAAGACGGTTTAACCATTTCCCAATGATTATTCTCCGGTCATCAAAGGTTTCCATGTATCCTAACTGCAACCAGTCCTAACTCTTAACTTTAAGTGATGGTCATGGTGCGCACTGTGTCTGATATTTATTTAGAACAGCCAGCACAAGAAGCTACAGAATCAAATGCAATTTTGGTACATGTATGATACGCATATATGTTGTAAGTTGTAAGTAAGTTAATAGATATGGCACGTTTAGTTGCAAACAAAGCTATATTAGATATATTAGGTTTATATTTCATCTAAAAGTGAATGGTTGGAATACTACTTTCTTTCCTACTGGAGAGGCATATTTTCATGGGCCATGTTAGTTTCCGAGAGGGTATTTTTTCAATTTATACAGTACACCGACACTGCGACACTACCGTTTTAAGATTTATCCACCTTGCGTTGTTTTTTTGTGTTAAACACCTCGGCAACCACCTCTTTCTCAGGCGAGTTTAGGCTTGGGTGGTTTAGTCAATGCTCCAGCAGGGAGTCTCGGGTTTTGTGGCGAAACGGAATTTCCGGTTGAGAAAAAACAAACGCCTGGAAAATGTTTGGCAAGTCTGGTTCAAAAGTCTGGTTGGAAAGCTAGTTTTGTGGAAGAAAGGACTTCCAGAGAATAACTTTAAATACATATCATATATGTTTTTATTGAAATGAATATTTATATATACATATATATTTATATATTTAGATTTATATTTAAATACATATGTGTATTTTTGTTAATCCATGTATATCAGCACAACACTTGCCTCTCGAGTGACAACACCCCTATAGGATTGTTTTGTTTACGTCTTGCATATGTTTCTTGCCAAGTCATGACGATGTCACATGATGGATTTTCTCCTCAAAGGTGATGAAATTTCACAAGGTTAGTGACTTGACATTTCAATGATTTGGAGGTTTCTGACATATCATCATCTTCACCCATACATACAAAAATATTTATAAGTGTCTATGATAGTGGTTGATTGTGCGTACTGTATACAACCTGGAATCTTAACAAAAAAAACACACTGTTTTTAGATAAACCGACCATTCTTTGATGCGAGGCCCCCCATGAGTCCACTGGGACCCCGAAACCGAAAATTCACGAATTCACGCATCGAGGCTGCAAAGAGGAAGAACAAGCAACGACTGCAGGCGCTTCCATCGCATCCGATGGCGATTTCCCAAAAAATCCAGGGAAGCAAATCGTACGGTTGATGGTGGAACCCAGAAATCCGGCGAAACAAAACCACCTGGGATGGTGCTAAAACCTTGATGTTTTAATCATGGAGTTTCAACTACCAACCTCCCTCAACTGGTGAGTTTAGTTGGATTTTTGGTTGCCATCAGCAGTAATTCTCAAATTCTCAAGTCAGGAACCTCTCCTTAATGGGTTTCTGGGTGATTTAGAGTGACGACACCTGGTGGTTTATAAAAAGGGGAACCTCCCAATCATTCAGCCAGATGGGTTGGAAAACTTGTCCTAGAGATTGAGAGGGAAATGGTGATATATGGTGATATATGAAGTGATAGGGGGTTGACATTGAAGAGAAACTTCGTAACATCTAGCATTTGTTTTTTTCCATCCCTAACCGATGTTGTATACGGCCCTTTATCATCCATTTAGCACTCAGCACCTTCTTGGAAGATGCAGGTACCAATACAAAAAATATGATGGTCCCGAGTTCTTCCGAGTGAGCATTTTTTTGGAGAAAAACGTGCCCCTTTCCAGGGGGAAAAATCGTGGGTCCCTTTATCAAATTGGTCACTTGGAAGCTGCTACCCGAGTTGTGTATTTGTCACCCTGTGTCCGGGATTCATCATCTCATTATTTGGTAGGAATATCTTCGCGTTTGTTTCCAGAATCATTGAAGAAGCTTAAATCGAAGTACTGCTAATATCAGTTGCATATTAGGCACCCTTAACTAACATCTTATCCCTTGATGATGAAGCAAATGTAGTATCATAATGTAAGTCTTCCAGGGATTTATTGATGGATTTTGACTTCTGACTTTCATGGAAGACCTGAGAAATCTCCTGGATCCTCGTGATGGGCACACTGATGAACCCCGACACCTTAGGCGCGGTTGGAACGAGCGAAGGATTTGCAGCAACGGGAAGAACAGGTGCAGTTAGTGCAGTTGGGAGGGTTGCCTGTGTTTTTTGTTGATTAGAAGGTTGAAATGAATAACTAGGAAGTGGTGTCAAATATTTTTATGTTCTCCCCAATTTGGGGAAATGATGCTATTTGACTAATATTTTTCAAATGGGTTGAAACCACCAACTGGTTCCTATATAGTTGTATTTCCTCCAAAGATATAGATACAGTACATATCAGGGACCCACAATAGTGGGACCCTGTTCCCATAAGCTTCCCCTACGATTCCCATACTTCTTATGGGATTCTTATGGGAGATGAGGGTCTCACTACGTCCCTGGAATTTTCCTTGAAAAGATGGGACGTATAGGTCCAAGGTGTCCAGTTGTGGAGCTGCGCCTGTCCATGGTTTTTATGGAACAGCTATAGAGATATGCCCTTCCAATTTGAAAGGCCGAGGTAATTCTACATGATCCCCTTTTGTGGAGAGGACTGGTACTCCTTTAATGCCTTCACACATAATACACAAAAGAAAATGATATCATCTACCAAACATCCATTGGCAGTTTTGCTCAAAATGTTGACAAAAATAACTATAACTGGTTGAGATTAGTTCAACCAGTCAATGAGCGTGATATTCATGATATCAACTGCTGGACTTCCAGCGTAGTTATTTTACCCGAAGAAAAGAAAGAAGTGGTTGCAAGTTTGAAGATATAAACATCGTTTTTTTGAGGAAAACATCCTGATTCTGTACCTACTATGGGGTTTAAATACAACATTCTTGGGGAATATTTAGGGAAGAACCTGCTACTGTAGGGTACTCCCATCATAAGGTATCCACATGTTCCCCCACAAATTTTTGCTCGCGAGGTTCTCCAGCAGACCATCGCACTTTTGCAGCAATGCCTCAGGTCTTTGGATTTGCCAAGGGAGCACAGGTGGAAGGGTAAGATTATTCATCATCCGATTGGCGATATCATAATATACCCTAAGAATCCAACCCCGTTCCCAGAGTAGGATTGATGGTCGAAACATCCCATCCCGAGAATCCCGAAATCTTAGGACGTGTTTGGATTCTTAGGGATAGAAGAATTATATGTGTCTGTATTTACATATATATAAATATAGATATGTACAATGCTAGTAACTTGGAATAGATTGCCTTGTAGACATTATCCCTAACACTATTGTTCCAGAACTTGAAGAAAACAATCAAAGACACTTTGATGATGAACTGTTTATAGATCTTCCTTTGGAAGTTTTTGAACAGCTGGAAGTGTTAAAAACAAACAATCCTGTTTCCAAGTGAGTTCTTCATTTTCTTGTAGCCAAAGATGTATTTTTATTGGATCGATGGGTTTTTACGGAGCTGGACATGGACACATGTCCGATATTCTTCTTTTTGAAGATCTACAAGGTTCGAAGAGTGAGAACGAATCTGGAGCCAAACACTTTTTTTTTTCCGATTGAAATCTTAGATGACCATTTGATAGTATTTGATAGTTTAGTTCATGTTGACCTTTCTCCTTGAACACGTAGTCTCTTCATATATGAATTCATCGTTAGACCCACCTGGATATGTTTTAATGTCAATGTTTATTTTCTGCTATGGCAAACTAAAATTGGCTATGCTTACCTTTTTGTTTGTTGGTTGTTTGTTGTTTGTCGTTTTTTTGTTTTTGTTGTTTCTCTTGTGTTCTTTTGTTGATTTTGTTACCCATAGGATCCATGTATGGTATATTCACCTACATTTACCATAAATTTGAACCAAATGTAGGTGAATATACCATATATGGATCCTATGGGTTATGTTTGTTGTTGATTCCAAATCTCTGAACACCCGGAAAACTGCCGGATTTCCAGGGATCCTTCGGTGGCAGATCTGACTCTGCGGGAAGGCGAGGACGGAGCTACCAAGGGTGGGCCCCTTACCAGTTATAACTGGGGTGATACTGTTAATGGGAAAAATCCAGGAAGGATATGGTAAATTATCCCATTATTTACAAGGTTTTAGCACCATCCCAGGTGGTTAGCCGGATTTCTGAACCATCCACAGTAACTCCTATAAGTAGGGTGAAATAACCCCAACTACCCAATTTATAAGGCCATTTATATAAAATAAATTCATTTATAGCTGCTAGGGGCCAACCTTGAACACTCTCCAAAAAAACTAGCATGAAAACAGAAGTTTGGAGGTTTGGAAGATGAAGTTTCCTGTGTTTAAATTGTATAGCCCTCTTCATGTGCTTTTTTCTGCGTATTTTGAAGCAGCTATTACAATCGGTGCTTTAAGAACATCGTGTTTTTTGTTGGCAAACATGAAGCAATCCTTCATGCCCTCAGCACCCCTGAATTTATTTTGTTTTTATACATCTGGTCAAATTATATATAGCGACCTCACACGAGTTTTGGACCCCCAAACGGTAGCAAATAGTAAGGGAAATGTTCAAAAAAATCAGGGAAATCCATGTTGGTGAAATTTTATTCCATTTGGCCAGATAGGATTGCAGGGTTTATTATCTAGGCTGAGGAGGTGATTGGACACCCGATGGTCATCATCTGAGAATATGACTGGATTCCTAGGGTATGTGTTATGTGTGATCAAGTGTGTGTTGCATAGTCCCTAAGAATCCAAACCCGTTCCCAGAGTAGGATTGATGGTCTCAATCCCATCCCCAGAATAGGATTATAGAGGAAATCCCTTGCTTAGGACATATCTGGATCCTTAGGGAGTTGTTTTTTTCGCTTCTATGTAAATCCATAGAGCTTGAACTTTCGACCCAAACTCTACCTGGTTTTCGTTGGCAATTTTACACATAGTTGAAGCTGTTTTTAAGCAAAGTTATAGTGAAATTATTGACTGGGTGGTGGTTTCAAATATTTTCTTCATTTTCAACCCTATTTGGGGAAGATTCCCATTTTGACTAATATTTTTCAGATGGGTTGAAACCACCAACTAGTTGATTTTTTTTTGGTTCAATACATGTTTGTCATGATTTTCCTTGTAGTACCCCCCTGTACTAATCACCTAGCTCAACCTCAATGACAATTCAAGCAATGCTCTGAGAATTGAAATTTATGGAACCTTGTATGGTTGTAGCGCATCACTGTCATCATTTTTCGGGTGTTCCCTTGGGGACAACAACAACAACAACAACAACAACAACAACAACAACAACAACAACAACAACACCTCTCCAAACAAACTTCCTCATGAACGCCCCGGGAACTTACCCCCGTAACCGAAGGTCAACCGTTGCCACCTCCACCACCACCACCGGCGGTGTCTTGGTACGGAATCTGCATGACCACAGAGTTGACCCCATGACGCATCCATGGGACGAATGGTACCTTTTCCTACCATGTGACCATAAAATCAGCCAAATGTGGGCAAAGATGAAAGTCACATGGATCCTACGTGTGATATTTTTTTTTTCTGAATGCTGAGCAAATGAGCAAAGATATGGAAAAAACCGCAAAACTACATTGGTTCTTCTGAGCACTTGAGCAACAACTGATGTGTTATCGGGTGTTGTGAGCGCTTTTAAGCCAGACACGTACCAGGAAAACTCATTCTCAACATCCTTCACCTAAAATAGCCCAAAAGGTTAGAATATTTTGTTCCCCAGATTTACACCCCTGAAAACTGACCTCTTGAAGCCAAAAAATGTTGATTTTTATCTACTGTAGATGTTTCTCCTTTTGAAAAACAGGCCATCTTCAGGTTCCAGCCGTTTGTTTTCGGGGGTGTACAAGCAAAAAATGCAAAGGTTGTCTGGGTGGTGGTTTCAAATATTTTGTAAGTTCACCCCTATTTGGGGAAGATTTCCATTTTGACTAATATTTTTCAAAGGGGTTGAAACCAACAACCAGTTGTTGTATCACTTCTACACATGTGAGGTGGCGGCACACCACGGGTCACGTCAAGGTCAACTTTCCCCACGGGAGGTGCATGCAGGGTTCCACGGGCCATAGTCTTGTGATTTTGCGGGGAAGTTTTGACCTGGAAAAAAATGCTACTCCCCCTAAATCTAACATAGTCCCTCAAAATGGGCGGGTCCCCAAAAGGAAAGGAAACATGTCGATACTACATGTGATAGAATCATTTGGATGGTTGTGGGACTGAAATTTGAGGAATGTGAATAGAATGAAGCACTCCTCTGATTTCAGAAGGGTTGTGAACACCTTTTTCCAATCAAACTTGTCGGGTCAGCAAACGGTTATATCATATGATATAGATTGATACTGGATCAATTGCGATCATCATTTTGCGCGGATTTGCATGAAACGTTCAAACAATCTACATACTGTTGATGGACGAAATGCTGCACCACCTGGGATGTGTGCAAAACCTTGTAAATACTGGGATAAACTACAAACCTCACCTGGTTAGCCGGATTTCTGAGCCATCACCAGTAGGTTCTGTTTTTTTGTTGGGTGGTTTGTGTGTTTGCTTCCGAGTTGTTGGAACGATTCAAACATCGCAAAACCAACCAACTACCTAGGTGTTGGAGGTGAGCATGGCGACAGAGGGGGGGTTCACTCCACCAAAAACAACATGAGTTGAACATATGGGGGTTTCCGAAAATGGTGGTACACCAAAATGGATGGTTTATAATGGAAATCCCTGTAAAAATGGATGATTTGGGGGTACCCCTATTTTCGGAAACACCCATATAGATTCAAGAAAAAACAGTTGGAAGGCGTGCAGAAGGGAGTTTTGTTTTTTAACAGGGGCGCAAAAATGTGTTTCCTTAGATGGTTTCTGTATAATTTTTTTTGTGCCACTATGATGGCTGAATACCCTTTCCCCAAACAATCCTAATCCGAACCGTAAGGGAACCAAATTTGAGGAGGTTTCCGATGTGTAGTGCCTGCCCACCAGGGTTTCCCTTGAAGACATGGTCTGTGATTGTGATGTTTGGAAAAAATAAAGATGTTAGATGCCTGAGTGGATGTAGCCGATGTATAGCAATCTCAGATGTAGGCTCAAACTCAAAAGGAAAGGATCCTCTTCCAACACATCATTTTTTCGGGAGTGAACTGTTAGCTGTTAGCTTCAGGGAGGGTAAAGTAAATTGCCCAGATTCATGTTTCACTCTCACTGAACCTGTTTCAACAGGAAAAATTGAGTCCTCGAAGCATGCAGAGAAAGGACAGCTTGGTGGATGGAACAAATTTATGGGTATGGCAAGGGGAGATTGGCGCAGCAATCTTAGAGGTTATGAAGTGAAAACTGCGTTGTGGTTTCACAGGTGTTTTTTGCATTCCATTTGGTTCCAAGATAAATTGTGCAACTAGAAATTCCTTTTCCAGGAGCGTCCACATCAACCGCAACCCCCATGGGCACCAAATGGAGATGCTTTGCGCTTCGATGAGGTGCAAAGCTGGAAAAACAATGACAGTCCAAAGGGTTTTTTGTTCATGCTCACATTATTGAAAGCCCACAAAATGTTTGGAAAAAAGCTGCTTTCTCAAATAATGTTTTTTTTGAATGTAGTGATTTTTTTTGGGAATCAAAATCTTGATGCAAAGATATGCCATGAGATACGATCTTTATTTTGAGTGTTTTTTGAATTTTCTCTCTTTGAGGGGGGGGCAACCCCGCCTGACTTTGACAATTCCTGTTTCAATTTGGGATGGCTCAAAAAAGCCTCCCAGGTGAGCCAACCCAGTAAACAGACGTCAGAGCCTCAGGGATGTGTTTAGTTTAGAAAAAAATTGATGCTTTGGTTTGGGTTGAGTTTGGATATCCTTTTTTTTTAAAGAATTACGCTCCAAAAAAACTAAAATACCACACCAAATGGAAAGGAGATTGATTCATTTTTTTACCCTTGAATCACAGATGTCACAGATGTTCGTTTCAAGGGTATTACTTGGATACATTTTTGCAGGTGTTTTGTGACGTTGATCCAAGTCACACGACATGGAATCTGCGTTCTCCATGTCATACCCATAAGTAATTTCAGCACCTGCCGGTTTCCCCCCCCCCGGTATTTTGGACCCCTTTTTTTTGAACAGTTGGAGTAGGTGGATACGTGATATTTTAATATATTTTATTAATCCCTCTTGAAACCTATTGGATTAGTATTCTAACATCAAAACTAGGTGGTGGTTTCAAATATGTTTTATTTTCAACCCTACCTGGGGAAATGATCCAATTTGGCTAATATTTTTCAAATGGGTTGAAACCACCAACCAGAAAATGATGATCAACCAACTTCTCATACAGTATTTATAATTGACTGACCATGTAGAGGTCTGGTTGGAACCGGGAATCAGTTCCTCAATTTGGTTTCGTGGGTTGAAACATGCCATAGATTCATGACTCGAGCAAACCCAGCACGTTCAACAAGTTTACAGAAGTTTATGGGCTGGGAATCACGAAGTGTTCGCCCATTTTTTTTATGCTATGAGGTACACAATTGATATTGCTGCAATGCAACATGGTAAAGCAAAATGAAATAAAACAACAGCTACTATGACGATGTAACGCAATATACTGTCTTACAGTTGTTTAATATGTTGTATGTTTGATTTATCGAATAATATTATATATAACATATATCATTTGTATGAGTTCACGACACAATCGAATTGTACCATCATAAGTAGCTAAAATCAATGAATCATCATGTATGCATGTATATAGTATATATTTTGTAAACACAGTTTTGACCGTGTAAGAAAAAATAATATACTGTATATATTACATTATATAATCATATATTCATTCAGTGCAGCCGAAATTGGTACAATTTCGTGAATTATATATATATATACAAGATCATATAATTAAAACACATTTTTATATATATGTAATATATATATGTATATTCGGTGACACAAGAGACCCACCAAGAATTTTCTCAAAGGTTCCACTCATTTTCTCTGCAAGGCGGCATCGCCGTGAGCATCGTAGTACTTCCACTGGCTCTGAGGCATGGTGAAACGCTTTCATTTCACGAAACCTAAGGCCAGCTTAGCAAATAAAGCTTAGCAAGACTCAGGATGTAAGAACAAAACGCTGCATTACAGCTATTGCATGAGTTTCTTGAATGTTTTTGGATGTATATACTTACATCCAAGTGTTTTTTTCAACATTACTTTGAAACATGTCTTGGATGTTTTCACGGGATGGGATTTTTCGCAGTGATGCAAAAAGTTTCCAACTGTTGGAAGTAGTGGAATGTTAGTTTGTAAATTTTTGCATGAATCAATTCCTTCCCTGTTTCTCGATTTGTTTGGAGGGAAGGGATTGAAATCCTACTCTGTTTACCAAGGATGCCATGTCATGTTTCCGGATGAACCAGCCAGGATTTCACGGCATGGAACAGATTTTGCTTGTTTTTTTTTCATCCATCCCTGTAAGGCATCGATAACGGGGATATGATTCTCAAGAGCAGACGAGCATATTTTTGTTGCCACACGGATAAAAACGTGCCAGACATACATCATGTACTGAAGAAAAATATAGAAAAATGACATCACAGAACTTGTGACGTCAATCGGCTCCAGGGCAGAAAACTATCCCCCCCTCCACCCCCCCCCCCCAAAAAAAAAAAAGAAGTTTCACGGCTCGCTCCTGAGAAATGATGGTTGGAATACGATCCTTTCCCATTGGGGTCCCCCCCCTTTGTCACTTTTCAGGGGTTTTTCGTCTCTGTAGAGAACTTCAGGAGGGTATGCCTATAACTATACAATGGGCTCAACTTGTGTTTGACCACCTGGCAAACGCAAGCACGCAAACCTATAGGATGTCCTGTTGGAAGATAGGATCAATGGTTAGGATCAACGAGTTATTCCACCTATAATTATAAATGGCGTATATTGGGGTTCTACCCCCCTGAAACTAACAGTTCGCACCTGAAAACAGTCCGGGCCCAAAAAAGAAAGTAGTATTCCAACCATCCATTTTCAGGGGCGAAATGTTGGTTTCAAGTAGTGTAATCCCTCCAATATGGGAAATTACAGCATTGAAATAAAATTTCAAGACATGTCATCACTCGCTTTCAATCCCATAGGATCCATATATGGTATATATTTACCTGCACTTTTGGGAATGTAACCCACTGATCCTAACAATTTAAATCCTAACCTCCTGGGACATCCAGAGATCTGCCAAAAAAAATCCAGGCAGCACGAAGTAAACGTGGAAGAAGTCGAGTCGGAAACTTATTTGGGTGTGAAGGTAGGTGTAAGAAGAATAAATACATGTTACTCGGTGGTGGTTTCAAAACCGGCTAACCAGTTGAGGGAAAGGTAGATTTTCCCATGATTTACAAGGTTTTATACATCCCAGGTGGTGCAGGATTTCTTCCATCAATAGTTTCAAATATTTTTTGTTTCATCCCGACAATTGGGGAAGATGAACCCATTTTGACGAGCATATTTTTTCAATGGGGTTGGTTCAACCACCAACTAGGTTAGGATCAACAGGATCTAATTATATGTAATACATACCCAACTCAAAAGTTGGGTCATACACAACTCAAAAGTTGGGTACCCAACTTTCTTTTCATGAATCCAAGGCCTTCTCACTCCAGCATCCACTCTGCATAGTCAAGTCCGGTGTTTTGTTGATGATGGTGGTGGGACCCCACTTCGGGGTAAACAACCCTCCAACCTTTTTAGATGGCAATCAATTTCTCAACCTTCTGACCTTGGTAGGACTTACTGTTGATGGAAGAAATCCTACACAACCTGGGATGTATAAAACCCTGTAAATAATGGGATATCTACCATATCAACTGGTGCAGGATTTCTTCCATCAACAGTATGACCCCAGTATTTTATGGGAAAAGGTTGGAGGTTTCAAACCCAAGTTGGAGGTTCGTTGGAGGTTCAGACCCCGGAGTTTTTGGCCAAGAAATCCTGTCCAATCCAACATGTCAATGGAAAATCACCATTTTTAATAGGGAAATACATCTTCAAAAGGGCCCATGTCCAAATTGCCATGTTAGCCTACTAGAGGGTAAAGATGATCTTTTGAACTTGTGAGGGTGAAAAGTGAGATTCTCAGAATTGAGATTGAGATCTAGCGTTTTTTTCATCCATCTTGGTGTAGATATTAAGGTAGAATCCAAGTGGAGTATCAAACCACCACAAGACACGAAAGCTGAATCTGACAGTTGATTGGGTGTCACCCCTCCAAGAAAGCAGGCCTTATGAACGGTTTATTAAACACCATGATCCCTTAAGAATCCCGAAAATTCAGGGCCGGCTACTCTATGGGGGTGGCATTGGGGGTGGTACAAATATGATCCCCATGACGGTACATAATGATAGAACTCCAGGATGGAGTGCATCATTTCTCGGAACGAAACCAACGGTTGTTTTGATTCGAATACGTATATATACATACCTTTCTTTTGGAGATTGTAAGCCCCTAAACCATAGAAAATTAAGAGGTTCCATGTGTACATAAAAAGAGTAAACAATGTGTAATTCATTATGTTGTTTACATGTGTGTTGTACTGTTCTTGTTTACATATATATATACCCTAGGGGCCTGGGGTTCACNACATTCATGATTCTTAAAAAACAGAGACAGCAAAAAACAGACACAAAAGGCTTGACTGTCAGACATTGCAATTTTTTTTCATGTTCAAATTCACTGCGCCTGCCAGTGAATTATGACACTACCTCCAAAAATACTGTGGCCCACAGCACTTTTGAACACTTGGAACATCATAACATTTCCAAAATCGTCATTTTACCACACAAATCACACGTTTCTCACAAATATAAATGTATGAATGATGGATTTTTCATCAATCAACACGCGGATCAAAAAAATTTCGTCCGCGCAGAACACAATTCTATGTAGAGAATGACTTCTTCAAAAACTCACGTTTCGCCACAGCGAAATAACAATTTTTAACCATTCACACAATCCTACTCAAAGAACCTTCGGTGAACCTCAGGCCCCTAGCGTATATATATAATATACACCTCATATATGTTCAGTATATATGCCAGCACCTTCAAAGGGGTGCCAAATGGTTCCTAAAAGGGTATCAATTCTCCATCCATTAGGGCCTTAGGGTTTAGTTGGCACCCTTTTGAAGGTCCAGGTGTATAAATACACACATATTTGCCACATCAATGGCCTATGGCCACTGAGGCGCGCACCGAAGAGATTGCGGAAGGTCCGAAGCTTCCGGAGGTGCTCTCTAAATGGTGGGCCCTTAACGAGCCGATGGTTTATGACATGGAGGGACATGGGGGCCCTACAAATGGCCGAAAAATGCCGAAAATAGATACAAGGTGGGCCCCTAGCAGTTATAAAAGGAGTTAACCCCTATAAATGGCCTTATAAATGGCTAACTGTTCTTATAATCCTAGTTATAAACCCAGTTATAACTGGCAGGGGGCCCACCTTGTAGGTAACTGGGGTTATTTCACCCCGAAAATCTGGTTTAGCTAGTTCACCCTACTGAAATTAACTGGTTTTTGGGGCCCGCCTTGTAGGAATCCATCGTCATATTTCTCAGATGATTAAAACGATTAGGGTGTCCAGTTACCTTTATTACCGAAACAAAACGCAGAATATTTATCCATTTGGCATCTGTAGAAGGCACAACTCCACTCCCAAGTTCCGTGGATTAGTTATATATAAGGGGCCATGATAAACCAAGACTAGCGGGAGCGGCTAGCCATCGATCCTTTCCAGGTGGTTTTGGCTTCCCCGAAGCTATTCTTAGAAGGTGATTCATTGGATCCCTCTGGACCTTGGAAAAAAAACATGAAGTTTCTTGCGAAAAAGTTGCTTGGACTTTTAGTAGTGAAGTTTTTGGGCAAATTTTAATGCATACTTAATATGTTTTAACTGGGTAAAGTCTTTATCAAACTTTGGACTCATAAGATCTATCATACTGTAATCCTGTATTTTGATGAGACTTTTGAAGATTGTTTAAATGCCCCGTATTCAAATAACGAGTTGTATCAATTGTTTTTTTTTGGTGTTCTCTACACCCCACCATGCCACAATGATTGTAAATTTCTTTATTTACTAGTAACAGAAGGTCCTACATATGAATTTTCACTCTCCATGACTATATAGACCCAACATATCCTCGTTTGTGTCCACATCTTTGATCGAGGTTTGAGTGTATTTCCTAGAGGTTCAGGCTACGAATCAAAATAGAAATTGAGGTGTTTCTTATTGTCGAAGGAAAAGGGGACTTGCAAGTAGATGTATCTAATCACCGAACGTCAGAGGATGAGAAAGGGGTGGGCCCCAATCAGCTCTTCAACAAAGTGTTTTTTTGGTTCCATGAAACCATTCCCAGCAAGTGAGCCAGGATCCCTAGGGTCTGAGGGTCTGTGAAATAAAACTGAAGTGTTTCTATCCATTTTGGATTTGTTCCATGGTAGCTCAAACTATGTGATTTAACGGTTGACAGGTTTATAAAAAGTCTTATGAAGTCTGGCTTTTAGAATCATAGTGAAGTTACAGTTTTTGTAAGCTGCGCACGACTTCTATAAAGGTGCTACCATTTTTTTACCAATTTACACCAACAAAAAACAGATGTGCTGATTTGTGAGCAATAACTCTGCTCCCCGTGGTAGCTTTTTCAGATGACAAATTCTCATTCCGTTTCGCAATGTGGAACTCCACTGCAGTGACGTTGGAGAAGCCAATGATTTCTCGAGCCAAAAATGGGGGTTTCCTAAGATGGTGGTACCCAAGAACCATGGGTTTTCCTACTAAAAATGATCGTTTTGGGGTGTTTTGGGGGTACCACCATTTAAGGAAACACCCATATATGGGACCAATGAATTCAGGTGAAAATGACATATATAGCATGTGGCAATCTATTTCACGACCTCAGCCCCCGAGGTCACCCCAATTAAATGGTGCCGTTTAAAAGAGGGAATATCCTACCCCAAGAGAAATGGCCTTAAATTCAGGTTAAGGATTTATAATAAATTGCCCGGATGTTTTGTATTTGATATAACATAATTGCCCATGCTTCTTTCCAGTTAGAGGATGACATGTTTTTTAGGGCTTCTTACGAAACCATGAATTGGGATCTGGTCAAAAGTTTCTTCAACTATAGTATACTGTACATATATGTAAATGCGATCAAATCGAGTTTGTTTCTGTTTCCATTGCTCAACTGGTTTCGTGCATGTTTTTTTGCTTAACATTTAACGCTGGACACGTAAAGATCAACCAGCAAAGATTCGAGTTAGATCTTACCGAGGCCCGTGCAGGTTTGAAGCCTATAAAATGGATGGGTCTATCTAATGACTAGGCGGTGGTTTCAAACATTTTCTGGGTGGTGGTTTCGAATATTTTTTATTTTCACCCCTACCTGGGGATGATTCCCATTTTGACTAATATTTTTCAAATGGGTTGAAACCACCAACTAGTTTTTTATGTTCACCCTTACCTGGGGGAAATGTTCCAATTTCACTGATATGTTTTTTTTACGAAATGGATTGAAATCAGAGCATTTTGAGGTCCAGGGACATTCGACAAATTGTTTGTGTTCTTTAATGACATGGTGTATTTTCCGTTTGAAGGTTGGTATTTTTGTTCCTATACCATCCATGTATGGTATATTTATTTCACTACATTTGGTTGCTTTTTTTATGGTAAATGTATAGGTACATATGATTGCCATACTTGGATGCAAAGGGTATATGGAAAAAAGACACATGTAACATTGATATTTTTTCACCATCTCCAAACGTATCCTGGGTCCTGGGTGGTGGTGGGTGGTGGTTCCAGATATTATCTATGCTAAACCGGTCCTTGTGAGGGGAAATTTGATGAAAGATTTGACGAGCAGATATTTCATTGGAGTGTGTTGACACCACCAACTTGTACTGTAACTATAAATGTGATTGATTTGGGTTGAACCCAAAGGCTCCAACAGAAAAAGAGGAACATACACACCCGAAGTTTAACATAGCCCCTGAAAAATGGTCATTGGAAGACTACTTTCCTATTGGGAAGGTAACTTTTCAGGGGCTATGTTAAACTTCGGGAGGGTAGAAGCTGAACAATTGCACCAAAAGGAACAGTTTTGTTTTTTTGGAAACCATCATTTTTAGGTTCCATGTTAACTTTTTGGGGGAGTGTACAACTTTCCCCAGACACCATTCAATCACACAGCTTCAGTTTTGTCCCAAAGAGACACGGAGAATCAAACCACACCGGCTTGATACTGTTGATGGTTCGGAAATCCGGCTAAACGGTTATAAGTAGTTCATAAGTTTGTCCCATTATTTGCAAGGTTTTAGCACCATCCCAGGTGGTTTTTTACCGGATTTCTATACCATCAACAGTATGATTTGCTGGGAAACCTGAAAACCTTGCTTGTCAAGATAAAATTGATAAAAACCAACCAGTTGAGCAGTGATCAAGATCCTGGTGTCTCCCCTAAAAATTGGCAAGCCAACCATTCAGGATGTCTTTATCAATCTACCAGGATTTCACGGTGATGCCACATTGCCTAGTTAATGTTTTTATTTGTCGTTAAGGTCGGGGGTTTTCTATTTTGAGCATATCTCCAAGATCTCCAAGTCATTATTGAAGCATGAATGTTGTAGCAAAACCAGGGTAAAACACCAACAAGTAACTATTGGTTGAAGGGTTTTGGTTCCATGACTCAATGAAAGGATCAAGGGTTGCGTTCTCAACCTACTACACGCATGCATTTCGACTTCCCTTGCATTTGATTTATGCATTTATGCAGGCATTAAATGCAAAATTCACAAGTTGCGTACTGCATTGCAGTATTTCACATTAAATTCAATTATTTCAATTCTCGCTTGCTTAAGGCTCTTGGTTGCCCTATCAATTCGTGACGGACAATAGACCTTACATAGTCCTTATACGTCGTAAACAGGGAAATCTTCCAGCCGTCCCAGCGGGCTCGTTTTCCCTGGTGTTGCACAGTCGTACCTTGCGAATGTAGGTGTTTAGGCCGCAGCACTGGGGGGTCCAAACACTTGCTCGCAACGGCTCATGCAAGGCCGATATCTCAGCTGTTTCCTGGATGTTGGAGTATGAGCACGTTCGGGACTTGGCCGGGCAATCTTCTGTAGAGGTGCATGGCACCAGGCTGAATGGAATGTGATCGACGAAATATTGCCTCATTCGGAAGATGGCCATGTCTAGTATATCTAGTATCCCAGCTAAATATCGAAATTGTCATGATGGGCATTGTCATCATTGTTGTTGGGGTTGCGATGCAGGCCTCGTATCCTGGAGGTTGATGACAGTACCTGTCCCGTTTGATACGGTGTTGTTTCAGCATGGCATTGAAAAGACGCTCATGTCCAGCATTGCATTTGTGTATCAGAAAATGATGTCTGCCACGTTTTGTTGAAATCGTCAATGTAGACCTGTGTGTTGGATCAAACAAACGAGTCCCCCGGTTCTGGCAGGTTGAAACGTCCGAACTTAAGCAGCTCCAATCCTTCCCTACATTGCATCTGCATTGCCATCCGGCAATTTGAGGTTCAACCAGAAAACTTGGCCCATCCTTTCCAACAATGCCGCCAAAGCTTGGAACCAAGAGACGAAATCATGCAAAACAATTGAGCTAAATGCGGGATTGAATATGCAATGTTGCACAGACTCATGTTTTTCCAATAAAGATTCAAAAAATCAATGGAAACTTCGCTCGTGGGACCGGGTGCAATTTTGGAATGCTCGCACAGACGGACGGACGCAGTTTTTGAAAACAATGATTCGACTGGAAAAACGGGCATGCGAAGATGGTTCTGGGAAAATGCCACGGGAATTCCGGTTTCTTTTTCACATGTCACACGAAAGTTGGCACCCTTCCCCCCAGTCTGAATAGTCAGATGTTCCGCAAAATTACTGTAAAAGATGATTTGTAAGTGGTGTTTGCAACCCTCACACTGCAGATCTCGGTCCCTTCATAATGCTCTATTAGACTTTCAAGAGGGGGAAGGTCGGGGAGAGGAAGGTTGATTGGTCACCAAGAATCTTTCACATTTGGTCGAAATAGATGGAAACATATTCCTTTTTGTATTGCATGGTGTGTCTTTAAAAGATGTTGAATCCAATGGTGAAATCCATCCAATCACCCCAAAAAAACAACTGGCAACTAAGAGACTAACATTTTGATTACTTATGGGCTGAAACCACCAACCTAAGTTTGTGTCGAGGTGTGGTGCATTCGTCCAATTCCAGGCACCCGGGGTGCTTCACCAGGGGTCTGGGCACAGTGAAAACAATAAATAACGATGAGGACTGTAAAAGGCACACCATGATTGCATAGTTGAAAGAGGAAATCCATGTTTGTATATATTTTGCATTTGTTTTTTCAGGGTAGTTAAGTTATGTTTTTAGAATTTGATGAGATAAGTTATGATGTTCTAAGGGTGCTGATGAAAATTCCTGCAGTTGAGAATGATTAATTGCATATTGCATCACATTACCAATTGCACTCCATCGGCAAAGCATGTGTTTTTATGTTTGCATGTTCAATGAACGTGTTTGATGCACAGATTAGATACAATCCCGTATGATTCACGTATGGTATGTTTCCCTCCGTTTTACCAGAAAAATCAACCATTCATGTGGGTAAATATACCATAAATACATGGATCCTATGGGAACATGACTTTTTGTAGACCTCGACTCTTGGTCGTTGACTGCCACAGGCACCGCCCACAACCTCCGCCGTTGCCGTGCGCTGTGGAAGCTGTGGAAGCTTCAACTCATCCAGTTTGATTTTATACACTTTTTGGATGTAGAATCTAGAAAAACCTTGATAAATAATA
>DF239069.1:291535-364933 GCA_000507305.1 Breviolum minutum Mf 1.05b.01 | reverse complement strand
CTTTTTCGTGGAAACGGGACCCTCAAAATTACCCTACATTTTAGCATGAAGTTTCATCCCCCCCCCCCCCAAAAAAAATGGCAATTTAGTGACCGCTGTCAAAACCATGCCCCCGGAAATCTCACGAAAAAATCCAAGCGTCGCTATTTTTTCCAAGCAACTTGGATGCGTTTTTCTGCAGCAACCAAAAAAAAATCCTGGAAATTCCATCCATCAAAACTTGAATGGGACCGAATCCCAACGGACCCCGTTCAGGAAGTTGCTTTCTAGAGCTTTTAGATACTCAGGTTGAGTTTAGGGGTCCGTTCAGTAAGTCCTGTTTGAGATTTCTTAAATTCCAGCAACAAAAAATCACCCAAACCCAAGTATCAACCCAAGGATCTACCTCTTCAGGAGAAAAGATTGAAGTTTTGGGCCTCAAAAATGGTCTTTTGGGAAGGATTTTTATTTGCCATAAAAGAAACAGGGGGTGATGTCATGTTAAAGATGGTGTGTTGAAAAGAAACCATGTTTGCCAACATATGTTTTTCTTTTTAAACCGCCTTAAGACGTTAATGATATTAAAGTTGGTTCAGTTCTAAGGGAGCCAAGGTATTGTTGATCATCATGTGGGATGCCTTTGGTGGATATAGCGGACACCATCTAGGAAAAGATCTGAGTTGGATGGGGATCTGGTAGAGAAATGTCAAGAACGGCCTCTTCCCCTGCCTTTGGAACGGGGGCTTGTTGGACAGTTTGGAAGTGGTAAGAAGTTAAAGCTATGGCAACATAGTAAATGACCTGTAAAATCCGCAATACGTTTACAAGGCAACATTAAAGCAATGTCTCTGTAGTGCAAACATGTATGTGTTGGTATACATAATATACATATATGCATGTATACATNAATGATATTAAAGTTGGTTCAGTTCTAAGGGAGCCAAGGTATTGTTGATCATCATGTGGGATGCCTTTGGTGGATATAGCGGACACCATCTAGGAAAAGATCTGAGTTGGATGGGGATCTGGTAGAGAAATGTCAAGAACGGCCTCTTCCCCTGCCTTTGGAACGGGGGCTTGTTGGACAGTTTGGAAGTGGTAAGAAGTTAAAGCTATGGCAACATAGTAAATGACCTGTAAAATCCGCAATACGTTTACAAGGCAACATTAAAGCAATGTCTCTGTAGTGCAAACATGTATGTGTTGGTATACATAATATACATATATGCATGTATACATCCTATAATGATAGAAATAATAATAAGCATCATCAATGTATCCATATACATATATACATTAATATGTGTATATATATATATAAATAGAAACATATAATGCATGAAAACTATGGTTTTTACCGAAACTTCCGACACAAAAACCGAGTTTGAGACTGAGACATGCCATTGGGAACACTGGTCACCGGTGCTGAACCAGCTGGTTGGTGAGCAGGGAAGCCTGAGATTTTTGGAAGCTGCCAGTGCTGGAGGAAAACAAAAACCAGATATTCCGAGAAATCTCCAACAGGACTCCCTGAACAAACCCCGTTCAACCTGAGTATCTAATAGCTCAAGAAAGCAACTTCCTGAACGGGGTCCATTGGGATTCGGTCCCATTCGATATGGAATGACCTTGATAAAAGGCACTTTGCAAAAAAAAAACTACTGGACAAGGTTGAGAGTGATTGTTATTTATGTCATATCTATTAAATATAGGCGCGTTGAACTAAATGACTTAAGATATCTTAAGATCACCTTATCTTTCAACAAAATTACCTCTAGAATCTATAGGCTTCAACCCCTTGGGGTCCGGGTTAGCATTAGCTCAGTAACATTCCAACATTCATATCATTCATAAGTTTTATTGAGGATGCAATGATACTGTTGATGGAAGAAATCCGAAGGCCAACCACCTGGGATGTAGAAAAACCCTGTAAATAATGGAATAAACTACCAACCTCAAGTGGTGATCGCCGGATTTCTGAACCATCAACAGTACCATTGGTTTGATGACATTTCTTATAGAGGGACCTTGGCTTGGCATTTTTTTTGGATTATCCCTGCAAAAGACAACGGGCAAAACAAGCTGAAACTCGTGATTTGGACCAGGAATTGTCTCAAAGATCCAATTTCAGGGAGTGTACTTTTTGATTGTGCTTTCAGTGAATTTTCAAACTCCCTCAACCGTTCTACGACCGGATGTGTCCCAGGAAAAGCCGGAGTATCCTCAGATCGTGAATTTTTCTGAATCTTCCACAGCCACAGAAGATTTTGGAGATTGGAGAATTACCCTCCCGAAAACTAACATGGCAATGGAAAATGGACCTGGGATTTTCGATGGGATTTTCCATTGCCATCTTAGTTTACTGGATGTTTCCAAAAATAGTGGTACCCCCAAATCATCCCATTTTAATAGGGTTTTCCACTATAAATCATCCATTTTGGGGTACCACTATTTTTGGAAACATCCTACTGGAGTGTATCGTAGCAATGAAATCATAGCAATTTTTCCAGACGATATCAAGGTGAACAGCTGAGTCCAATCCTCAGCTGAAGTCCTTCCTTTCCTACACGGGGTGTCTTGGCGGATGGGGATGGACCATGATGGACCCTATAATAGCTATAATGGTAGTATGATCTCCTATATATTCAGCCCGAACAGCCAATGCTTTTCATTGCTTAGGTGAATTCCATTTCCAGTGAGATTCATTCTTTACACCTTCAAACAACCAAACGACCAAACAACAACTACTTGCAGGGCAAAACATGCTTCACGACTCCAGTTCCATGGGTATCCGCCGAGTATCTCTCATGTCTCACGACTTGTGGTTGTGGTTTGGGTCTGGGATGTTCTGCCTGATTTCAGAACAAGGCAGCGAAGGGAGATAGCCCAAACAACTCAACAACTACTGTTGATGGAAGAAATCCGGCTAACCACCTGGGATATATGAAACCTGGTAAAGAATGGGATAAACCACCTATCAACTGGTGCAGGATTTCTTCCATCAATCGCATCACCCATGTTTTCCTGTTACTTTGGACAGATTTGGTTGGATGCTTTGTTTCTAGGCCAGGAAACGAAAACAGGAACCACACCATCTTGACAACTTGCAAACACGGACATCATAGGGATTTTCAGTCACATCTGCTGTAAATGCCATGATTTCTATCCTCTTTTGATTCCCTGTCGTATTTTACAAATTGTTTTTCTGGCTCAAAGGAATCCCATTTGTAACACCTCTTTGGATACCAACCCTCTTTGGATACCAACCCTCTTGAGACACTTTTTCGGAGACCTGACCCGAGAATGTTGAGGATTTCTTTTCGCTCCAAATAAAGGATTGATTCATGGCTCCCAGCTGGGGGACCCCATTCATAGAATCATAAGCTATTAGTACCAGTAGTAGCAATACTGTAAAAAAGCCGTAATAGCAATGTAGGTAAAGCTCGTGGTTACACGCATAAAATGATACATTATAATGGTGTGCGGGTACAGAACCCATAGTGGACACCACAAAAGTATGTAGGTAAAGCTTGTGGTAACAGGCATAAAATGATACATTACAATGGTGTGCGGTTACAGAACCCATAGTGGACACCACAAAAGGACGACTTCGCACAACGAAGGACAACTTAACCCATGTGCCCAGTATGTGCAACGAAGGATATTTTTAGTAATTTTAGCACATGATTCCCCATTATACAATACCATACAATACAATACTACAATACAATACAATACAATACCATACCATACGATACGATACAATACAATACAATACATGGGTATCTTACAATGGTTTTTCGCCCGTTCTATTAATCAGCATTTAAAACCCTACCATCCAACCAAACGACATTCGTCGGTCCAGACTCGCCTCTGCATCTTGTTGTGCCAAGAGTAACGCTTGTTGTCGACGTATCGATGGAGCCAATGTTGGATCCCTCGAATCCGAAACACGTTCCACCTGGATACACCGTCGAAAAAATCCACCCTGGAAATAGACAATGTTGAAAAATGTTGTTGAGTTTTGTTGAGTTTTCTTTTCTTGATCTTATGGAAAAAACTTGGAAAAAACTTATACCCCTGACTGAGTCATCAGAATTCTATCAGATCTATCAATTTACACTGTTTTCATCCACTCCCAAAGCCGGTGGCGATTTGTTTCGGAGGAACGTAGGTTTCGCCCACCTGTCGTCTTGCTGGTGGACTCTGTTCCATCCAGTAGCGCCTCATGGGCCCAATTTTTGGGTCCAGAAATCTGGGGATTTTCACCACCCACCGGTTGGGATGGTGCGTTTTACCCGTCGTAAAAAAATGGGATTTCCACTACCTTCACCGAAAAACTGGTGAGTTGATCTACCGGATTTCTGGTTGCCATCAACGTTGTATGTTTACGGATAAAATCTCCAACAATTAGCTCACGACTGGACACAGGGAAACTATGCGAAATCCAGCATCCCATCGCCTGTATCTTCGACAGTGTGGATTGGCAGAATCAATTGGTCCATAGACCTCTCAGTGTCAACATCAACGTGTCTCGATCATAACTTCCAATGAACAGAGTTGGAAGCAAAAAACAACTTCTTTGCTTTCGAAAAGTTCATTAAAATCTCCTTATCATAAAATATGTTTTCTCCTCTAAGCTGTTTCAGATTCCTTCAATTGTCAATGTTGTTTCTGTTTGTGAAGCAGCAGAAATTCATTGAACATTTACCCTGTGATTTTGGAGGACTCTGCAGGGCCCTTTAGCTCCTGCTCCCATAAATTAGGAACATATATACATCATCCCTGGTGACCCATGGCTCGCTCCCCCAATATCACAGTGGTGACATGTTTTTTTTGCACCGCACAACAGCGGCCTCACCTGGTTGGCTAATGGAGAGGCAATAGCTTGCCGCTGCGATTGAAGTAGAAAATGGACCTAGCATGACATGTCAACCCGGGAACCCGGGAACCCATGCGATCAACACCAGGAGTGTGGAGAAACAACGGACACAACAAATCCAAATCACCAAAACACAATGGAGAAAGTGATGCTGATTTTTTCTGCTTTGGATGTTAACCAAAACCATGCAACCATGTGAAGCAAACGTCCAGCTATTTCAAGACATATGTTGTTTTCTTGCTATAGAAAACGCCTTGCGAACCGAAACAGGAAGGATCAGGAAAGCTACTTTCGACGTCACAATTTTGGGACCATTGGATGAGGTTTTCTTTCATAGAATTGCATCAAAAAAAATTCACCAACAGGCAGTCCCCGCGAATCACTTCTGAATATAAATTGGGACTGACCTCGGAACCCGTTGCTGCAAGTGGCTATCATGTTCTATGGTTCATATTTGGAATCTGACCAACCCTTTGATGATACAGAAAAACTGCACTGGTGCACCCAAACTCTTGGTCAGTTTTCCATTTTGGATTCACTTTTATGATTTGTTTTCGTGCCTTGCGTTGCAGCTCGGCCTTTTGTTCCAGCAGCTCTTCATAGGCTTCCTGCACCTTAAGGAAAGAAAGACCGGTAAGAATCAACGGGGAAAGGGATCATTGAACTCTTGAATGGAGGCGAATCTCAAAATGCGTACAGCCCTAAATACATATATATATGTAATATATAGTATAAATATACAGTATAGGTATATATTAATATTATATAAATATACATACACATTGGTATTGCATGTATACATAAACATATATTTCTAATTCCAACGGTTGTGATTCAAAAAAAAAGGGACTCGAATGTTCATGACATTATCTTCCCGACTCGACCCAAAAAAAGTCATCTTCCCTCAAGAAACAACTGCACGAAAGTGACACATCATCCCCACACTTGAGGAAAACTCCAATTTCCCCAACTAAAGCACCAAACATCATCCCCAACCAAAACATCATTTTCGTCCAAAAAAAAGTCATCTCCAACAAAAAAATCATCATCCCCAACCAAAAACTCCAACAAAAAAACAAAAAATCATCATCCTCAACCAAAAAATCCAACCGAAAAACCAAAAAATCATCATCCCCAACCAAAAAAAAATCCAACCAAAACATCATCATCCCCAAACAACAAAATGTCTGTCACCAACGAAACACTTCTCAGCGAAAACGCTGTGCCACTGTGCTTCCCAGACTCTCCGGACGACCTTTCCAGAGCTGGATAACAAACGCAGCTTCGTCACCTGAAGTTGGCGTTTGTTAAACGACAGGAGAGATCTATATACCTGTGATTTTTGGGAAAATATGTGGAAGTTAGATGTATAAAAAATCTAGTTGATATGATTTTTGTTGTAAAAGAAACTCACGATGCAAAAAAAAGTACATCTATCTAAATCATTAAATCTATACATTGGGCGGGTTTGCACTTGAAAAACTTGGGGTGAACAATTGGAATATTCTCATTTGCATCACTCGTGCAGTATAACGCTACACTTGCGCACCCGTCACACTGCACAACCCCCCAAAAACGTGCCTTGAAAAACTATGCAGGTGGAGATTGACTGTGACATGTGATACATATACCATGTTTTGTATTGTTTTGCCAGAAACTAGTTTGATTTCATGAACAGATTCGAGTCAATAAAGGGATAACTCATCTCCTACCCTCTCAAAGTTTAACATGGAACCTGAAAATGATGGTTTCCAAAAGGAATCTCCTTTTCCAGTGGTTGATTTTCAGGTTCCATGTTAAACTTCAGGGGTGTATATGTCAATATGTGGTATGAAACCAAGTGGTCTATCCATGTCGCTCCAACCAACAAACCAAAGGACTTTAGATACCTCTCAACGCCGTTAGACCAGGCAGCTAGTCATACAATATTGACAGTCAAAAGAAATCCAGTGAACGTCACCAGTTGAGATATGACACCCTGCGACATTCGGCAGCAACTAATAACTACCAGATTTCAGGACCGTTAACAAAACCTCACCATCTCGTTGAATTATGCCATGTTATCAACCTGAAACGGACAAGCACTGGAAAGGATTCCGCATCCCAAAACGAAACAATCGTCTTCGTTTCACCTAACAAATTCAGGTGCGAAGCGTTAGTTTCAGGAAGGTATCCACCTGGAACACCTGTATGATTAAACCCGATACCCTCTTTTTGCGCAAAAAAAGTGGCAATGGAAATCACGCGATTTTCAATATGTACTCCAATATTCACCAATACAACTGGTGAAAATGTTCCCTTGCTATCATAGATTGGTAAACAAAATGTATACCAACAATATCCAAAAATTACCAATTACAACTGATCAAGTCTTCCATTGCTATCATAGATCTCCAAACGTTAACCATCTATAGGCATCATTTCCCGAAAGAGCACCATGAACTGTTAGTTGCAGGGAGGTTATCCAAAATAGTTTAAGCCTGAGTGAACAGAAAGAGGATATGTAAAGATCCCCAAATATATAAGGATAAACTGATATACTCTACACAAAAGAGGGGTGTAATCCAATAAGTCTTCTCAGCACCAGGTATTTTTGTTGATAACCTCATCCACCTGGCTCGCCACCCTTCACCTTCACCCCCGTTGGATTTTTACTCCAGGTCTCCCGAGCAGCCAGCAGCACCAAGGTAGCCACCAAGAAGGGTTCCTTACGCCTGGGGACCCACAACCGTGATAAATGTCACCCCTTCATGTCACCCATGGATGTAAAAAAATCCGGTGAATAATGGGAGAATCTACTTATCAACTAGTGCAGGATTTCTGAACCATCAACAGCATTACGATACGTCATTATATATTACCCACCCACACAATGCACGCATTTTCAACGGAAATCCATCAAAATTCCCATATATGTGCATTGTTTGATCCTTCCAAATGGGTCATTTGATGATCCCTTGAACAAATCGCCCGAGATTTTTTGATGGTCAAATAGGACAGACTTGAGATGATCTTGAGATGTTACTGTTACTTTCTTTAAGAATCACATGAAATAACGAACTAGTTGGGTGGTTGAGCCACCGAATAGAAAAACATATGTGAAAGTTAAACTTCAATTATGGCACCCCAAAAAGTCTGAGTAAAAATGAACCATCTTTGAACTGGGTCTTCCGTCGAGATTCAACCTCCCATCCTTTATGAAACAAAGCAACCTTGATGTGGTTCTTGGTTCTTGACACTACTTCAAAGCTTCAAATGCTGGATGAAAGATGATGAAACCTTCATTGATTGGTTCTTGACACTGCTCATTGTCTCCAAATCTTAGAAATCTCGACATCCTAGGTGGTTCTTGGGCGAAGAACCACAGGAATGCAAGCCTTTTGATGCAACCAACAGTGGGGCATGGTGTATCAACGGCGAGTGTCTTGAAGTCTGTGATTCGGACCCATTGAAAACTAATGAGAAAAAATCTCCGTCAATATGGATCATCTACCCGAGTAGAACTGAACATATTGAAAACTGTTAAAAACTAATCACACCTCAGCCAAACCCATGGACCCATTTACCAACCTGCAAAGAGCATATTGATGATAGGCTTTTGGTGCTTGCATCTGCAATGTGGGATGAAAGCTCAACAACCTGCTAGCCGGGTTGACGTTTTTGTCGCTTGACTATCCCGAATCCGTCCCGAAGATTTGTTTACACACGAAAGGGCCCAAGTAGAGCTTGAATGGTTTAGGCGGCCTGTAACTTCATGGTAAACCACAAAAGCATGGGATACAGTAAGATGTCAAATCAAAAGGACATCTCCTTAGTCCTTTACAAGAAAAGGCATCATATTTCCATTGGTTGAACCATATAGTTATGGGGAGGAAGAGGTAGAAACACTCGAAAATGCTTAGTTGAGTTAGGTGTTCAAAATCTCTGAAGAATGTAAGCATCACAGTTTCATAGGCTCATCTCGATGTCTGTCTTACTGTGGATCCATGTCACTTGATTTTCCGGCCATCAAAGTGAGGCCACCACCATACGGTTAAAGTGCTGACATGATCCAACTTAACATCATCTTATAAGCAAAAACATTTTTTTACAACCATTTCATCCAACGAAAAAAACCTCACATTACACCTATACCATCAACCTCACACCAACATCATATCAACAAACATCATCTCCAAAAATCATGCCTTCCAAACAAATCCTCCTTGAAAATCATCCCAACAATTTCCATCTTCCACCGGCAACTGACCCCCCGGGACCCTCCCACCGTTGGAAAAGTTACGTCAATCACCGAGTCACAGCTCATCAGCTCTTGTGTGGGCATCTGCCATTGGCCTGATGGGGATGGGATGGGATTGGTGTCAGGGATTTGTTCCCTTTGAGAGATGTCTCTTTTTTTGAATCTATGTTGTAATGACTATATATTAATCATACTTACGTACATCAATATCAAATTATGGGGACGCATCGACTATATATAGATTATATATATATATACAGAGACTATATATATATAACATATCATTTACAGACTAATGCATTCATAATAGAATTCATGGGGATAATTTCACATAGTGACTATCTTGTGTCCAAGAAATGAATCCTAACATGGCAAAAACATCATGGCAAGAGGACCAAAGTCGGTGACCCCAACACCGCTGCCTTGCGATTTTTTGCTTGCCCATCCCGAAGGATGACAGTGGGAAAATTCATGAAACTTCAGAACAAAAAACCGTCACCACCAGCAATGAAAATAGTGAACAGATTTGATTCATATATAAATTTCCATGGACTTTCAATTCAAAAAAAGACTTGCATTCTGTGCATTCGCGGATTTTCGCCCGTTTTTTTTTTTGAAGCCACTGATGATCACTCAGTTGCTTTTCCCATGGCCTGGCAATGAGTGCTTGGTAGCCGAGATCTTGCTCCTGATTTCCACCCCAAGTGCACAGCTCCAATGGGGATTCCCAACAGCTGGATTCTCTAAGAACTTATTCCTCATTCTAATTGTTTTTCATGAATTTTATCAGCTACTAAGTGACTTCAGTTGGATGTTCCAAATCCCGAGTTCCAAACAGAAAATCCAACCTGGATTCGAAATTTCATGTGCTATCTAAGTGTGACTTTTGAACCTTGGGGAATTTAAATCTTGGATTTCAAATGCTGCACTTCTTTACAGATTAACCAGGAATCATGGAGTGGACCTTCAAATGTCATGATTCCTATGGGGTTCATCTCCTGAATTTTCACGTGCTTCACTTTTTGGAACTCCTAAAACCCTCACCCCTTTTGGGAAGAGCTCCGCTCCCATTCCCCCGCCACCCCCAGCGACGCGACATTTCATCATTCGTGTGGCTCCAGCAAATCGGCATAGTCCGCAGCAGCATTGCGTCGATTCGCTTGCGTATTGGCGAGGCCGAACCTCAAAGCGAAATCCATCGAAATCTCTGATGGAAACCAATGGGTCCAAGAAGACCGGCAAGGTCACAACATGATTTCAGAACTGAAACTAACCTGAAACTAACAGCAAGCAAGTTGGCACCTGAAAATATATAGGTGTTTTCCCCAAAAAGGAAAGGAGAAAGTCTCCCAACCATCCACTTTTCAGGTGCTAGGGCATATGTTAGTTTCAGGGAGGGGAGAATCAATCCAAAGTCGTCCTTTTCTTGGATATGTTCTGGCCAATGTTTGAGTTTTACCGGGCTCAGGGAGATGTTTTTTGTTGTTTTTTTTTGGTGATGTTTTAAAACAGCTTTTCCATCTTCATCAGAGATGATGTAGCAGCAGAAAATCACGTTAGTTACGTTTTCATGGGGGGGTTTTGTATCCCAACCTATCTTTTGAGGAAATGTCGCTAGAGGTGTCTCATGCATTTGGGTGTTTCCAAAAATAGGGATACCCCAAAATGGATGGTTTATAATGGAAATCCCTATAAAAATGGATGATTTGGGGGTACCCCTATTTTCGGACACACCCATTTTCAATTTCTCACTTTTCCTTGCTGATGGATGTCATCGTTTCTCAAATCCACGAAAGATCGCCAAGTTCTTGGAAGTCGTTCCTGACAGATCTGCAGAACAAGGGACATCAAAGCTTGATGTCCCATCAAAATCTAAAACACTTGAGCAAAGTCCCATTAAAACTGATTGGTTTATAGGGATCCTTATGATAATGGCTTCTTATAATCCCTATATATACATGGGCAGTAAAATCCCCTACAGCAAATACCCAGGGTTTTGTTTACTGCTCACTTGAGACCTTGATAATATGGAATCTCACGACAAAAAAATAAAACCATCGGGGGGAATCTACATTACTTCCATACCCATAGGATCCATTGGGACGAACGGTATATTGACCTACATGAATGGTTGATCTTTATGGTTCTCATGTAGGTAAATATACCGTTCGTCCCATGGATCCCTAGGGGATTTTCCCCAAATCTTGCAGCTGAAGTGAGAGAAAAAAACTCCAAACCTCAAAAGGCTTGGGTTTTTGAAAACAGAATCATTGCGAAAATCAAGTCCTTGCTACTTGGTGTCTAAAATCAATTACATATTTAATGATTCGTATAGATTTTGCACATTTCTAGTTTAATTGAATATACGGTAGTTTTCATACATCTGAACATCTTAAAGGTTGAAGTTTCCTCCAGAAGATCAGGTGAGTTTTCTAGATCACGGCTGTAAGGTATCTCTTTTCCTCCTGCTTTCCAAAGGAGCAACGAGCAAACTCTGCAGTACATCCCATGAACTTCTAAGTTGATTTATAGGGATTTCAAATTCATCCATTTCATGGAATGTAATACTCCCAAAATACTCCAAGCTAAAAACAGAATAGGGTTTCATTCCCCAAAAAAACATCACCCGAAAGGACTACAGTATGAGGTGCTTCCATCGTTTTGCTCACATTTGGCTTCCGTCTTTGAGGATCAAGACTTATAGGCTTCTGCACGGATGAGCAACGCGAAAGGACACCTGTTTTTTTGTTGGTGGGGTGTTTGGATGCTGAAAAACTTCCTCCAATCCTGGTGACCAACGGACTGAGGGGATGCAAGTCAATTCGGATCCACCACCACCCAGGAAAACCTCGACACAAAATTCAACAAAAAACCACCCTCTTCCCAAAGCCCATCCAAAAAAAACAAATCACATCCAGTCAACACCAGTCTGGCTGTTTTGAACATGTGTGTTTGAAAAAAACACCATGGGGGTTTGCCTGGACAAAAATTTGACATGCAAACCGCTCCCAAGCCTAGGATTTCGTTGTAGCACCTGGAAGCAGGCTGTTGTTACCGCTGGCTGAAAATTTGGTGTACCCTTGTTGAACAGTAGATTTTAGCTTGGGGGGAAAAACGTTCTCAAGAGTTCCAACCACTGACAGGAACTTTTTTTGGGGGGTCAATCATTTTTGAACGTACTAGTTAATATGGAAATGGATCTCAACAAAATGTGGTGATATGTTATTCTCTATTCGTCTGTCTGTTCCATTGCATTCGGATCGATATGCATACACTCTATATGTCAAAGTGTCACGAAGTATTGGCAAATAACCGAATTTGTTAGTGCAAAAGAGATCCCACAAGTCGTCATGCAATTAAAACACCTCGTGGGATGTCGCCATGATTGAAACCTGTTACATGACAGGAAGGTTTCCATTCTGCATTATTCCTAGTTTTAATATGCCAAAAAAGGCGTCAACGACTCAAAAAAGCAATGAAACACAGCAACTGAAAAGTACCCCTGCAACTTCCTCCACCGATCCCACATTTTCTTGAGTTTCCAGGCCACCCGACCTGTGTACAAATCCGGATGGCACGATCTGCGGAATGTTGCAACCAAAAGAAGGCCACCATGGAATCGACCTCCAGCTGGTCTATGGTAGCTTCTCGGAGAAGGGGAGGTTTGGGTCATCTAATGGAAAAGAAAAATACCTGGAAGCAAAAGTGATCAAAAACAAATGTCATGGGCGCGCATCTCTTTTCGCTTAAACTGCAATGAGCTCATCTGGATTAAAAAAAGCTCTTTTAAGTGGATTTTATCCTTAACTTATACCCAGCTACAACTGGGGGGTCCTTTCCTGTAGGTCCCTTCCGAACTTCCAAGGCCAAAAAATTTCGGGGTTTCCCAGCTTGCAGTTGGGACTCGACCGAAAATCCAGGAATCCGGAGGCCAACCCCACCGGTTGGATGGTGCTAAAACCTTGGAACAAATTCATGGTAGATCACCTACCTCACCACCCAAAAACTGGTGAGTTGATCCCGGATTTCTGGCTGCCATCAACAAAAAATGTCAAGATCAATATGTCTAGATTTATAAAACCATGGAGATCTTATACAAAGTTACAGCCGGCAACTCAAAGTTATCATAGGTAGTTAGTAAGGTGAGTTTTGAAACCCTAAGGCACTTCTTTACCAACTTTAAAAGAGTACTTGCGGGAACTGTCCCAACTTCTATAGTTACTAACCACCATGAAGCAGCAAAGTAAACACCAACATCTCTAAAACAACATCATACCGAATCTTATCTCCGTCTCAATTTCAAAGAATTGAGGTTTCTTAGATGTGACTTTTTGTTGGAGATCATATGTCATCACATCTGTTCAAAATTAAACATACTTCATCAGTCAGCCTTGAATGCCGAATGCCCTAGAGTTGGTACATTGAGGTCATCGTTTAACATTGGGTCCGATAGGTTCCATTGTCCAAAATAACATGAGGAATGAAGAAAAACAACTCTGAAAAATCATTCAATATGGGTTGAGAGAATCCAACTTTTTTCACTAAGTTTTCCGAAAAAAGATTAAAATCCAATCATCCAAAAAGATTCGGACATATATTTCCCCAAAAAGATTCACCAAGTTTAATGATTTCCTTATGAGAAAAACGAGAAAAAAGGCCCAGGAAGATGTCGTCGGGACCCACTTTTTGTTCACCAAAAAACCTGAGAACCGGACGAAGTCTTTCAAGTCTTTTTGGACAGCGACTGCCTCGGTTGCGACCCTCACTGGTCCCGTCGGGTTGTTTCCACTGTTTCTTTTTTTCCTTGAAGGGTAGGTAGTATGTAGGTTTCCAAATCATAATATGAAGATATATTTAAAAAAGATATGATATGAATAATTATACATATTTAAAAAATTATAATTGTATATATATATATATACCGGTCATCATGCACCAAAACATCCATTCTATCCACTAAATCATACAAAGAAAAAATTGCTTCATAATGCAACAACCCGACCTTCCGATAAAAAGTAACACACAATATCCGAGCTGGGCACCTGTTGGAACGCCGTGTTGGCTTCGGTGACCATACCTTGAAAAATGCGCATACCGAGGTTCCCTCTTTTGAAATCCCCAAACCTACTGTTGATGGTTCAGAAATCCGGCAAACCAGTTGATTTCCAGTGTATAGGTAGTCAAAATCACAGTATTTTTTTCCAGGTTTTAACACCATCCCAGGTAGTTGTTTGGGATTTCTTCCATCATTTTTTCATTGATACTTCAAACCCTAGCAGTCCAACCAACAGCAACCAATGCGACGTCCCATCTTCTGAGAGCTCTCGCAAGTGCTGAGTTTTCTGTACAACTTGCTTCTGTACAAGTCGGCGTACGCGACCTAAGTGCAACAACACTTCCAAATTTCATTCACCGAAAAGGTCTACAGAGACCGGCCCCAATTCGGTGACATGTGGAGCCACCACGCAAGGATTTCAACTTCTCTCCCAGTACAGCAGCACCTGCACCTCCAGCCATTTCCGTCGTGGCTTTAGCACCTTCAAGAGCTTCGGGCTTCAAGTTTTTCACAGCTTCATCTTCTGGGTTTGCTATCAAATCATGCAAATGATTTTCCTCATCTTCACCTTTTGCAGATTTCTCTGCAATTTCTGGGGTCGTGGAAGATTCGGACGCAGGCTCAAAAACTTCGCCCTGCACGGTGAGTGCTGCACCAATGAGATCAGCAGCTTCATGAGGGCAAATGGTCAGGGGCAAGAACACGGAGCCTAAATGCTTGAATCCAAAGATGCCAAATGCCAAATGCATGTCAATTTATTTACTGTATAAATCCATCAATGTCACAAAATCAAAAATATAAATCCGTCAATGTCACAAAATCCAAAACTTGTTCAACATAAACGAGGCCCATCGTCAGTTCTATTGAAACTCTTGGATCATGTCTCCCTCTTGTCCATCAACACTCCAGGAACAACAACATCATTCAGTTTCAAATGTTCAAATCCCGAATTTGCCGGCTTCGGGCTTTGTCACAAAAGAAATCTTTGCAAACGCGTAGCAGCACGTTTGCAAACGCCATGTATCTGGCCAAATTATAGTATTTCACCAACCCAGACTTACCCTGAAATAAGAGCTTTCCCTTTGTCAGCTACCTTTTGAGCCCAAAACTCGTGTTTTCGGTCGCTAGCTAATTTGACCAAATGTATTGGCACATCCCCCTCTGTGCGCCCGGGACCCACTTTGGAATAGACCACACCAGCAATCACTCGTGCCGTAGCCTGAAATGTGATCCACACATCTTATTTCATGAAGGTTCATGGCACTTACACCCTGGAAGATTAACATGGACCATAATCATGGAGGTTTGGAAGATCATTTTCCTTTCTAAATGGGTGATCTGTAGGTTCCATGTTAATCTTCCAGGGTGTAAATGGCTGGCTTGAACCATTGGTGTTTTCAATCGAATTTCGGGGGTTTACCAATTTTCACTTCAATCTTGAAATCTTTAGGGGCCCGCTTATTCCCATGTAACAAGGGTGCTTATGGTGGATCCCAATTTTGAATGGAAAAAACAAGGCATCAAACACCACGCTTTCCCCCCCAAAAAAAAAACTAAGGAAGAATAGCCCCTGAAAAATGCTGACTGGGGAAGCCTTTCCTTGTTGTTACATGTTGTTTTTTTCAGGTTACATTCGTTCATTTTCAGGGGGGGAACTTCTGCATCAGTCGGAACCGGAAGCCCATTTTCTTCGATGCACGCACCTGATGAGGAATGAGCCAGTCAGCCTTCTCTATCTCCTTGGGCACGGCACGCACACATCATGGGATGTTCCAATGTTCATGGAATTTTTGCAAGATCTCCAACATCAACCTGAACATCAATCTCAAAATCTGATGACATCTTCTCTGTTCAATGTTCAAGGAGTTTTGTTTCCTTTCTTTGTCATTGACATGAAAAACTCGCAACATTCCATCATGGTGAACAGCACGAAAGTATCAAACAAACAAAAAAATTCCAACGAAATTTGAAATTTCGGCCGAAAGCCGCTACAAACCTCACAAAAAAAGGTCCCGGGTCCCAGTTGTTTTTCTTTTCATTTTCGGGGCCTGAAGCGCTATATCATAGTGGCCCAGCAAAGAGTGGCATAGGATACGACGAAGCAGCAAATCCTTGGGAGTTTTCAGACGAGAATGGGAAGGGCAGGGCAGGGCGCTTCAATCATCGGCTTCATTGTGGATGGAAGACATTCTTCGCAGTTTTGGACAAGTTTGAAAATGAGATCCATGCTTTTGACATGTTTTGTTACAACGAAACAACCATTCAAAATCATTTTTGGATGGCGTGTTCAGTCCGAAAGTTACTATCACTTCACTTCCAAGTTTCCTGAAAACGAAACAAATATTTCAAATATATATGTATATATATATATATTAACAAATCGCTTTGGAAACCGAAGATTTCCATTTCTGTTTCAATGGAGGTGACCAATCTGAGTTGCCCAACATGCAACAAAGGTCGGTATGCGTAATGATGTCGACCTTGAGTCCAAGTGACCAAGTAGAGTTTTCCTGAAAAAATATGAAAAAAATGGTGTAAGACCACGTAGTCCCTAAAAATGACTTTTGAACAAAGATAAGATGATGGTAAAGATGATGAATATAATGAACATGATGTTCATGATGATGATGATGATGATGATGATGATGATGATGATGATGATGATGATACTGATGATACTGATGATGATGATGATGATGATGATGATGATGATGATGATGATGATGATACTGATGATGATGATGATGATCATCATCGTCATTATCATCATCAGCGAAACGCACATTTTGCTCTTGAAGTCATGGCCTTGCCACATAAAATGGATACGCTAGAAACTCTGGATCTCAAAAAACTCCCACTTCAATACCACGTTTTTTCCGCTTCCAAGACGAAGAATTTTCGAAACCATATGAACGAATCATCTGCCCTTGGCGCCCGATGTATCTTGCGCCGCCGTATCAACCCGTCTACCTTGGGTTTTTTTCATTCCTGGCCTATCTCGTAGGCGATGCCAAAGGAAGCGCAAGCACGACCTTGGGATCTGAATAGATTTCAAAGTTGTGATTCTCCTACACGTCACCCTTTTAAAGGAATATACCCAATAACTACCCACTAATTATATAAGGTCTATATATGGGCTTGATGATTAAGGGTGCTACCATCCCAAGGGTACCACCCAAAAATCCGGACAAAAAATCCCATCGAGTGCCGGGCTAAAGTCTTTCTGTTGGAAGAACTGGTTGCCTTCCGTCAGTGCTGCTGCCACACTCTCATCATCATAACCTGGATCCATGGCTGATTGGTTCAGTTGCAAGGGAGGGTACCCCCCGAAAGATGAACGGCTGGAAGCTAAGAATACACCCCTGGAAAAGGAATATCATTTAATCTTCCAAACTATCATTTTCAGGTTCTATGTTAATCTTCGGGGGTGTAAATGATGCTGAAAAATAGTCTTCTTTGGAGAAAAAAGGAAAACTATGCCGTCTACGATCAATGATGAGTTGACCATGGATTCCAATAAAACTCCATATGAACATGAAATCTGTTCAAATGAGAGGATCCACCCCCTTTCTTAGGGGAGGTTTCCAATATCCGTAGGATCCATGGGACTGGCATATTTACCTACATTTAGTTGATTTTTATGGTTTTCATGGTTTTCATGTAGGTAAATATACCATACATGGATCCTATGGGAAACAAGGTTCCAGTCAATTTTTTCTTGGGACAATGTACCAATTCACGAGCAGTGTCGGAGTTTTTTTGTTGATATCAGTAGCTATCTATTGGGTCCCAAACACCAATAGAGGTGGATTATGAACGTTACTAAAGGTCCCTTAGTAAAATGTTTGATGCCTTCGTTGATGATTCATGATAATTCTTTTCCCACTGGTACAGGGTTTTCGACAGGCCGCAAGGTATGTTTGGTCATGTCCCTATCTTCTTTACGACTTTCCCCAAAAATGTTGACCCCCCTGTTCTTTTGCGCAAATCACATCACGAATCAAATGCTAAATTTGGATATCAATCAATCCATCCATCCTAATCATCTATCTGTATATCAACACTCTATACAGTACATCTTTAGATACAGATAGAAACCCACTATCAATATCAATCTACATCTTTTCCCAACTTTTCGTCTTCCACACCTTGACCCGACGACAGGTAATCGATCAAGAGCTCCTGCACTGCCTGCTGCTTGGTTGTTGGTAGGTAGTGCTGGCAGCACCCCGTTTCGGATGGTACCAACATTCAAGACATTCATTGGCTGATTCATTGGCTTTGTTTGGATATCTTATCTATATAAATTTGTAACTGAATGTAAGTGATAGTGTTGCAACAAATAATGGTGGTTTGAACAATACAGTTGACGAATATGACAATGCATATGGGGAATTCTCCCTAAAATGACTTAATGACTTTAAGTCAGGTCTGTGTCAACCCAAATTGTTTAAACCCTGAAATCCGGTAAGGTAGTCCAACCGATATAAATAAACCATTTCATTTGGGAATGTAAGTGACATCACTGTTTCTTCCACACCATCCCCCAAACATTTGGGATATGGATGCGTAGCAAGCAGTCTCAAATAGTCGCTTTGATTTCAGCCCTTTTGTTTTTGTAAGCAAACTTCCATGATCATCAGGCGATTTTCCAAATCCAGAATTTCTTGATGTGCTAAAATTTGGTTGGTGAAACTTGGTCGAAACATCATCGATGTAGAAATCCTGTAACAGTCATTTGATGTGGACTCAAGTCTTTCAAAGAATATAACTTACCCATACCATCCACGTATGCTACGTATATTTACCTACATGTGGTTGATTTGTATGGTACATGTAGGTAAATATACCATACATGGATTCTATGGGTTATGGTTGCTGACATTATTCAATCTCTATTGCTTCTCTATCATGATGATCATCATGATCATCATCACCACCTTGAGATGGCAGAGACAAACACCGAAACCGTAACAATCTTGGTATAGCGGGTAAACACTTCAAATCATTTTGGAATTCCATGTGTTACACGACCATTCAATCCTTACACACCATTTCCGCTAGGCGCCTCTAAAGGTTTTGGACACCGCAGTGGCCATGCCTTGCAGTTTATGGCTTGATTATGGTAGAATGGATGGAAAAGACAATAGAGGTGCTAGGTGCCCTTAGCATAGATCATCATCCTTATAGCGAACATGACAACCAACATCAAACGTAACTCTGTACGTATTTCATTGCCATGGCCATTGTTTCTGTCTTGTCGGTCAATGCGTCGGGGTCAACCGGCCGAGTTTGACCAACTCCCCAACCAAGAATGTTTGGACTTTTTATTTGGGCCAAGAATTATGATCCTGATCTACTCTTTCCTGAGCTGTAATTGTGAGGAGTTGAAGTGACGCCTCTTTGCTTCGGAACCATGTCTCGTAGATTTCCTTCAAAATGCTTGGAAACACTTGAAAACACATATGTTGGATTATTTTGGATTTACCATGAAAGTAAGAATGACTTGGATCATCCCAGTTGGTAAGTGATTAGTAATCAAGTAGTCCCCATTTGCAAGCAATAGAGGCCATTTGGAAGGGGTCCCACAATCCGATCCTTAGGGGACTTACTATATAACCATGGTTACCTAACCACACTGAACAATCTACTGGGAGCCCATTTTCCAAGTATCACCTTCAACAAATGCTCCAAGGCCTCGCCTTTGGCGCTTCAGCCATTGTTCAAGTTGAGAAAAGCATCACGATGCCAGGTAACGAGACATGATAACCGAAACAGCACGACTTCGTTGGACAGCTTGAAGAAAGCTCTGTTCTTTCTGGTGTTTTTTCTTGTAAGGGAACAATGAGATCCAAAGTTGTGGAAGAAATAACCAATCATTAACCACGTGATATTTCATACATTTCCATTGCGAAAGTAGATTCCATCTGCACTTCATAAATCCATCATGAAGATTGCCAAATGAAACACCCATGAATGGCTACATCAAGTCGCTGGTTGTTGTTATGTGTTTCAATTCTTGAAAAATACAGCTGCAAGCACTTTTTCTGATTGGTGGTTTCAACCCATTTGAAAAATATCAGTCAAAATGGAAATCTTCCCCAACTAGGGGTGAAAATAAAAAATCTTTGACACCACCACCTAGTTTTTTGGTATGTACACTTTTGGCGAAATGTGGAATTCAAGGCTGGGGGGGAATTCCAAGAAACATGTCCGCAAAACCGACTTTCAGAAGCGGAAAGTCACCCCATGAAGTTCATGATATAAAAACCATGAAAGACCATGAGCTGAAGACCACTAAGCTTGTTGTCTAGAAAATCAGTCTCTGATGTGAATATTGGTAACATCAGGGTCCGTACTTCAACCAATGAAAACGCTGAAGCGATTTGCATTTGCAAAAACCATCTTTTCACCCGCGGCACAGTAGCGAATCGGTCCCCAGCATCCGTACCCTTCGCACCATCCGGCTTTGAATCGAGAGGGCCAGCTTCTAGCTCTAGCTGTTTGGGCCCCACATTTCAGCCTGATTTTCGCCCTTGATTCTGTGTAGAAATCGCTGTCTTTTCGAAACTTTGGTGGGGAGGGGGCCAGGAGAATGTGCAATCTTTCAAGGTGTTGGATGTTTGTTTGCATAGTTCCGCTATCTTATGGATGGTTACTTTCCCCACAAAGTGTGGGCAACAAAGGTCGTGTTGTCCCCCAAATGTGGGGCCAACAGAAGCCCTCTAGCACGGCAACCTTCAGAAAACCTTTGCAAGTTATGACTGTGTTGGATGGTTTCTTTTGTATTTCCGGAACATGTCGAAAAGGCATGCCACTTCACATGTGAATTTTTCATTTGGAGGGCTAGCTGGCTTGAAACGTGGCATTTGCATGCAGTTGCGTCGAAACCAGCAACAAACACACCTACACAAAGGTCACAAAACCTCTTTGCGGTGCAAAAAAGAAAACAACAACATTCGGATGTATTTTTAGAAACTGAAATGTCTGGAGCTCAGAGACATGTGCAGAAGGCATTTTATCTCAGACTTTGGGAATCTAAAAGTCATGAATTCTATCACTTGTTGGGTCGACAACCAACGTCTAATATGCGTCAGCGGACCATCCGTGCATCGAATTCAGATCCTTGCAGGCTTGCGGCTCGATGCACTTTTGATCATCACCAACCACAATGCACCAATATTTGGGATGAAAGGCACCTGGCAAGGGTGCTTAGCACATGCAAATTGATGTCTACATGTGGGGAGCGTGTGTATATATATATATTATATATATAGGTATTGTATATATCAATACATCTTCTGGTAGGGTTTCCTAGAATAGCAAGAGTGGCCTACATGTATATATAGAGATGCGATCATAGTACCTGATAATCAAAAGTTTCATGATATGCAAAATTTATCTACATCCACATTCAAAATGACAATGTTTCAACAATTGCAAGAAAGGATGACCCACTTTTTCTTCAGCATTCTCACTTCTCTTTGGTTTTTTTGGGGACGCATAAATCGACCGTAGCGGACTTTGGGTCGAGTCGACGCGCATGGCGGGACGTTGAAAAATGCCGGCGCCCGATTCTTTAGGCAAAGCCGAAACCCGTGTAGTGTTCCAAAGCGGAACGCAAACGACCCAGCATCATCTCCTGCCGGGTAATCCAGCAGAAAGAATCTGGAAAACATTCCATGCTGATTTTAGTCATATATATATATGCAATTTCATAAGACAGTTGTCCGCAGCTGCATTTTGAATGTTAAAAAGTTAATATGCAATTAGTTCAGACGAATGATGATCAAGCAATCAAGTAGTGAATTTGAACTGACAATCCTCACATAGTTCGGATACGTTTCTTTCATATCAAACCAGTAGGTGTTGACAACTCATCTGACACAATATGCTGGTTTCCATGACACATCATCCACGAAAAACAAGGAATGAACACAACGAATGACTAAAATTACCACTAAGATAAATATCTATCCCAAATATTTCACCCCACTTTCCAACATCTTCATATTTTCACCTTTAAAAAAATCCATTCTTGCACCTATCAACTGAGTAAATCCAGGTGATTCAACCAACCAACCGGTCGGACGGTCCCACCGGGTGGCTCCTCCGTGGGATATTCTGGCAGATTCAACTGATTGATACAGGTATTGGCCTCGGGTCAGTTCCGGTCGTCTAGAAGAAATGCTTTAAAATTGTACCGGATGTATGGGCAATATAGACAAATATATAGAATATACATGAACGAAATTATATATAGGTTTAGGGTTTAGGATTATATACACATATGTGTCACATATGATTATATGATAATATCACCCTGGTTGCTTTTGCAAAACAAACGAAACATAAAAACTGCATAAACATGTCGTGCATGAAAGCCAAAGCCACTATTCGCCTTCTTTCATACCTAATGCCATGTTTCAACCGTCATTAAATATGCTTTATCTCTACAATTTCCAGTTAAACTCCATGATTTGTTGCTAATTACACAATAGGTGAGCACCCATCAGGATCTTGGGGATGATAGTTTCATGTTGCTTTTGAAGAAATTCTCCCACATCGGATTCCATCCCCTATGAAAATGGCTCTAACAACCCTTTCCAACCCTTCCCTTCCTCTAATGAGCTTCATGGCAACCAGTTCAGCAACAACCTATAAAATCTATCAAAATCTCTGCTCCAATCCCAATGTCATTCATTTCATTTTTCATGTTCATTTTCCACCTTTTACTTAAAAAAGGACAAGTGGTTCCCTTAGGATTTCCCCGTTGTTTACCCAAACGTCTACCCGTTCGAAACTCCCAGCGGCGGTAGGTAAATGATCCAACTCAACAGAGCTCCGTGAGATCACGAAGTTCCTCAACAAAGTCCCGCGGGTCGTCGAGTTGGAGAAAACCCGGTGAAAACGGTGAAAGCAAATACCGGGCCCCTGAAACTAACAGCGAGAAACCCCTGAAAATGGTGGTTTTCCCCCTGGAAGTTCGGAGATTCCTATTGGAAACCACCGGTTTTTTCAGGGTCTATGTTTTCGGGGGTGTATCAAATTGTAGATGTTCATGGGGAGAAAATTAACCACCCAACAAAATGTTTCAAATGTTTTTTTCACGAAAAGGGACCATTTGTCAAAAAAAAAATTCTTCCAATCCTCCAACAAGCCTTTTTTGAGGGAATATGTTGTTTTTTTTAATTGTGGTAGATGTTCATGGGGAGATTGAGGATTTCTTTGTGCATTAAGAACATATAGCTCCACTGGATCCACCTTCAGAAACGCTGGTAAAACAATCTCGTCATTACCGTCTCTTCCCATTCCCTTCAAGGCCAGCTTCAACCTACAAACAATATTTTTTCTGCTTTTTGTTTTCAACCACAAAACTCTGATCAAATTGGGATGTCTCCAAAATATCAGGGCTCAACATAAGAGAACGATGCCCAGAGTTGGTGGTTTCACCAACCCCTTTGAAAAAGTATGCTCGTCAAAATGGGTTCATCTTCCCCAATTTTCAGGGTGAACATGAAAACTATTTGGTTTCACCACCCAAAGCGCGAATGAAAACAATCATAGGAATCCAACAACCCCCCTCCCCCAATGCCACCCCAAGAAATAAGGGTTTATATAATAAGGCCTTATATTAAGGGAAACCAAACTGGTTAATTTTTCAGGGAAACCCAACGGTTAATTATTAAGCGGGAAACCAATGGTTAATATATATATATAGTCCATTAGGTTTCCCATGAAGGCAACCGGGGAAACCGAAATCACTGCACCGAGTTACAACGCTTTTAAGCCAAGGATAGGTACTCGATCACATCCCGTGCAAAAAAGGAGCAACTTTCGACGCCTCAAATTTTTACAGACGCGAAAAAAGAAATGAGGAAACAAATATGTACCCTCCCTGAAACGAACATAGCCCCTGAAAATCCCCATCATTCCTGGTAAATACCATCAAAATGGTGGATTTTCATGGGCTATGTTAGTTTCAGGGAGGGTATACCTCGTTTTTTTTGGCATCATGGTGGTGATAAGTCTTGGCGAATTGGTGGTGGATGTTCAACTTCTGCATCTTCACTAATTACACCCCCGAATTCACTAACATGACATCTGGAAAATACCCCATTTTTCAATAGGAAATACATCTTCATTCATGGTGGATTTTCCAGCCAGTCATGTTAGTTTTTCGGGGGTGTACATTTAAATTTCACAAACTTGAGAAAGCGTGTCGTCATAGCTGGTTGTTTCTGTTGGCTTCTCAAACGGAATGTTCGTGCGTGTTGAGCCCCATCTCTGGGTTTCCTTGCCAGATCTCTGACATGCCGTGAACGACGCGCCAAAAGACTTTCACAACTGGGTGATCTGCATGATAACCTCAGCATCCCAAGAAGATAGCGAAAAAAAAGCTTGGGGCCAAGCCAATCGATAGACTTGGTACTGTAAGGTTCTTGTATGATTCGGTATGAGATGAATTTGTGTGTATGTAAATATATATGTACAAGTTATCATAACATTCCACTTAAATGAATGAAATAGTCACTGCTTTTTTTGTTAAATGATTTCAGCTATGTCCCTCCCTTCAACATCACTTCAAAATGAAGCTTCAAAAACTCTACCTTCCCGTTGTGGGAACCTCTAACAATCTCTCCGAACCAAATTCCTTGATGTTTATCTTCTGCAGCCAAGTTAGCCATTGGCATAAATGCTGCTAACTTCCAGGTCCTGCATCCGTGTGTTTTTGGTGTAAAATGATCCAAGTCGTCGAAAATTCAGATTCGGTGAAACTACCAGAACCATTGGAGAGAGGGGGTTTCTTTCCGGATTTTTTTTTTGAAACATCTTACCCTCCAACAAAGATTAGCTCATCAAAATCACCCCATGAAATCATAAACTGCGGGAGGTTTCCTTTGTGAAATATCTGAACAAATTCCCGATTTCCATACTTCTATTCGTCCATATTCACTTTGCTGCGAGTTGTAAAGGAAATCTTAAAAATTATACAATTTGTGGGTCTAGGAATCCCTGACCCTCAATGGTGCCGAAAATGATGGTCTTGCATCAGTTGGTTGTCAAAACACTCATCAAATCTGCAGGCAAACCTGCAAACCTGAGCCACCACTTTCAATTGGTTCAGAAAGTTGATACAACGTTGATGGCAACCAGAAAATCCCGGTTGGCCAAGCACCTGAGTTGGATGGATGGTGCGGTGTAACCTGGCACAAAAATGGTAGATTTCAACTACCAACCTCACCTCAACTGGTGAACGCTGGATTTCTGGTTGCCATCAACAGTATCACTAACATTGTGTTCCTATTTTGTTCATCATGTTCCCTCTCAACCAAAAAGCCTAAGAAATCATGGGCAATTTTCCACCAACATGTCAACCTTCAAGTCACCACATCCAACCAATCCAACCGATCCAACCGATCCCACCGATGGATCCCTCAGTCCCGGAAGTTTCCCAAATATGGAAGGCCACATATTAAAAGCTCCAAATCATTGGCGGTGCAAAGAGAAAAAGCAGGACCAACATTCATGCCTGGAAGGATGATTTTTTTTCCACAGGAATTGGTTGGTGAAATTGGTTGGGGCAATGACCAGCAAAATCACGAGGAAGTTAGTATTCAATATCTTTATAATAATGTGTGTACATAGCTAACAAATGTCTTTCGATCTATATAGCGAGCACAAACAAAGATCTATATGAATTTCAGTCGTGCCATAAATTGGTGGAGTCGAGATTTTTTGCACTATGTGGAACTGCCCGGAAAAATCAACCTTTATGTCTGGTCAACTTACCCCACCCTAACGTACCACCCCCCCAAGGAATAAGGCTTTAATACAGCCTTCTTAAGGGAAACCACTGGTTAGTAAGGCCAGCTATTGCTGGGGCGGGTACGTTGGTGGGGGCCGCGTTGGTTGGCCAGTCATGAAACCTGTGACAGTTGGAGCTGATTTTTGGGATCGGATCAGATTGGCCGAAGCATGTTGAAACGATTGTGGATGTACAAATTTGCCCTAAATGTTGCAGAGATCTTATATATATCATCTATGAAATCGTAACTCATGCGGAACAAAGACAAATGAAAAGAAATACACTTATGGTCTCTATCACATATATTTAAAACAACCAGTTTTCAACAATTCGGATTTCACTCCCTCCACAACCTTTAACCAACCAAAATGGTCAAAAGGTCACAGTTTTCAAATCAGGGTTACAGAGCAAAGCGGATTTCACAAAGTCCCTGATTTGTACTTCGTTCCCTCCGTATAGAGCAGCTTCTGCATACCTTAGCGACATGACATTGGCTGCACATTCAAAACTGCACTGGTTGCTGGTTTCAACCCATCTGAAACATATTAGTCAAAATGGGAATCTTCCCCAAGTAAGGATGAAAATAAACATATTTGAAACCACCACCTACTAGTACACATTAGAAGGTTGCAAAAGTGAATTGTAACGGTTTGATGGTTGGGTGATCCAAGGGTATCCTTTAAGGTATCCCGGTATCCCGGCATCGTATTTCAGAACAACATCTTCAGATCCTCATATCCAACTTTCCTTTTGGCGAAAAAAAAATGGTTTCCGAATCATCATTTTCCCCAACAAAATCTTCCCCCCGCAAAACGTGGTTGGATTCGGAGTCTTCCCATGATCCACCTGTTGTTTTTTTTGTGGTTTGAGGGGGAGGAGGAAGCTCCACCATGGCCACCCAGCTACTGCTTGATGAAGACCTCCAACTCTTCGGGTTCCACCGGTTCTTCTCGAGCTCTGCCCCCTAAGGGCACATCCTCCCGGCATTTGCTTCGTTGGCTTTGACGTTTCGGGGGGAGGAAATGGAACAACTCCCTACATATCTGGGAAAACGATTGTAGTATTACTTCACCAAAACACATTCAAGCCATTGTTGGATTTTTTTAATCTTACTAAATTCAATCATAGTTCATACATGAGGGAACCAGCGGTTTGAAATCGTGATAATTTGCGAGAACATCTGTAGATATATATCGTACATTCATTTTGGAGTACACATAACGGTTCAATCCTATTAACCAGTCCACCTTGGTAAACAACAAAATCACCCTAAAAATTCACACAATCGCTGGGAATTGGATATGGATGGATGGTTCAAACCCCCATCAATAGTACACGTTCCTCAAAACTAGCATATCCCAACCTAAGGAGGACAATCATCTTTCCAGCTACACCCCCGAAATTTAACATGGAACCTGAAAAAAAGTCACTGGAAGAGGAGATTCCTATGAAAAACCATCATTTTTAGGTTCCATGTTAGTTTCCGGGGTGTACCTTTAAGGGGTATATCAGATCGTTCCTTCTCCAAGCTATCTTCATGGCTCCAATGTGAAAAAACCCGCCTCTGGGGCGCCAGGTAAACGTACCGACCAAGTCAAACACAATGACCTCGGGCCGGTTGGGGCACTTTTTGGACCACCCGGAACCGGGAATGGTGGAAACGATCCCACAGGTATCATCCAATGGGTTTAAGATGGTTTAACTATTGGATGTTAAGACATCTTAATGTAATTGCTTTTGTCTGGAAGTCTCAAATTGTCACAATTATTTTTTTCGGTTATAAATATATATATATATATATTGCCGGGCCATGTAGCTACCCAATTTTTCCCCGTCCAGATGTTTTTTGACACTGCTCATGGGTAACACCTCCAACTAAACCAAAAAAACCCTCCCTGAAACTTAACATATCACCTGCCAGATAAAACGCCATCTCAAAAGGAAAGGAGAAGATCGTCTCCCAACCATCCATTGTTAGGTGCGAACCGTTGGTCTCAGGGAGGGTATATGGGTATATATACATACATATATATATATATATACATTGTATAAGAGAACCAACCCGAGTTTTTGGACCAGACCCGTCTCGTGGCTTGCTGTCAAGTTGCCGAATGTCATGCTTTCCTCAGGCAGGACGGCGTGGGTAACAGGAACAGGTGCAACAAACTCATGCAGTGGATGCCAACTCATACTGGTGATACCTGATGGGAATTGGGTCAATATATGTGTTGTTACAAATCAGTATATGTATATCATGTATATCTATAATGTATATATATATATAGATGTGCATATATGACGACATATATAGATATAAAACTTACAATCGATTATATCCACTATACATCAATCATATATCCTTCACTGCCTATAGTTGACATTCATCTTACCAACTGTCCATAACTTCCAAAGCTGAGGTACTCAGCAGTGTCAGCGATCGGTACAAGGTCGGATGAAGACTCTGAAGATCCTGGTCGATCTTCCAAGACCATCCATGGGACTGGTATATTTACCCTCCAGCAAACTAACATATCCCCAAAAAATGTCATTTTGAAGATGATTTTCCTTTTCCCAAGGTGGGATATGTTAATTCCCTGGAGGGTACCTACATGGATGGGTTGATTTTTATAGTAAGTGTACGTATAGGTAAATGTACTAGTTGGTGCTTGAGCCATCTGAAGAATATTCGTCAAATTGAATCACTCCTCAATGTAGGGGATCCCTCTTAAAAATATTCCTAGCCACCCATTACTGTCATTTTATAGGGAGTATGCTTTGGGGGAATTTTGTAGTTCGGTATCCAAGGTTCGCTTTTCGGTCATACATCATAGGGAAGTAACTTGAAGATTCAGAAGGGGGAAGCCTAAAAGTACGTACGATTAGATGGGAAATTTGCATGAAAATTGCTAACATTTGTGGAACTATCTTCAGCAAATTCAATCTCAACATGAAATCTGACTCCAAATTTTCTTAGATGTTCCCCAAAAAATCCTCAGCTGCGAACATGTCATTTGTGGCTATTTGACTTCATAATACCCTCAGGGTTCCAATTGCGGGACCATCACCTCAAAGTTGGCGTTCACGTTTTTGTGCACCAGAAAGCGGTACATCAACGGATGCAACCTGCTCCAGCCCCAAAAAATCCGGCCCGACGGTTCAGGGAAATGTTCACCCCCAAACATTCACAGTAAGAAAAATGTTTGGACGAAAGAGATCCCAAAAAGGACAAGTCTGACTTTTCCCCGAAACAACACAATCCTTTCATATTGAGAAAGGAAAGGAAGTTGGACAGCAGTAACTTCAGATCAAATCCAAGAAAAATGGGGGGTAAACCCATAACTTACCAGAATGGACTCAGAAGGAGGCCACCAGAAACCAAGCCTAAAGTCCAAGTAGATGGCGTTGTAGACCTGTCAATGTTCAGAACGCCCGTGAACTTGCATGGATGGTCTTTTTGGATCTACTGGATGCAATTCGTGTGTGTTTTTTTTTGTGGCCTGGTTGATAGCCATGTATTCAAACCATAGTTAGATGATCCTATTTCTTCGCTTACTGTTGCTATGGTCTTAGGTGACACACACAACTGAAGAACGACGTTCTGTTTTGGGTGGCTAAATATAGTAAGTTCAACATTTCCTGAAAGAGAACATATCCTGAAGACTTGAAAACAAACAGTTTTTTTGATTGTCTTTCCTGAATCGAGATTGGTCCAAACTACCTCGCATTAGCTGAGAATTGGTCGCTACCCCTATACAGCTCGTTTTGTCAATGACTAGTTCCCATGAAAGCATATCACAAAACAATTTTTGGATGATATTCGGGAGGTTCAGTAAATTTTGCATCCAAATCCTTTAGATGAATGTTTATGATTCTAGCAGCATCCTGTTGAGTAAGTGAATAAACTGTTCACCATCTTTCTAAAGAGAACCCCAACATACCCCTATACCCAAGCATCCCCGAATCCACCAAATGAAAGGAATTCCGAAGCATAAACTGTTGGTTGGGGTGCCGTTTTGGTATGTTCCAGGGGTGTGTTGGAATGTTTTCTTGTTGAATCTTGTCATCTTTTGCTTCCAACCTAATCTTCATCCACTTCTACCAACTCAACAACCTAACGAGTCACTGCTAAGCCCACAATGGCTCCAGCTACTTCAGGCAAATGCTCTGTCCAGCTCCTTAACTCGGCGTGTATGAGTTTTTTTGTTGGTAGATCTCTTTGAAGAAGACCTTTAAAACTAACAAATTCTACCCTGGAAGATTATGGAGGTTTGGAAGATGGTGATTTGTAGGTTCCATGTTAATCTTCCAAGGTGTAAGACATCCTGGTCTTCTTTGGTATTGAGGTATTGGTTGAAGGGCCATTTACATGAGGCGATACTTTTTGGCTAAGTGAAACATTACCAACAGGAGAATCTTCCAGACCTCATGACGTGATCTGTACCGGGAAGCCGTCAAAGAAAAGAATAACAACCGAGAATTTGTTGGGATGTTTGTAGGGTATAGAGATAATGTATAATTTGTATAATATGCATATTCATATTCGTGCTATAGTGCTATTAATTGCTATATTTCAATATCAATACATACCATGTAATATTATAGTACTGTTTGGAGAGAGATGTTGGAAGAGTTCCAGTTACTCAGGTGGCTGAGTCCCATCCGAGTGACTCATCATAGAGAACCGTGGGAACCGTTGGTGCAGGTGCCTACCAAAGGGTCAATGAACCGGGTATCATAAACCAGATCATTGATATGGAAGTTGCAGCAATTTTATCTACTTTCTGGGTGGTAAATATTGGAATACATATAGAACTTCCATCAGTGTTCGGTGCTTTGTACGTAGGTGGTAGCTACAAAGGTTATTTTGGCACCAACTTCCCACAAGGATGGTGCTTATCATTGCCAACTAGCTCTCCCCTAAGAAAAAACAAGGAAAACTGTTGCAAGATACCATCTGGTTGTGGCGGAAATTCATATCGACTCCGACTAACAAATGAACAAGCGTTGCTTTCAATGCAACCAACAAACACTCAATGTTCTCATGAGATATCAGTTGGTGTTTTGGGCAACATACATACAGTTGTAACACGTACCATTGAAACATCTCCTGGCACACAACACGTTTTCAACAGTGAAAAATGAACAAAAATACCACAATTCGGATACATTTTTTGGCGGCGTTTATCTATATAATTCCCGGGGGGTGTTGATTTCAGAGATTGGTGAAATTACCAAGTACTGGATATCCACCATCTTTTTTCGGTGATGTTTTTTGGATTTTCCATGAAGGCCAGGCTCGAAAAAGAGGGAAAAAAATCCAATGGCCATGTTGGAAAATTATGATTCTATGATTCACGAAAGCCAACTTCCCATTCATACAGGTGTATCTCAAGACAAATGCCTTCAACCACACTCGACTGTCATGCCATGCCTTCACGCAGGACCTTTGTTGAAAGGGTTGAAACCATAAAAGCCCAGGACATTCGTCCAACTCGGTGAAGAGCCTAAAGTTGGCAAGAATGTTGGTTGCTTTTTAACAGACTCATCCTACCAAATTCATCCGAAAACTTCAAAAAGTTGGGTCATTTTGCTTGTGTGGAAGGCCTACAGGAAATATCAAGAAACTGTATCAATCACTGTATATGCCCCAAAACAAACATATCCCAAAAGGAAAAGATCCGCTTCCAACCATCCATGTTCGTTCCATGGAGGGTATCTTGACTTGATGATCAACTCTACTAGACTACACTCTTCTACTGGATCTTAAAAAATGCTGTTTCACAAACTGTTGTTCGCTTATGGCTAACCAAATCCCATGCCCAACGTGGTGTGACAGACGTGGCTATCTCTGCTGGTTGCTGGTTGAGGAACCAACCCTCCTGTAAACTAACATAGCCATGGAAAATCCACCATTCTGATGGTATTTACCAGGAAAAGATGAGGATTTTCCATGGCCTTTTTAGTTTACCGGAGTGAATTCAAAAGTGATCTCTTTCTACCCCTCTACCACACTCCCAAAACCACAAGAGGAGCTGTGTGCTGTAGAGCTCGCGCAAGACCAAATGCAAGCATTCCTTTCCTCAATCAAAAAAGCTTCAAAGACGTTTAGAACACCCAAAAAAAAGAGAAACATATTTCGTTTTATGCATCTTTGCCATGTACATCTTTAAAACATCCAAGATCTTCCTTCCCTCTTGATGCCGTTCTTAGACTGCTGACAGAGATAATTTAATGGATGCTCTGCAAACAAACATGCAAGAAATTTCCCAATGAACTTTCTTTTTTCCATCCAAAAAATATGCACATCTACCATGTGGGTGTTTCCTTAAATGGTGGTACCCCCAAAACACCCCAAAATGATCATTTTTAGTAAGAAAACCCATGGTTGTTGGGTACCACCATTTTAGGAAACCCCCATATCCTTGGTAAAAAACATCCAGCATTTCCATCCTTGGATTCCCATTGGATAAACCCATCTTTCAGCTCCAAACCGAGGGTCGTAAGCCTCCTGCATCTATACCTTGCTCCCCCAAGAAGTCCACAGTCAAAGGAAGACACAAACCTTCGATCAAAAAATCGCACGAATCCATGGGAGTGTTTTTTGAAGCGCTTTTTTGGGCGCTTTGGGATTTTTTTTGGTTGGAATTCGCTGAAACTCCCAGCGTTTTTTTTTGTTGGTACGTTTTTTTTGTATGTATACTATATACCATCTATATACCGTATACCCTCCAGAGATATCCATCCATATCACACCTTGGGAAAAAGGAAAATCATCGACTCAACACATGCTTTGGGTGGGGATATGCGAGTTCACAGGAGCGTATATACATAGTATGAATAATTCTGAATGAGTGTTGTTCTTCACTTGCAGTAGAAGTTCCAAGCTCAAATTGCTGGGATTTTTTGTTTGCTACACCGAGTCAAAATCTACCAAAGACAAGTTTCCAAAATGTCACTAACGTGAACACACAGGAATACCAGCAATCCATACAAATCCCCACACCCTGCCCAAGCCGTTCCAGCGATACATAGCGGGCATGACACATTCTGGCATGTTTTGCAAGCGCCACCAAATCTGCCCACAAAAGTCAGAAAAAATGTGCCTCAGCGAGGCAGAGTTTTCGGAGAAAAGTTCTGAGACTCCCTTTTTCCCCCATAAAAGCGAACCTTTTGAAAGGACCCGAAGGGAATATAGGCAGTACTCCACACTCCCATGCTCACGATTTTGGTTGAGATCCTCATGCTCCCAACCATCCATCCAACGGTCCATTCAACTTTTCTGTGGCAAGAGTCTCTCTCCGGACTCGGTAGATCAAGAGTTGTTGGAATTTCGCTTCCACTTCCATCGCATCCACCTCTCCTCACAAGAATTTCTCATCAATGATGCTGCAATGAGAGATGGATGAAGGGTGACAACTCCGAAAACTAAAGACTTTCCAGTAGTCTAGCTAGCAATATCTGAATATCCTAAGTATATATTATATATTTGAAAATTAGAATTTCTCAGCTACCAACATGTTTGATTACCTGACATGAAAATCACAACTCCCCAAGTTTGGAGATTGTTCACTGGCTTTAAAACTTGTTCCCACTTTCCCAAGACTCCAAACATCACTCCACATACTGATCAATTGTCCGTCAAGCCAAACATCACCGACTTGTATAGATTTTCCCAGGATTATCTTATTTCATCTTTGCAAGCAACATGAACCAACCAAAAGAAATGACAAGCTTCTCATCATCTTGGCCCAGATTTCTTGCGATGCCACTTGACTCCGCAGATCCACATCAAAGGATAAAAGCCGACGCTTGGCGCCCGCATTTAACAGGAAAGGATATCGACCTCAAGGGAAAAAAACCCAACGGCCCGTGAGTTGTTTTTTTCTCGGCAACAACAAGACCCATGGCAACAAAACTTCATGGAACTTCAGATTGCATCCCTGACTTCAAAGTTTGAAGTGTTGAACTTTTCTGGTTGGTGGTTGAACCAACCCATTTGAAAAATATGCTCGTTAAAATGAATCATTTCCCCAAATAGGGTTGAAAATGAAAAATATTTGAAACCACCACCCAGTTTTGTTTCCAAGAAATCTCCCACAGGACACACTGAACGGACCTCCAAACCTGAGTATCTACTACATCTAGCAACTTCCTTAGGTAAGGTCCGTTGGTAAGGTCTCATTGAATTTTTGATGGATTGTTGGATTTGGAATTTGTTGGATGTTCTTTTTGATCCATCAAAGCATTGGTGAATCAATGGTGTTTTCGGCACAAATGTGTTCGTCTAACCAAGTCACAATAGGAAAAGACCAAGGATTGTTGCTGTTGCCATTGCCCTCAGTTGCCAAGACCAAGTGAAGATTGCCGATTTTCGACAATGGATCATTGAAGCAATAAACAACACAAGATCAGCTTCACAAAATCAACAAGGAAATTCCTCCTGAAATAAGCTGGAACAAAACGCCTGGATTAGTGCCAAAATGCGGCAAATATCGCAGCTTTTGCATTAAACAATCATGCCTATACCCCTTGACTCCACATGTCAACTTTCCTGTAGGATCTTCCCCCCCATGTATATCAAATCTATATACCTCCATTTCTCACTATCCATCTGAACAACTTTCCAACTTCCAACTTTCAAAAACCCAAGTGACGATAATGTTCTTGAAGATCATTGCTTTGTGAAATGGCAAAGCTTTGGAAACACCACTCTGGCAATATCCCGTCCTTGAGAGGTGAGAAAATTCAATGGGATTCGTGGATCCACGATGCCAGAGATCTGCAAGTTCGCCGATTTTAACCACGGTTTTTCGGTGATGCAAATACCCAAAACAAATAAATGGTCCCCGGACCTTTTCCCGAGGCTACAGGACGTCAGAAAAACCTATGATTCATGTGGTCCAAAGTTAAGAAAATATATGACCGAACTTGAAATCTGAATGTGAACCATGATTCATGTGCTATAGTGAATGTTGGTGCTTTCATATCCTTCAGAATCTCCTTTGTTTCAAGGGGAAATCTACCACTATCCGGGATATGCCAAAAACACAACATACAACCAACCTTGATCACCAAGATGATCTTTAAAGGTCATATTCAACTGAATCGGCTATAGGGCATTCTATTAAAAGGATGGTTTTAAACGTCGCGTTTCAAGGTTCACCTTCAAAAAAAGACAACCACGCTTTGATCCCGGACATTAACAGCACCATTTTGGCGTGGGAATCGGTGTCGTTACATGATCCAACAATATCAAACATGGTATTCCCGGTCATTATTCGCCCAGCATCCATCTCTGCATTGACGTCCTCAAAAAACAGCAAATCCGAAAAGGCAGCTGTTGCAAAGGAGCTGACAGAATCATCAGCAAACGACATGAAATATAAATCTGTCTATACTCATGCAAACGGATTTATTGCATCAAAATGAAGGTGATTGAGATGTTCAACATGCTTGTTGTAGCATCTATGTGAATCCCTTCATAACCGGATACCCTTCTTTCTGATTCATGGAAGTGGAAATGGAAAATGATCCTGTCAAGTTTGGAAATTAGTTGGGAGGGAACCATTTGAATGATTCAAAAAACATACTGTTGATGGAAGAGTCTTGCACCACTTGGGATGTAGAAAACCCCTGCCTATCAACTGGTGCAGGATTTCTTCCATCAACAATATCAAATTGTAATGAAAATCATCATCACTGACCTTGCACAACATCTTCACCGAGCTTCACTCACCCTCCCAAAAAAATTGGATTTTGTGTACCATTTACCAATCCTTTAGAAAAAAACACCAAGCTTCCCAGAGCGTCTTAAGCATCATCACCGCTGCAGAAACATCACCTTGATTTTGTCCCGGTTGTGTCAACACATAGGTCACATATTGCTGCATGACATCCACGACTCGTCCTTGGATGGGAAAAGGTGGTTTAAAAGGTGCTTTTGGTGAAAATCTCATCTAGTTGGAAGCTTCAACCCATCTGAAATAGGGGTGAACATTGAAAAATATTTGAAACCGCCACCTAGTCATTCTGCCATCCAAACAAGGTGGTAGAAATTTTCCATTTGACAAACCCTTGGAGCCAGGTAGTGTTTCAGGTTTCATTTCATGTCAACTTTTTGGAGTCATCCAAGCTGCATGAATTTCATCATAAAATAAATCAAAGCTTCGTTATATCCGTGTCTTAGAAAGCCAAACCTTTATCCTTTGATTCATACATGATTTATCCTTTGGATATTGAAAAAACATTGAAATAAACCAAACCTTTATCCTCTTTTTTTTTGTTGGGTCACACTTGAGCTCACTTGAAAAATGGGCTCAAAATACCACCCTGGTGAAATGGCATCCATCCCAACACCTCCCCCATTTTCTGTGGCCGAAAAGCCAAAGTATTCGCTGGGAAGGTGCTTCAGCCATCCTTGGCCCGCATTTTTGGCGAATCTTGCTTCCAGAAAACGTAGGTTTCACCGTTTGAATGCCAACACTTGGCACAAACAGACGCAACACGAGATGTGCCAGGCTCTGAAATACCAAAGTGGACAAAATTGAAGATTTATGTCTCCAAAGTAGTCCAAAAGTGGTTTCCTACTGTAAATCACTAAACTGAACACATATCACGAGTGGATGGCCAGTGGATGGGTTCAGTGGATGGCGGCAGTTGCAGGAGAGTTGCCAGGTCAAGATTGACACAAACCAGTGAACAAACCAGCTACCAACATTTAAATATGAACAATTAAAGTTAACAGCAACCAACTAAATCCCAAACATGTTATATATATATATATATCATATATATATATATTTTTTAAGTGTACAAGTGTATAAGTGTATAACCAAACCCCCAAACACAGCAACCAAATCAGTTTTCTTTTTCCAACATAAAACTTAGCCTCTTCAACCTGACAAACCCCCAAAAAGTCACCCTGGAAATGGTTGGATTGAAGATCCGCAAAAACTACGTGATAGATGAATCCAAGCCCGAAACGAATCACTCATGTAACAGCGGACAAATTTGGGTGTTTCCGAAAATAGTGGGTTTTCCCCCCAAATCATCCATTTGTTCATAGGGTTTTCCATTGTAAACCATCCATTTTGGGGTTCCTCTATTTTTGGTTCAACACCCATTTGTTGATGCATGGTTTTTTAAAGACAAGTTCATCCATTTTTTGTATCATGTTTTCTCCTGCTCGAACCTTTGGGCCCATGCCAAACAACAGCTTTTGCGACTCCTTCGGCAGTGACAAGACAGCGGCCGTGAGACGTTGCCTGAGAGTGAAAAAGTCCAATTTTAAAACAACATGGTGAACAAGAATCAAGAAACACCCAAAAACCCAAAACTCTGAAGGTGGCTTGAGGTTTTTTGTTTGATACTTAACGACTTTGACAAAAGGTTGTCTTGTTTCTTCCCATTGGAATTCTCTTAGACGTTCACTTTGGAGTGATGCAATCCTTTCAAAAGATGCCAATCCATCTATAAGAGACCAACAAAAAAAGATACGAAACATCTCTTGATGGGTTCTTTCCTCGTGAAAGGATGGCATTGTTTTTTCATTTATCAATTTTCATGCCATCCATAAATGAACAAAAATCCAACAGCACTCAATATTTTGGAGAATTTGTTTACATAAGGGATTCAATGGGATAACAGGTGGCTAGCTGGATGTTCTTCCATCAAACATGTATATCAAACAATGTTTCTTTTAAAGATAAGAATTCTAGCTGCCTTCGAAAGCAAGTTGCAAGGCAACATGAAAACCCGCGAATAAGGAGGTGCGGTGTTCCGCCAACAGCAATGGATTCTCAAAAACCTCGAGGCCGCATGGGGTTGTGAGGTTTACGTGAGATGTTTTTTTGGGGGGGAATTCTCCATCACTCTTCAATGCTCAAAGATTCTGAAGAACCTCCAAATGATGAATTTTCGAAAAACTTAAAAAGCATTCTCGAGTTCCTTTTAGTTCAAAAACATAAGGTTGTTGTATTTGCTGTTGGAGATGAGTGGCTTTGTCAGCATGAAAAAGAAGACATGTGAAACAAACCATGCACACCACCTGCTTGCTTCCCATGTCTTGGGAAGATCTTTTGTGGCTCCTTCTTAAACTATCAATCTAGGGAATTCCGGAATGGCCCGTCATCTATTTCCCTCTTCCTTGCACGATCATTCCACTCCGATAGTGGTTAGTAGCCATGGCATTCCATGGCTATGGTAACTCCCCAAGAAGATGTCCAACCCCACCCCAGTTAGGATCACTACAATCAGTTTATCACCGACCATCCAAGTAGCAAAAAGCAACACTCACCCATCGAAACATCATACCAGACAACTCATCGATATGCAAAGATTTCTCAGAAATTCTAGGCCCAAAAATGATTGAATTCCGCCAAGATTCAACCATGTCCATTCCACTTGTGGGAGAAATAATCTATATTTCAAAAGATATGCAATATCATCTGGCTAAAAACTGCAATGATTATTATTCCTTCAAGGGCGCACATTTGAGGGGAAAAATATCCTGTGCTGGAACCCGTCTTCCGCCCTCCGTTTGCGCCATGCAACTACCAGGAAGACGCATAAAGTCTCAGGATCATCCGTGGGAATCTTATGCTTGCTGAGCTCATCGCAAATGGAGACGGTGGCACGACCCAAGGTGTTGACCAGCTCGGCATTATTTAACTCAAAGACCAAGGTGGTATAAGCCTTTCTCACCTTAGGTTTTGTGATTCAGTGAACATTTTTTTTAATACCAAGTAGGATGAAACATAGGATACATGGGATGATTGAAAAAAGGTTGGAAATGAAGGAAAACACAGGGATTCCATTAGTGGGGGGGTCTAGGGGTGGAGGTTTTAGATCGATGTATCTGCCGTCTTGTTGAATCGAAACCGCTAAACAGAAACTTTAAAACAAAACCAGCCTTAAGGCCTTAAGCGGAAACCCGAACATGTGAAGCAACATGTTTTCATTCCGTTGCTCCAACATCTAAAGAAAAAGTGTGTATATACATAATATACACATACCATGGGGATTCGATGTAATATAATATATATATATATATTAATATATAATATAATATATTGTAAACCTCCATCTGCTTCCAATCTCAAAGGATTTTTTGGTTCCAGAGTGACCTTCAGTAAATCCACTCCACTCGACTCAGCTGTACTTCCCAAAGGAATTCCCGGAACGCTCGGTACACGTCGAAAGGAGGCATTCAGGACACTCACCGAGCTGAAGGCTGCTCCTACGGCTTTCCTGACGGTGATGGGCAGTTGGTGACGAAGATCAGAGTTTTTCCGACCCCAATATTGGTGCCCTGTTTATGAGGGGATTTTTTTTGGAAAGCCCAGTTGCCAGTTGCATTTTTCCACGAATTTCGATACGCAACATGCGAAGGGTCATGGTCATGGTCATCTTCAGGGACCCGCAAAATCCATCATGTTTCACGTTTCTTTCTTGATCTGCGGTGTATCTCCCAAAATCATCAAACGAAGAGAAGCAGAAGCAAAAACAAACAAAACAAGGTATTTGTCATTGACGAAAGTGGATTTATACTCGTTTGGCCACCTTGAACCCCCAAGGATTCTATAACCAAACTAGGCAGGTGGGTCAAACTCGAATTCACAAAGCAGCAAAAACTTGGGATGGAGAAGTGAATTTATAGTAAGAAACGATGGGAACATGGAAACTCTTTCTCATCCAAAAAAACATCAACACAACAACACACAGAACATGAAAGAGCCGTGAACAAACATCCACATGTTGAAAGAACAAATCGCAAAAAACAGCTTCTGATCAAATTTGTGAAACAAAATAATCCAAGAAAAAAGATGATGCAAGGAAACAATTGAGCGTATTTGGTTTCAGTTGCGAGATTTTGACCCAAAAAAAGCAGCAATCAGAAAAGGGCTGCACAAAATAGCCTCATGACTACAACCCAAAAAAAAATGGTACCAAAACCTATTTTACATATCCCCCGTTTCAGTCATGTGTTCTTCTCTTAGAAACAAAAAACTGACATTGTTTTTTTCCCCATTTAACCAAAAACAAGTCTCACTAAGGCTTGGCTTTGTGATGACGACTCACCGGGTCGCAGCTGCTTCAACAATTGCAGCAAGTCATCCGCATCGATGGCAGTCTGTAAGAAATGACGTTTCAGTGGACGTGGGCCTCGACCATGGGGGGAAAGTGGGGGTTTCAAAAAAGAGACGACTGATAAAGTGACAAGTGATATGTATGTAAATAACAAATATGATAAATTAATTATTGTAGATGTGAGTGTATGTGGTTTTGATCATAACCTGATGTATGACTCTTAAAGTCCTTAGGTACTGTACATGTCAGTACATGTTAAATACTTTTGATATACTTTGACGGACATATGTAATCTGCCTTGGCCGGTAAATGCATGGGAGATTCACCATATCAAATGGTGCGGAATGTTGTCCATCAACAGAGCTAGAAGTGCTCGGATTTTGCGCCGTCTTTTGAGAACGTGTTCATATCAAGATACTTGATACCTAACGGAACAAGCAGGTACAGTATATCATTTGAGATACTCCCACTCCCAGTAATAGTCACCACCAGGATTGTTACATCTTTACTTAGGGATCCCTATAAACTATAAACCTTCATTTGCCACGATTGCATCCTGGGAGGGAAATCCCAAATCACAAAACTCCAAGTGCTGCGAAACTCCTCTCCCACCAACTTTTTAGGAGCCTTCAGATGGATGGTGTGTACCGTTGGACATAGGATATCCATTCACTGTGGGTGTCGTTGGCGCGTTCCGTTGCAGCAGCAAGAAACTGTGGTGTGCTAAGGGGCCACTGGTGATACTGACAACTCGAAGGTTGGGATCTAAACGCACTTTCTGCGGCAATAAGGAGAATTTTCGATCCTGTTTCACGGGGGATGTGAAGGGGTGATGCATCAATATGTCTTGACGTACATGATAAATACAGTATAACAACAACACCAATACACAGTGGACTAAGCAACTATACCATATCATATCCAAATATCATGATACGATATGACGTATCTCAAAACCATATGGACACCCCTCTCTTCTCAACACTCCCCGTAAACTGAACATGTGTCCATCAGTTGTCCTGCAGCTGCTCCTTAGGAAGGCCCAACTGACCAGATGAGCCCAAACCCCAGGAGTAGACATGTTCCTTCAAGGATTCTTCGTTTTGAACCAGGGCCAGGCTGTGACTGTGACCGCATGCCACTTGTAAACAACTTCCTCGGCGGTGGAAAAAAAAAACGAACTCATGCAAGGTGACAATGGAAGCAAAAAAACACCACCATGTAAAGAGAGAAACATGATGGTGCTTTTCATGGTACCAGTTGAAAATATATTGACTGTTTTGAATCATGATATATGTGTACATATATGTACTAAAATTATGGAAACAAATATCAATAGGCAAGCCACTAAGGTCCTGTTCAACCTTTAGGAAGAGGATCACAGAATAGAGTCGGGGTGAACCAAACACAATGTCCTTTTTCTCCCCTCCCCTTCCAACTTTGTCCCTAATTTCAAAATGATACCATTGGTTCTAAAAACCCATACCTTCTCAACCCTCCTCCCAAAAGAAAACAACTCACGACAATCTCACCAACAAAAAGTCCATCAAACCAAAAAGCTTCAACTTTGAAAACCCTCCGGAAAAAACTAACAGCAAGTTCGCACCTGAAAATAGGCCAAAATGCCCCAAAAGGAAACGAATTCGTCTTCCAACTTCCAAACATCCATTTTTTTTCAAGTGCAAACTTGCTGTTCGTTTCAGGCAGGGTGATCTTTCTTTTTTCTTGGTATAATTTTCTGTCTTAGCATCCAATCTCCTTCAAAGTTTCCACCACTTTAGGATATGGTTCACTCTCAGCAATACCACCGCTGCCCAATTGCCCACTGCCACCAGCTCCAAAGGCAAAGACCAAACCCCTAAATTTTTTGGCACGTAAAAGGGTGATTCAAAAAACCCTTGTTGACATTCCATTGTACTGCTTGGTTTATATGTTTATAAGGATTCTTGATGGCTTATGAAATAATCCCTATACAAACTGGATAGTATACTCCCAACCAACCTGGTTGGCTGGGTTTTGAACGCGACGCTGCACGTAATCCAAGACCTTTCCCAGCCATCCCTTTCCAAAAGAGCTGAGGTTCCATTTCCCACAGTGTTACTCCACCAAAAACTATATAACATGGCTAGCCGGAAAATCACCTAATGTTTAATATGGTTACGAAACACATCTTCAAATGGTTGTTTTTTTTCATGGTCATGTCAGTTTGGGGGGTAAATATATTAGTTTCCCTGGAAGGTATTTGAACAAGATGTGTTTGCGGGGGCATTAAAATGGTTGGGGGAGATCAAGTCTGATAAGAAGAAGTCATGTATGATGTTAAAAAATAAATATGTTTTGATATACACGGACGCGCTGTTTATCGTATCCAATCCTATCCATCCATCCATCCATCCACATATCTAAATACAGTATCCGTGTAATAATGTTGATAGAAGAAATCCTGCAGCAGTTGGTAGGTAGTTTATCCCATTATTTACAAGGTCTTATACATCCCAGGTGGTGCAGGATGTCTTCCATCAATGTACAGCCCCTGAAAACTAACATTTTGCACCTCAAAAAAAATCTGGGTCCTTGGAAATTTGGGTGTTTCCGTAAATGGTGGTACCCCCAAAACACCCCAAAATGATCATTTCTAGTAGGAAAACCCATGGTTGTTGGGTACCACCATTTTAGGAAACCCCCATTTGGAGAAATTCCAATTGAGGAAAACTTCTCTAATTCTTCTTCCGGCTCCAACCGTTAGTCTCCCTGGTTGGACCCAAGGAACCACCATTTTTTACACGTTGGGAACCAGGAACCACCAATTTCTAAAGATGATGGCAACAACGGCAACAGGGTTTACCTACATTTTGGTTTGATTTTTTGTATGGTAATTTACCAGGTGAATATACCGGTACCATGGCTTTTTTCAATTTGAACACCTTGCATAGAAAAAAAACCCTTCACACCATCCATGGCACCGCACCTCTCAGTGATGGCCAAGGTATGTCTACTACCAGCTGCCACATCCACACAGCGTGAAACTCTCATGGCCTTCACCTGGCAAAGTCACCACGGAAAAACCTGCCGTCCTTTCCATTAACAACAGTAACAACAACCCATGACGGATCCATGGGACTGGTATATTTACCTACGTTTACCATAAATATACATATATATATATAAAAATCAAATCAACCAAATGTAGGTAAATGTACCATACACAACAGTAACAACAATAACAACACATGGTAAATTGGTGGTTTGGGCTTCGAATCGGGGTGCCTCCAAGTAACACTTCCTGAAACAGAAGGGGATACGAGGAATCCAGACCACGAACCCTAACCACAACAAACAAAACACAATACAGAAATACACAACAAATAGAAAAATTGCAAACGACAAACAGCAAATAGTGAAAACACATCATTCACCCCCGAAAACTATTTTTTTTCCAGGTGTCCATGTTCAGGTTCCATGTTACTTTTCGGGGGGAGTAACCGCCACCATCATCTCCCATCAATTGAATCCATATGGCCCAGGATGTCATCCCTACACCCCACCAAATATGAGGTTATACTGTAACCCCTATAAATGGCCGAAAATAAATGGGTAACAGTGGTTATATCCCTACCAAAAAGGGGGGTATTTCACCCTAAGCAACAAAACCGGGGCCCTTTTTCCATGGCACAATTCGCACCTGTTCCGGTCGAAAGCGTGGCTTGGTATCTCCCAAACCCAGCTGCCCGTGCTCATTGCAACCCCAGGCCCATAGCAAACCACTGGCAGTATGTGCCAACGAATGAGTGGCACCACAACAAACACCTTGACATTGCCAAGTTAGCCATGGCGTTTGTGATATGATCCGGCAAGGAAATATACTTCAATTGATTCCAATCCTCCAACCAAAAAAATGGTGATGTGATATTTCCAAGGTAATATGTACATACATGATTGATAGAAGAAAATTGGTTGACATCTCCGATATGATTCATAGATCATCTAATGAGAACCTTAGACTTTCCCATACATCTCCAACAAATGACTGCTTTTTTCACCCTGTTTTTTGGGAAGCCTTTTCGGTTTTATAGAGTATGTCACAATGGACGATGAAACATCAATATATATAACTTTCCAATTTTACTCCCAGGAGTTATGGAGCAACCAACTTCCAAGTGTCTAAAGTGTTTGTCCCCCTTCATCCATTTCCATTAGTGAAATTACCACATAAATCCATTTAATAATATCTTGCTGCCGTTGATGTGCAAAAAATGCCAAAAATGTCTTCCCAGCTGCTTTACCAATGGTGAGAATACCCAAACCTTACAATCAACTCAATTTGCTATAAAAATCAACTCTTGCTGCTGATGCTTTGGATTTTGTTGACTATTCTATACCCAGATGCTCCATGAATGAATATAACCTATGGTGGTTTTTCACCAACCCATCTGAAAAATATCATATAGTCAAATTGGGTTCATCTTCCCCAAATAAATAGGGGTGAAAATAACAAGTATTTGAAACCACCGGTCATGTCGATCGCACCGTGTTGTGGTTCCGTGACTCGTAGGCAAAATATCGTTTCACTTGTCCTATGAGCACTACTTGGGGTTGCATCACACAAATAGGTAACACACAGAACAACCACCACCTAGCGTAACATTCCAAAACCACCACCCCATTTCCTCCATTCAACTCTTGCTAGGCACGTACCACTGGTCGGCTATGAAGTGCAGCGATGGGTTTCGGTGTAGCGCTGCTTACAAAATCTCCCAAGCCCAGCTGGCCGTGTTTGTTCTCCTTGGCGAGATATGCTCATCGCAACCAACAAAAAAACCCGCAGAAATAACAGAGATTGTAAAAAAAGAGCAGTTTTTATTTTGCATATAGAGGAATAGAACTTATCAGGATCATATTTTTCCCTGATGTAGTTTCAAAATGACTTAACAAACATTACTTTCATATTAATCCACAGGTATCAACATGTGCTTTCTCATCGCAGTCCCGGGTCCGTTTTGCAGCAAAGACACGCCAAATGCTAGGACCTGCGAATCCAATGTGTTTTTGCACCAATGGACTTTAGGGCCACAACAAAAATCTTGCGACGCCCCCAAAGATATCCATATATTTTTATAGGTAGACATATGCTGCATATTATATGAATCAGTAATATATGCATAATGAATGTATATACATTTATGTATATGATATGTGTATTTATATATCATGGGGAAAATGCTGGTACCCTAGCTGTTTAACCCCCCCAAGGAGCCCTTTAGAAGGGGGTATACCCAATAAATACCCACTATATAAGGTGTATATGGGGTTGATTGTTAAGGGTACCATCCCAAGGGTACCACCATTTTCCCTATGAATATAATACCAACATGACCTACGGTGATTTCGAAGCACTTTGTCTCTTACTACCTGAGATAAGGTGTGACATCTGGACATGATTTGCTCAGTAGGATTTCCAAAACCACCAAGAATCGACACACTCAACTCTGGAAAAAATATAGCAAAGTCTTCATATATATATATATGTAAATACAATTAAAAAATCACTTAGTTAGATCTTGGGGGGTGGGGGTGACCATGTGTGTATATATATATAAATAAATGTATACATATATATATATACATATGTACTCATACATATTCACATCTACTCTGCGTTTTAACTGAATTTTGTATTTGCCCGCCATATCCACAATAAAAGGTCATCTTGATACAAGTCGTTTCTGCTGGTTCGGGGTACCCGTACCCAACAACTATTTCGGCTTCGGAGTCACACCCTGTTCAACTGTTCAAGACAGACACAGCTCATCACTGAAGAATCAGTACTTGGAAGACAATCCAAACATACTGTTGACGGCAGAAATCCTGTCTAGTTGATATAGGTATAGTATATCTCATCAAATATATATATATAGGGTTTTATGCATCCCAGGTGGTTGTTTGGGATTTCTTCTATCAACAGTGCTATTCGTTTTTTCGGTCCCAACCTCTTTTCCAAGGTGCTGAGATCTAAGTGGTTAGTAAGTTTAGTAAGTTGTAAATTTGTAACCATCCCTACATCATCAGTGGATCAAAAATCAAAGTTGCCATTTCGCATTTTGCCAACGCCAACTGGACCTGATTTCACCCGCAAAGTCGTGGCGCAAAATTCAAAAAACCACGGCGAAAGATTCGGCAGTTTCATCCACTCTCAACTTTGAAATCCTTCCATTGATCATTCAAATATCCCTGGGCCCTATGGTATTGAGCTGTAGTATAACAGTTAGTATAACCACAGGTACCGAACTCCTATTTAAACCCATCGTTTTCAGGAAATCTCACGTGATTTTATCCTGTCCACCACATTTCCAGGGCCACCTTTCCAGAACGACTTAAGGCAATGCAATGCGATTCTCCCGCACTCAGCTGCAGTAGTTGATTCTCTTCACGGCTCAACTTGACTCTTTCCTCTATCCCAACACAGGTGTGGGTTGCAATGGGTGATTGTGCGATTGGGTGATTTTTCAATTTTCCAGGCTTTAGTAACAAATTATATATAGACTCTAGACTTGAATAATAATACAATCGGATACATACAGTGAATACATCTTTTTGTTTAGTAGAAGCAGTTACGGGCTATCTTAGGGCCTAAGAAATTTCACTGCCTTGCAAAGCTATTGAAAAAAACGCCGAGCCTTTGGAAACCTGGAGCAAGTTGGCAAGTTTGGCACAGGAATCATTCGATACAAAGGGCGCAAAATTGGGGAAGAAACTGAAGAAACCCAACAAATTTCGCCCACATTTCTGATTCTTCCAACTTGATTGGCTAGGTGCCTAGGCGCTGGTTGAACCACCCAAAGAATATGCTCGCCAACTTGGAGCATGCTATTCAAGGATCGTGGTAAAGCAAAAGTAGCCAAAAACCACCTAGATTGTAAGCGTCGTCGTCATCATCATCATCATCATCATCACAATCGTCATCCCCAGTTGGCGCTTTTGACATCTTTCCAAATCCATCCAACAACAACAATCTCAACACAACCACCTCCACAACCACCGTTTCTATCCGTTTCTCGCTCTCATCCTCGTCTTTCCCATGTTTCATCGTCCTTGTCATCACGATCAGCACCTCCCATACCTAGTTGCCCTCGATCTCCTCGACCAACTCCCATCAAACGACCATCCAATTTGCCCGCCAAAACCTACGGTTCGGCGCAACAAAAGTTGCCCCCCCAAACGAGTCGTTGGGAAACCGACGTGAAACGAACACATCAAAAAATAAAGCGGGGAAAAATGCTGGTCCAACGATGTTTTTTGTTTGCACTTGCCATGAACATGCTGAATTTGCCTGACATGTCAAACTGGAGGGATCCTCTGGTTTTTGCTACAATACATACATGGTTAGCTGGAAATGACATGAAACCGCCCTTGTTCCAAACAACAATTATATGAATATTGTGTCAACCTTGTTGGGGTCAGATTCTGTGTATAAAACAAATGATACTAGTGTTGCTACATCTGTTCTTATTATCGTTATTATCAACTGGAAATCTGTCACATAATGCAAATTCATGCAAATTCTACAAATATCTCAACATTCAACGTCTCACATCAACCCTTCCTTTTTAAGTCTTGTTGCATTCATCTTTAAAATTAATTTTCAACTATCGCCAAAGGCACTGTAAAACCATTCCCAGCGGCCACACTTTCCACGGGCAGATGCTCAATGGACTCAATTTTGAAGGGTTTTGTCCGTTTTCCAGATCGACCCAATTGTCCCGAATCGTTATCACCCGCAGTGTAGACGATGCCATCACTCGTTAACCACCTGGAGTCCACAGGAGTCCACAGGTATGGTTAACGGTGTTATGGATGTCTGGGAGCAAATATCATTTCGAGTGTGATTTTGGAAAACATCTATTTTCTTCACAGTCTACAAACGTTGAAACCAAAAACATGAGATTTTCAGCAATGCACATTTGAACTTGTTCCGGAATACAAGTCATGGCAAGTTCTTGCTATTTTCACTTGGGGTCCATCTATCAAGGATAAAAACACAACTTGGGTTTGCTTGTTCGCTGGTTGAAATAAACAACAAAACATTCCCCAAATGGTGGTGTCCCATGGTAATGTATCATGATAGAATCCGTAAACAAAAAACACAAACACAATTAAGATGCTTGGACAAAAATTAAAAATACAGTATTCCCCAAATCATGGTACAGTAGGATCCAGCCGTTTTAAAAAAAAAGAAAAACACCAAAAACGACAAAGACACAATGAGTGCTTCAAAGACATTGCACAACTCCGTAGGACGGAAACACTTTCAAAGGTATGGAGCTCTGTAGGTTCGAAAATCTTGTCATCATCATCATCTAAGACCTCGGAAACGTGTTTTCGTTTCGGGGCTCCGGGGCTTCCCGAAATCTAAATGATTGGCTTCCAAGGGAAAACCCCAAAGAAAAGATCCTCACCCAACAAAAACGGGGAACTGACCTTGGTGATTGTTTTTGTTTGCAATAGTGGGACTGCATCATGTGGAGATATCTTTTTTGGTTGGTTACTATGAAAGTCTTTACAACAAAACCAAAGAACTCAACGATTCATCGTTGCAACACATCGGCCCTTGGCTGTTTTCTTTTGGTTGAAGAAAAAAACAATCTACCCGAATCTACCTGTCACTGTTGTCAACCTTTTGGTAACAAAAATACAACCAACAAATCTCAAAAGAATCAAAACAACCAACAACTCTCCCCCTAAAAAAAACAACAACCAACAGTTGAAACCTTCCAATCTCAAACCTATTTTTACAAAAAAACCTTCCTCAATTGTTTTCCAGAAGACTCCACATCCCAATTGTCCATCTGAGTTATTTCCCATCGCCAGGACAAGGTGATTTCCCACACCCTCCCTCGATGGGACGTGCTCCTCATCAACCTCCATGACTCCAACGTCCTGGAGGGCTCCAAGACGACGGTCCGAAAACGGCAGGTTTTCCGTGTAGAAAATGATCGTTGGCTATTCTAGTTGGGTACCACCATTGAATGAAACAGCCATATAATGCCATATATCCATTTTCAGGTGCAAACTTGCTGTTAGTTTCAGGGAGGGTAAAGGGGGTGCTTTTGGTGAACAATCTCGCTATTCTAGTTGGTGGTTGAACCAACCCATCTGAAAAATATGATCGTCAAGAATGGGAATCTTCCCCAATTTTCGGGGTGAAAGTAAAAAATCTTTTGAAGCCACCACCTAGTAGTTTAGTGATATTCGGGCTGCCTTTCGGGATGGGTACAAACTACAGTTTCTGTCATTTTTGAGTAGACCAACATGCAGGGAAAAAACATGGGCTGTTTAGTACATTTGAAAAAAAAACATACCTAGAGACGTCCCATTTCAGCGAGGTTTGTTCGGTCCGCTCGATCCCAACTTATCCCAAACAGGTAGGGATTTCAATGCCTCATCCTTAATACATCAACAGGGTTTGATATATACATATATATATATATGCGTATATATACACTCCCTGAAACTAACAGCTCACCCCTAAAAATGTGTGGTTTCCAATAGGAATCTCCTTTTCCAGGGGGCCCCCATTTTCAGGGGTTATGTTAGTTTCAGGGAGGTTATCCCCCTTAAACCCCGATAAAGGTACTGTTTTTAAGCATATCTTTAGGCGACAGGGGTGATATCTGTTTAAACATCTCCTTGTCATCGCCGGTGCACACAGCAAGCGACATCTCCAAGGCGTGAGCTAAAAAAAGCGCGTAAGAGGTGTTTCTTTTCTTAGGCACACGGCCCTTATTGTGGTGGAGTCAAAATCCAGTGTGGAATTCGGATGATAAATATGTATGTATATTTATATATATATATATGTATATACATCTATATAATTTGGAATGATTATGAAATGGTTTGGATCTGAGACGTTGATAAACTTTGTGGGGTTTCATGCTTTGTGTGTGATCAATTGAAATTTGGCTGCTGCATGTTGATGGTGTCAAAGAATGTCGCCTTTGCTGTTATTACTAATATTGAAATATCTTTCAACGCTGCTGTCTGCCTTCCAGTCGTCCGCTTTGTTCATCTTTGATCATCTTTGGCATCTTTTGAAGCATGAAGACTAGAAATAACACACTCAGCTATTACTCGATGTTCTACACCCAAAACTAACATAGATACCAAAAATGATGGTTTGGAAGTAGGGACAGGCTGTCGTGGCAGAGACCAACAGGCGATGCGATGGTTTGGAAGATGTATCTCCTTTCAAACATGGCTATTTTAGGTATCTATGTTAGTTTTCGGGGGTGTATCTTTCATGTTCCTCCCTTTCTTCCTCCCCATCTTCAGCGATTCTGAGCCCAGCAAAGGATCATTGGATGTTGCATCCACTAAATGAAATCTCAAGCGTCTTGAATACCATCAATTCATCTTTTAGGTAGAAAATTGGCAAATGTTGGAGAAGGTATAGGATTTTAGGATGGTAAAAATGATGCTTGCGTTGTCTTTTCAATACTTCTCTGCCATCATCCCTCAACCCATCCAATCGTTTCCATCCAACATACCCATCTTTTAAATTCATTCATCTTCTTCATCCCCAAAATTCTCATCCCATCCATCCATAAAAACCCCACCTGTCAACTCTTCTGCTTGTAAGGCTTCCCGGATATCATTCCGTTGGTACCAACAAATCTGCCGGTTTCATCTGTTGCAACTGCAACGGTGCCATCAATGCAGGAGGTGACGCTTGATGATTGCAGAGATGGTCCAAGGTAATCGGATCCAACAAACGATGTGCAAGCCTTGGGGAAAGCCAAGGCACCATCCATGTATGACGGATATATTTCCCTATTTTTGTTTGGTAAATGTTGTAAATGTATTAGGTAAATATGCCATACATGGATCCTATGGGTTTTTGGTGTTTTTGTTGGAAGGATCCGGGGTACTGATTCGTGAAGGTTTTTGGAGTTTTCCTGGGGGGGATGGGCAAGGTGGAGTTGGTTGGTTGAGTTTGGTTGTGATGGTGGAAAGATGGTTGGGTTGTGTTGCTTTCATTCTTTTTTTTTTTGGAGTTTTTAGGAGGATAACTAAGATAGGCTAATAGTATCTCAAGGCGATGCTTGAATTTGTTGCGGGGTTTAATCAAATCTGTAGAGGCTCTAATAGATTGTTTTCTTTTGGGAACAGTTTGGAGCGGGCATACGCTGCTATTCTGATTGGTTCGGCAAGGGGATAATGATGTGAACAAATATGATGTTTTCAGTTTTGACGTGTTGTTGGTTTTCAGGAAAATGAAAATGGCAGCTACTGCAGTGGTACCAGTACACCCAAAAAAACAGGTGAAGGGTAGTAAGCTCCCCTTCATACGAAATCAAACCATTGGATATGGACGTTGAGGATGTTTTTCCATGATTTCTGGAACCTCCGACCCTTACGTTACCCCAGGTATAGAGTCCTTTTTTAAGCAACCACATTTCCCCAAAAAGTTCCCCCCAAAGTTGCTATGATGTCTGGTGTTGACAAAGGAAAGATCCCCAAAATTTCCGGTTGACCTCGATTTGAGGGTGGAACAAAAACACCCTTCCCCTTGATATAAAATTATATACTTCCCTATAAAAGAAACTGATGCCACGGTCGGATGAACTGGAAATGATCTGCTTTCTCCAAATGATGATTGCAGAAAAGGGTACAGTATCTGTTGGTATTAGATGATATCAGGGACGAATGAATGAATGAATGATAAATGATCATATTTCACCAACCTCCAAAATCATCCCAAACAAAAGAAATGCCAGGTTGATGGAAAATCTGCTGAGGCGTCTGCTCCAACAACGCCATCGTTGGGTTGGCATCACCCTGGACACGTCAAGCTGCAAGTCATCTGTGAATTTTTGGCCAGACAAGGTACTCAAGTGAAGTGTGCTGGTGCTGTTTAACTTACAGAAGTATGATAACTACCACAAAGAATTGAACTATAACAGTTAAGTACCTATAATATATTTAAATCTAGGTATAACATGGCTCATATGAGCTCCTTGTTGAGGTTTGGGTTTTCAAAATACTCACAAACTTACTGTTCAGAATTGTTCAATTACCCATAGAATCCATGTATGGTAAATTTACCAACATTTACCATAAAAAAACAACCAAATGTAACAAAAACAAAAAAATAAAGACTATATACAAGCCAAAGACCACATTTGGTACCTTTGTATGGTTTCACTCAAAGATATACCAAGGTACCTTTGTGAAACCATTACCATACATATACCTAGCGTTTCACCCAAAAAAAACCTAGAAAAAGGCCACAAATCTCACTTGACGTACCAAAAACCTGTATGCCAACCCATGAAATCCTGGTTGACTCAGAACGGAAGTTTCATGCGATTTCAGCAGCATATAACAAAGATAATGATGATCCCAGCCAAACCGAGGGTCGTAAGATTTCATCCCCACAACATCAATCTACCAACCAGAGTTTATTAGAGTTTGTAATCCATTAATCCATGGTTCTTATTTAGAGTAATATTAAACTCGTTTTAAAATCCTCCGTTCTTGTGCGGAGGGGTAAGGACACAATGATAAAACTTGAGGAAATTTGGTTAGCTGCTTGGCATCTCCAACAAACCAAACACCACACCTTGGGTACTTGCAAAATCACTTCTTCCACGCGTTTTGGATCGTAATTTTCAAGGCCAAAACCTCCGGGCAAAAACTCTGATGATGGGCAAAAATCCCCTGAAAATGAAGGAATGTCCCTTGAAACCGGACCATTTTAATAGGAAATGTTCATGTGAACCAACCATCAATTTGCTATATGTTTGTTTTCTAAGGGGGGAAAATGGAGTTAGAAATGATATGATAAGATTTGTAAGACTATGAAATAAACAAGAAACATAGAAAAACATGCCATGGTGAATGGAGACTTCCAACTTAGTTCTGTACACCGAATGTCAAAGGTTTCAAAGTCAATGCCAATGAAACCCTCATGTCCTAGAGTAAATTTTACTGGCGCCACCAGTTTTCAAAAAAGTGTCCAAAATCAGGACTGTTCCTTGTGTAATCGCTCTTTTCTCCAATGGCATCTTGCTGAGACCAGCACATTCTCTCCATTCTCTCTTCAAGTACTCCTGCTTGCTGTCGAACATATTTAACTGAAAGCATCTTGTCACGGGTCGCTTCGTAGATTTCCACTGGAACACTCCACCTGATGTGTTACAAACTGTTACAAACGGATACACATGGGGTATTAGTGGTAGGTATAACAACAATATTTCTTAGGGTGGTAGCATAGCAATTGAACACTTTAGCATGTCATTTCAAACCCTTGGCTCCTCAGAAGTTTGATCTTTGGATCCCATGAAATTTCTCTTGTTGTTACCATCTAACCTCATCCAACACGAACCCCCCAGGAACCCTGGAGAACGCGACCCCCTTCCCCCAAACTGGGCGGCTCCCGAAACTTCTCCAAGCATTTGGACCGACCTTTCACCTCGAAAGGAGCCAAAAGTTGATTTTAGGTTCCCGTAAAAGGTGGTAGGTAGGTGACATTTCTTATCCCCCAATCGGCAGGTTTTTTTACCACTTATATACCACTTATAGTCCTTGCCTTCTCGGGGTGTTTTGTTTGCTACCTACCACCTTTTATGGGAACCATGAAACAACCATTGATAATGATTTGCTACCTTTTTATTCCAGACATGTTTTTTTCATGAATATCATCCTGATCTTTGAAAAAACATGCAAAATTGCAAAGCAATAAACAAAACAAACAAATCTCAGGATCTTTTGTCCACTTCCAGAACTTGGTCCAAGATGAGTTCAGATGGGAAGCAACAAAATCCTTCAAGCACCATCCAAACCTTAAACCACCATCCATGGGTACCGTAGCCACCTTCGTAGGTGTCGTTTCCAACCACGCCACGAAGGCGGTATCTTCGGACGTCATAGGTGTCGTTTCCATCTCTGCTGCAGCCCACCTCAGATAAACATAGACATGGACAGCTGTGACCTGAGTTGATTATGTTGATACTTTCACTAACCAACTTTTCCTAAATACATTTGTAGTTTTCATTTTGGAGACACATCTTTTCTGTTGCCTCTTACATAAAACGATTGTTTTTTAACAAAAAAATATCACGGTCTTTGGGTGAGTTTTGGGGCCTCAGGGAGACGTATTCTGCATGCCAAAATTCAACTGAAAAGATGATCTTGGAATATACACCCGATATACTCAAACCTAGCGATAGTATCTGGAAGACACACGTGGAACAAGTCACTATGTACAGTTCATAGAATTCTGTATTCTGTGCTGTTTCCGTGTTCGCTTAAAAATTGGGGAAGGGGCTCCACATTTCCTACATGGCTATCCTCAATTGCCATTGTAGATTAAGTTGAAGACAAGCTCACTGAGTCCCAGTACGGATGCACGATCAATGCCAGGAACAGGTGCCCCTTTTCATCATGCGATGGCACCTTAATGTCGCAGCTGTTCAACAGTCACAAGCTTCTCCAAAGCTTGGATCATGCTATGGTTCCTTCCCTGAAACGAAGGTACAGCAAGTTTGCACTTGCTGAAAATGGATGTTTTTTTGTGGTAGACTTTCTCCAGATCCTTTTTGGGATATGGGGCCAGGGGTGTTTGCTGTTCGTTTTTAGGGAGTGGTTCTTTTTTTGCAACTCCCACCAAACTTCCAAGTGTCTTGTTTCAAGTTGTACCTAGCTTCCTTAGACTCCTTAGACTTTGGGCTTCCCAAACCATGATGAGATCACGAGCAAAGATGCCTTCAGCGATATCTTTCCTGGTTTTCCACAGATATGATCAATGGCAAATCCATAAAAAAATCCAGCCATCCGAAAGAAAAATCCCCACCTGATCTCCAATGATACATTCAATGCCTGGCAACATCGGGCCAATATGAATCCCTCAAACTTAGATTTTGCGGAGAGCCTTGGTGAGGAAACTGGGAGAAGTTTCCTGTTGATGGTTCAAAAATCTGGTAAACTCACCAGTTGATGTTGGTACTTGAAATCCCATTGTTCACGACGGGATTTATATATACATCCAAACGGTGGTTGGCCTTGGGATTTTTGAATCATCAACACGTATTGAAAAAATTCAAATGGTGATACACTCCGTAAAACCAACTGCGAGTTTTATTCCTAAAAACTTTGGATGGTTTGGAAGACGATCCTTTCCTTTCCTTTCCGAATTGGGTTCATTTCGGCTGGTCGTTTTAGGGAGGGTAAAATCTACGGTTCAGAGTCAGTATACCTGTCCATCATCGTTTCAACAGGTGTCAAGTCATTAAGTTCGGACCATGGATTCTGCATCCAATCAAATTTGACAATGGCCATACTGTTGATGGTTCAGAAATCCTGCACCAGTCGATATGGTAAATATCCCATTATTTACAAGGTTTTATACATCCCAGGTGGTGCAGGATTTTTTCCATCAACAGTATCCACAACAAAGGGGGGAGTTGATTGAACACATATCAGATGATAATCAGAAGCACATAAAAACCTTCCAAAATAGCCTTGAGTCCGCAACTAGGATCTTATGTGCTATAATCACAGTTTCCAAAAAGATCCACTCATGTAGAAACTCCTTTATGGTCAAATAAATCCTTTCATATGTCACGATGACAATGATAGTATCAATGTACTGCAAAGTACACCTTGAAACTTATATATATATATATACAGTATGTATATGTATAAACACATATAAAATCACAATATCTTCATCTTTATTCATTTCCATCATCCAAACCAGAACCTTCTTCTTTTTGTTGTTTTTTCACCTCCTGTATTTCCTCCCCCCAAAACCATCATCGGGAAATTCTGACCTTGGTCCAGTCTTCTTGGATCACATGGCTATAAAAGTCGCTTTCAAAGGCCAAAACTCGATCTGGCCGGATGAAAACGATGGATGTCAACTCGGGGGATGATGGGAGATGGTGGGATATTATGGGATGGTGGGATTGATGGTGGGATGGTGGGATGGGGGATGGGATGAATGTGATATGACTCACGGTTGTTTTTTTTTTGTATAGTGCTTTGGTTTAGGAAAATAATGTACACACATCTGGCTGGATTAGAGATTGAGAGTTGCGCCATCTACTTTCACTTATAAATTGACAGCAAGTTGCTGTTGATCTTCATCCACGTTGTTCCTAAAAACCAGCGGGGCTTCCATGAAGAAGGAAATACCACACTTGCATTGCAAGAGTGCCTCATATACCCAATGTTTCCACAGATTTTTGAGTGCATCAATCCCTCTGACAAGTATGAAAGTACATATCAGACTTTGATTGCTTAAAAACAAAAATCTGGAACATCTGGAACTTAAAAGGCATGGCGTTTTTCCGACGCTGAAAAAAAAACTCACAATAAGATGTCCAAGGTCCATTTTCTTAGTTCAGTCAATGCTTTTTTAAGGTAGCCTCTAGGCCTCCGGTGGCGGAGGTTTAACTTTGGGATGAAACATTTAAAAGGTTTTTGTGGGCGATTCTTAGAGTTCCATTTTGCACGAAATCACCTAGGTCCAACCAACGAATTTGTTTCGCAAATTTCTTGGACTAAAAAAAGTCTTCTTATACACATCCAAAGTCCAAGTGTTTGGACATAAAGGATATGGAATTTCCCTAAAGGAGAAAAAGATCTCTTTGGCAGCTTGTTTTCTACAATGAAATCTTTTGGCAGATCAGCCTCCCGAGCTGCTATTGAAGGCCAAACGAGGTAAGTAGAAGTCCTGCCGCCATTGCAGTCCCACAGCCAGGGTTTGGGGATTTATATAAATCCTATGGTTGTCCCGGTCCAATCATTGAACCACCCCATAGGAACCATCTCCGCTTTTTTTGCAACGAAAAAAAAACACCCCCCAAATGAGGTGAAGCTTTGAGAAGAATGAAATATATGGGTGTTTCCGAAAATAGTAATACCCCCAAATTATCAATTTTAATAGGGTTTCCCCTTATAAATCATCCATTTTGGGGTACCCCTATTTTCGGAAACACCAATATATTACCAACCCCCAAAAAATACCAATGCCCTGGTTGTTGTTTTTTTTTCCAGGCAAATCACCCCATGATTTTCGGTAAGCATTCTGTGATCCTCCACAAAAAAATTATACCTCTTTGGCTCTGAGGATGTGTCTTAGGTAAGAGACATGTAGTAGATAATTGCACATGAACACCCTAGTTTTTTCACGTAAAGATGATAGCTTGGAATTCATTTCGTGTTTCGTCAAAATTGGAAAAAGGACGTGCACTTCTTTTTCGCAGTAAAATCTTGGGCGTCCAGATCCCCTTGAAAACCCAGCTGCGCTCCAGAATCTTCAGGTTCTCTTCCAGCTGCATGGGTGAATCCCTGAGATGAGAAACCAGGGCATTTGTGACTTGGCTTATTCCAAGTACATCCATTTTCAGATGCTTTTGCCGTTAGTTTCAGGGAGGGTAAAAGATGCTTTTGGTGAAAATCTCACTAGTAGTTGGTGGTTGAACCAACCCACTTGAAAAGTATGCGCATCAAAATTTCGGGTAAAAAAGATAAAAAATCTTTGAGTTGCCACCACCTAGATACCAAATGGATCACAGCTTTTTGCAGATTCTGAGTATTCTACGATATTCTACGAAATATAGCTTATTTCTCATTGATCCATAAATCTAGTTTGGAAATGTTTGGAATTTCAACTGTTCCAACTGTTCAATTCCAACTGGTTACAACCCTTTCCCCAACTCCTTGCCCTGACCTTGTCAGATCGAAATTCGCCTGCCATGATGAAGCTTGAGATGAAACCAGGACCAAGCAGACATAGAAGACAAACATCTATAATACTGTATATTAAACAAATTCGATATAATACATTCAAAACATTATGTTTTAGGATAAAAAAAAATCCTGATATTGGTGGTATATTCCTTGAATCTTTTGAGGAGGACTCATATATAACTTCTCACCAGGAACCTGGATCTCCAATCGAACTGGAGAGGCCGGAGATCGGTCATTCTGCTCCTTTCGCCTGGTCAGGGGAAGATAGGATAGCTATGGGCCATACCTGTTGGATGCTTCAGAAATCCGGCTAAACTCACCAGTTGATATATGGTAAATAGAATCATTATTTACAGGGTTTCTAAAAAAATCCCAGGTGGGTTGTTTGGGATTTCTGAACCATCGACAGTAGCATCCATGGGACTGGTCTATTTACCTACATGAATGGTGGATTTTTAGGTAAATCTACCCGTCCCATGGATGCTATGGGAATGCCATACTGTTTGGAAATTAATCAGGAATTTTATACAAACAAAGATCCACAAGCAGTACCAAAGATTTCGGAAAATCATGGCAGAAAAACAGGAAAATCATCAACCCCTTATGGTAGGTTTCAGATGTGGAGATCCCAGCATCACGAGAAAAACTCTCAAATACTGGATATGCATTGAACGTGCTAGATATCCTAAATATATCATAATATATATCATATGTATATATATGAGTACATGAATTACGATGTAATTCCCATCTCCTTCTCAGGTCCTTCCCATTGCCTTCCCACTTCTTTATCATGGCCTGAGAAAGACTATATACCTCTAGATATCATACCTATCTTTTTACAATGCATGCAGTAACATGCCTTTCCTCAATGCACCAAAATGTCAAAAATCATTCAAGCTGAACCATATCCACCAACCCTTCCAGCAAATGGAAGTCAACTAAACTCTACTCCCCCAAAGGTGCCTGGGTGCTGCATCCGCCACCAAACGTTCACCTAACTTCTGCCATCGTTGACGTAAAGATCGAGAAACTGGAGCAACCAAGAGTGGTGGTGAAGCCTGCCCAATGAGAATGGCATGATGTGTGGTATAAGTAGACAGAACTGTACACTGTACAATCAAGTAAGGTCAAAATGAGGAAAATCACTGCACCATTGCACATGCACAGACAAACGCACAAGTAACACTTCTACACTTCTTCTTCCGTTTTGTCTTCTTCGTGTTGATTTGCCGGTTTTTTTCTGCCGCTGACTGGCCTGATGAGTACAAACGTGGTCCAGCAAGCGTGGATCATCCAACAAGCGACGGGCATACCTCAGGGTGCAAATTTGGAGGTTCAATGTGAGACTGGAAGAAAAACACGCAGAGACAATCTTCAACTCTTGGACTTCTTGAATTGAAGGATTTCTTGATACCTATTGACTCCTCATAAATCAGTTCAGGTGTTCCTTACAGTGGCCTTAAGGTTTCACTCTATGGGAGGAGCTTCACTGTGGGCCTATTCGCCTCACATTTGCAATATATCACGGCAAATCATAGGACCAACTGTAACAAGAAAGAGTTGACACATTGTTTCAACCAACCAGTTGTTTTGTCAACACATACCTCTAAGAAATGTTAGTTCTTCAGAATTGGTAAGTGTTTGGCAGGTATTAGAAACCAAACAATGTTAAGTGGGAACTAACATTGTTGAGCCGGAAGAAATCCTTCCAAGATTTGTTAGTCCCCAAAAACCTCACTTTCTCCTTCCAGCTGACTTAGCTTCCGACTCCAAGACATAGACACCACAATCCGTAGTGTTCGTCTCACGACGCCGAGACCGTTTTTCCGAGAAAAAGCGACTCACTCAAAAACACGAAGCAGGCGCAGCCGTAGTAAGGGCATCATTTTCTGAAAAGATGTAGAGAAAAACCTTGTAAATAGTGGGATAAAACCACCAATGTTAACTGTTTGGCAGGATTTCTTCCGGCCCAACAGTATCTCATAGGGGGCAGTTGATGCGGAAAAAATGTTGACATGTTTGCAAAGTTGTCAGTTTGTGGACAAAAAGGTGGTTTCAATGCAGCCAGTTGCTTGCTAAATAGATAGAGACCTCTATATAAATATACATGTTACAAAAATTGCAACAACAACAACAACAACAACACCATGAATCTGAAGAAAAAAACACAACATCTATTTATACATACTAGTAGGCATTTCGCCCAACAACTCCCAACACCATTTGCACCAACCAACAAGATGGGATCCCACCTGTTGAGGTACTTCCAGTGAAATCCCTTCGATCAAATCTTCACAATAGTCCCAACCAGCTCCACCAAAGCCTCAGAATCGAATCCCCACGCAAAACGTTGGCGACTTGGATGGTTGCGATATATAGGTGAAATCAACAAAAGGGAAGCTCCTTAAGAAAGTTTTATTTTTTGGACGATTTTTGTTTGCAAAGTCTTTTCGAGATCTGGGAGTTTCTGGTTGTCTGCTTTTCATAAATGGTAAGTGAGTGAGCAATTCTAGGCCAACTCTCAGAATTTGATGATTCTCTTTGAGAATCTGTTGATGCCCCTTAACAAAAACTAGATGTTTTTGTACAACAACCTCCAAATTCCCCCAGCTCATGAGGCTCCATGCAAGTAAGCCATTCATGCTTCAAATACTCCTGGCATTTGACATTGTTTCCCCCCAAAAGTAGTGCCCAAAAAAGAGGGTGCTGCGCCTCTTGAAACATCCTTCAATGACATGAAAACTTCCCTGTTGTTGCCCAACCAACCCATCGATCCCTCAATCTCTCAACCCCCGGGCTGTCCCTCAAGAGCTTTAAGGCTTTCTCATGTCGCTGTTGTGCACATGCTGCCGCTTGTTGTGCAGCCTTGCAAATCACGGGATGGAGGAGTCATTAAAAAAAATCATTCAGAGACTCAGAGTACGATTACATCATATAACACAATAGAATTCTAAATGTCATTTTTTATATGTAAAACACTCTTTTGTTGATCCATATATTACACAAATACATTTAGACATATACATGATACCTGGCATGCCGCAACTTGCTAATATAAAGAGGCATCTCCAACTTCACCTGCTCATCCTCAGGATCCACAAAGGAAGTGCCAAGCCTGGAAAACAAAAACCGACATGTTGAAGCGGATTCTCATGATGAATGTTAAACAGGTTTATAATTATATCTATATTTATATTATATATATATACTGTACTGTATCATGACTATGACTACGGTTTGTTGTTGTGGTTATTTTTATTATTGTTGTTGTTGTTGTTGTTGTTGCTGTTGTCCGAATACTTCGAAACACCAAAATCAAAAGAACTCCACGACACCCCCCGACCTGGGATCAATCGAATCAAGAAAGGCGATGAAGGCTTTACAGCCGCTGGGGGAAGGCAACCTTTCTCCGTTCTCTGTGATCCGTGCCGCCGCCCACCTGAACAGCAAATCTTCAGGGATTTCCCTTTTAAAGGGGTCATCACATGAAGATCTGATCGTCTGATATAGGTGAATTTTTTGAAAACTGGCATATGATCATGATTATCTTGGATCATCCTCACGGAAAGTTGGTAGTTGCTGTTGGTTCTATATGGAAAAAAATCTACCAAGGTGAACTGGTTCACTGCTTACCTTGGCATCCGCTTCAAAAACGGAAGGGCACTGCCCGGTGATGAGAGATGGAAGGGATCCGAAAAGGTTTTTCTGTCTTGAAATTATGATGGAGAGAAAGAATGGAAGACAACAACAACAACAACAACAACAGTCATCAGTCATCAGTCATCAGTCATCAGTCATCAGTCATCAGTCATCAGTCATCAGTCATCAGTCATCAGTCATCATCATTATCATTTCTCTGCCAAGAAACGGGTACACGATCAGGGCTAACCACCAATGTTCCGTGTTCGAATCATGTGCTGGCACCTCATGCCCAATTCCATCCCCATCAAGGCTTTCAATGAAGTCTACAACAAAGATCTACATTGGTATCTTGCAATCAATCTAGAAATCCCAAGATCTACTGCAATTCAAGTGAATGCCTAGTGTCCCCCTCCAAAAAAACAACAAGAAAAAAAACAACAAAGAAGTGAGGTGACCGGCAACTTTGTGTATGTATATATATATATNATGCTGTCCCGGTTCCAGTGTGTCCCAGGTCTCAGGATATCCCATGGGCCTCCCAACGAATGTCTTAGGAAGCCGTACTTCTGAGTCAGAGCATTCAAGGTTTCCGCTGCTGACTGGCGGGTTTGATGATTCACATAGAGACTTCCAACCACTCCGAGAAAGTTGGTAAATGATTCCTCGCCAGATCGTCCAAACAATGTCCTGGAAGATGTTCCTCCAAGTACTGCACCAGACGATCCAAGAGGTCTCCTCTGAACTTCTTCGTCTGCTCGGTCACTCTCCCAGTGGTCAGAAGGACACGGTCTCGAGGCATTGCAGGGGCCGGGCGAGGTGCACTCACCGGATGCCAGCAGCAACATACGACCAACCAAAAGCCACCAACGGTTCCAAGCCCGAGGAAACCCTTCTTGTTGGTCAAGGAGGTCTTTTCCTTTTTGAGCATCATGACGCAAAGTAAAAAACCATGGAGGGAGTTCGGTCCTAGGTGCTTGAACCTTAGAGTTTCTGCTGGGTGCATCAGCTCTCAAAGACCAAGTAGGAAAATGAATCCCTGACAAATGCAAATTCTTTCCCAGAATCCACGGAGCTTCACTTCTCATGAGTCTATTAAGCGCATTAGACGGAGACCTGCCCTTCCCAAGGGCTCCTAAATTCACTCTACTGTCTTGACACATCACAAGTCTCTTGGAATGGCCAACACGTTTCAACAAACTTCGCCTAGCTTTACACTCTTGCAGATTAATATGTTCCACTTGTCGAAAAGTGTACTGCATGATTGTTTTCCAAACAAGCCCTTCGGAGAGCTGGACAGCCCACAACGGAGAACCACCTTTAGCCTTACCTTCCCTAGTAACCAAATTCCCCAAAAATTCATCCTCCCGGGGGTTTATCTGAGTGAGCGAACACCGCTCCTCTTCCCTAAGCACAGGGGGTTTACTAAGGGGGATTTCTCTAGATGATGAATCCGGTGAACTGAGATCTTCAAAGGTCTTGGAACCATGCTCCAACAAACACTTGTTAGCAAACAGCAGATCAGCAAAGTGCCGGCAAAAACAAGGACTATACGCCCCTGCTTGAGTAGTGGCCGAACCCTCCAGTTTCACATGACGGAAATTGTGATGGCATCTCTTACCAAGCTTTCTCATGGGACCAAAATTGGAAAGCAACCTCGTAGTTTTCTTAAACCAACAATCAAACCTACACCAATCAAAAAGAATCTCAAGACAACCTAAAAACCGAAACAACACCCAAACCGGCAAAGCTCTCATGAAACCCCAAGCCGGTTGCTCAGCTCCAAAAAACCCTCCCATGAAAAACTGAACCAAACACAACAACAAAGCTTGGAAGGCATGAAGATTTCCACCAACAACTTTCGGGTGCAAAACGTCAAAGCCCCAGGGGGTTTTCAGATTCCGAAGTTTGGGGGTCCTAGCCAAGCTAAAAGTAGTGCAAGGGGGCGCAACCCAAATAAAACGAATTCGCTTGGCCCTAACCATCCCCAACAAGCTCATGAACAAAGGTCTTTCACACATGTCAAACCCCTCTTTCAGCTCGATTGGTGGAAGGACGGACAAGCCTTTCTTTTTCACAGCCAGCGACAAGCGGCTACAGCCTGAGTAAACTTCCAAAAAATCAAAAGGACCTTCACACACTACCCCCGGCACTGAATCAGGCTCGAGGAGCCCCTGCATCCGAGCTTCCAAAATCGCTCGATTTTCAAAAGAGGTCGGGAGTTGTGAGGGGTCAGGCAAAACATTGGTGGATTCCTCTTTCACCTCCTTGCTATCGGCAAAAGCATCTTCAAAAAACTCATCATCCAACCCCCCCCCTTTAAGAGTGGACTGGATAGAGGAAAGAAGAGGAGCTCTGAAACCATACTTGTCTCCCCTCCGCCAAAGCTCCCGGGAAACATTACGTCCTACAAAACTCCTACAAGCACCAGCGCCAGAAGGTGAGGCATCCACACAATAAATGAATTCATCCGGTATGGTAGTCACGTCGGTAATACACAACGGACTCAAACATGCAAGTACAAGCAGCTCATTTCGAGCTTCCAAACAATAGACCAAAAGTTTCCCAACCACCACTCTTAGCTTTTTGGAAGCCAAGATTTTGACCAGAACTCCTCCACAGCAGCAACCCACAATGAAGGCCAAGATCACCAACAAGCCAACTTCGGCCAATGCGGGAGTGTTGTGACAATAGCCGAGCAGGGGGGAAATTACCTGGTAAAGCTCCCTGAGCATCAAAGAGAACTACGAGGCAGAACTTTCTCACATGCAATCAAGAGGAGAAACAATGCTCATCCATATATATTATATGTTGTAAAAATATGTGTATGTGTACATATATACATATCTATTCATCTATCTTCGATATAATCTTTGTGTTTCATATCCACTTCACAAGAAGTGAAAAACTCAACTTCTCTCCGTCATTTGGCGCCGATCGACAAATATCACTTCTTTGGAGAAAATGCCGCCCAGCACTTTTTGCCTTCAGATCATGACTTGCTTGGCGAAGGCAAGCAGGAGTTCCATGGAAAAAGGGGGAGTTTGAAAAAATAAACACCGGTAAGGATGATTGATGAAATTCAATTACCCAATTGGTAGTGGTTGATGAAACCTGCCATGTTTTTCCGTTGGTAGTGGATTGATGAAACTTTTTTTTGGCAGGCTTTAAGTTCAATTGTCAATGTCCACTCAATCAACCAACCAGATTTTTCAAAGCTTTGGGACGAACTTTGAACTGTGTCAAAGGATGGAAGCCACTGTCATCTTTCGACACTTCCATCGTTCAACTCTCTCCTCTTCAAAGTCATAATTTGGAACTCGACAATTCAAGTTTATCCTTCATCCGTGTCATTTCTGAAATCATGAAAATCAAGAAACTGGCAAACAAAAAAAACTGGGGGTGGAGGGTACTGTACTCAATTGATCGTACTTTTCTAACCCATTGTTCCTCAAACGATAATGGCAACCAAGCAAAAAAAAGGAAAAACCTCCAAATCGATCTTTGCCTTTACAACAAGGTCATTATGGGAGGTCCAATGAACCCAGCAAACCAGAGTATCTGGATCAAATTTGATATTCGGTTTCATCAAATGCCTGTAAATTAGAAAAAGAAACTGGTCAAAACTATTGGAGGGATCAATTCAGATTCACTTTCAATAGAAAAGAACTTGCGTACTTGGAGAGAGATCAACCATGGATCCAATTGAACCCTAACTCAGCCAATTGAAACCATGTAGTTTTAAATCCCATAAAATCAATCTATGGTATAATATTTACCTAGATTTGGTTGAATCTTATATGATATATGATATATGTATGGTATAAATGTAGGTAAAAATACCATTCCCATGGATCTGACTGATATCTTTCCCTACTAAGTCACGTAATCCTCATGAGGTCACTGGAACCAATTGACCTCTCAACCACTAAAAGCTGGTAGAAGTCGGGTCCAAGAAACCGCAGACTTCGGGTCCATCGACTCACCTGGTGACATGGACAAAGTCGCCGAAAGAATTGGTTGAAACGCAACAATTTGAAGTGGTAAAATATATCAAATGATCTGTTTCTCATTCCCAAATCTCGAAGGCATCTTTACTTTTTGATTTTCTAGTTGGTGGTTGAACCAACCCATTCGAAAAATATGCTCGCCAACATGGGTTCATCTTTCCCATTTTTGGAGGAAAACGTAAAAAAAAATCTTTGAGTTGCCACCACCTAGTTGAAGTGGTAAATATCAAATGATGTCTTTCCTTTCCAAATCTCAAAGCATCTCTAGCTGGTGGTTTCAACCCAATTGAAAAATATTAGTCAAAATGGGAATCTTCCCCAAATAGGGGTGAAAATAAAACATATTTGAAACCACCACCTAGATCGTTAATTACTTTTTATTTCTGTTGTTTTGTCTTTTTCTTGGTCAAAAAAACTACGCAACTCGCCTACCTCGCCTGTTTACATCCACCTTCCATCAGCCGTGTGAAGAAGAGGGAGCTGAAGGCATGTACTCGACCTACCGAAGGGTGGACCGGGCAGATGTTTTAAGAAATTACACCCCCGAAAACTAACGGCTGGATACCCCAAAAAGATGGTTTGGAAAAGGTGGTTCCTTTTGAATGTGGCCATTTTTGGTATCTATATATGTTAGATTTGTGGAGGGTATCCTCCAAATTATGGTGACGTAAATTCAATGGTTGTTTGTTGGGGTTTGAAATTCTGTGCAATTTTCTAAATCCAAAACAGAGGAGCGCACCAACCCCATCAAAGATGATATTACTTTGGCCCTTCCAAAAGCTTCAGTTGACTGAACTTTGGCTTTATCACGACTTGAGATTGGAGGTGTCTAGGTATTGGGTTCAAGCACCATCAAGCTAACTGCCAACTGCCTGTTGTTGAAAAGAACGTTTGTCCTTTGCGCTACTGTTCATGGAAAAAATCCTGCACCAGTTGAGGTTGGTAGGTTATCCCAATGTTTACAGGTGGTGCAGGATTTCTTCCATTAACAGTATTGTCCAAAAAATGCTGCTTCACTCAAATTGGGGAATATATGCGTTTCGGGCTTCATCAAAAATTGTAAGTGTGTTTTCTTCCCAAGATTTGAGTTGCATGGAATTGGTTTATTGGTTGAAGCCTAAACTTGAAGGTTATCAACCCAAGCATGGTATTCCACTTGGAATTTCTTTTGAAGGAGATGCCGAGATGCCTATCTCAAGGTTTTGGGAAACCGTATCATTTCATATGAAAGGGTGGAAAAAACATGAAAAAAACATGGAGATGTTGGAATCCAATCTTGAAAGCCAACCAGATTCAAGAATGAAATCCTCACAATTTCACCGATACTGGATGCCAATGACCGACATGAAGGTAGAAATGAGGAACAAGGCAGCCATTACTGCATTGACATGACAGGTCATGTGGGCAAAAATTCTGGATCATTCTATATATTTAACACATATACATAAATATACAAGGAATTTGTTGCTTATTACTACTGCTTAATTACAATAGCTACAGTACTCTCTCAAAAATGACTCTATCTTTGGAGGATCCTCCTTAAAATCTTCACATAAAAACCAATTAGTCTGGAGAATTCCATTCGCCCACCTGCCACACTTGACAACACCGCCAGACGGTCCAGGTGGAAATCCTTGCCGCAGCTTTCGTTGCGCCAGTCAAACAAAAAACACCATTTCCAACAGGAAATAGATGATCCACAAATGTTACAAAGGGTGGATTTTCCATCCAGCTATCTTAGTTTACCGGAGAGTATTAGTTGGTTGAGTTTATCGCTTTGAAAATGTGGTCCTTTTGATTGAAGTTGGTGCGTTTCTTTTTTGAGCTCTGTGCTTTGGAGCTAAAATTCTGGGGCATGATCTAAGCCCAAGTGATAATCTTTTTCATCGCAGGGGCTATATATTCCATCTCCATTGACAGCAAGCAGCCTCAAACTCAACTTCTTCAATTCACCTGTTACAAGTCTTCCCCATCTGATTGTCTCTGCAGAAAACAACATGTTTTGACTCACCGGCAGGAAGCTATTCCCGAACGAAGCCGTTGATGATGGCTTTTCCTTAATCTGAAAATACCTGAGTTGGAAGACTGGCGTCCATCCCCCGGCTATGCGAGGATTTAATTTCCATCCCGTGTAGTGGATCCTTCACCGGAAGGCCTATCCAACTTCAACCACCGCCCAGCGGAAGTCCAGCAGTGCATCATTCAGCCTGCCCTCTTCATCCTTCAATCTTTCCCAATCTTGATCACTTGGAACGGGTGCAAGGCGTCTCCTGCCAATTTCAACAAAAACCAAAATGTTCCACGATTTCTTCAGTGTCTTGTGCTGTGGCTTAGGGAAAAGAAACTGGCCACATGAAAACATCAGGGAAACGACAAAGGAAATGAACCCATTTTGTTCCTGTAGACAGATGCTAGGTGCGTATAGAGACACCATGTTGAAAAAATATGCTTGCGGAAGCACCATCGGCATCATCATCATCATCATCATCATCATCATCATCATCATCATCATCATCATCATCATCATCATCACTTGGTGGTTCCGGCCCCTTTGTAGAAGCTGCGATCTTCTCTGTGAATTCAATCCATAAACCACGAAAAAACATGTCAATTTATGCCCAGATATCGATACAAGGTGGGCCCCTTCCAGTTATCCATGGGGTTATAACCCCTATAAATGGCCTTATAACTGGTGATATCGACCCTACTTATAGAGGTTATAACACCATGTATAACCGCTAGGGGCCCACCTTGTACCTACTAATTCTCACAAATCCTCTATGGAGATTATGACCCTTCCCCATCTTATTGTCGATTTGTTTGTCATCCCTTTCTTAGGTGGGTTTCAATCCATCTATTACTTCTATTTAGTCGGTGGTGTCTTGTTCATCTCCCAAGAAAACTCTGCTGTTGTATTCATCTTCGAACCATTAATTTCTACTTGGTAGTTTCTTGTCCATCTCCAAAAAAAAGTACTGTATAGCCATCTTCTTTGATTCACTTGGTGGCAACTGATACTGGCTGGTGGAGCACCCCAACGTTCATGCAAAGAATAATGTAATATACATATATACATACATGTATAGCAGTTACAATGACACAATATATTACATATATTATGATATAAAATATTACTATATTATATAATAATATATAATATACGTGACATATCAAAATAAATATAAATGTGGAAGTTCTGCATAAACTCATACCAAAAAACAAAATCACAAGATGCAAATAATTCCCACCACGTTTTCCCAGCTGCACCTACCAGCCGCCTTTGCTGCAGATCCACCCGCACGTTCCACGAACAAACGCCGCGCGTCCGAGGCGTGGCCGAAGCGCCTCGCGAGTGTCCCACGTGGTGCGTTGGGGAGCTCCAGGGGGGGATGCATATTTTATTGATTGATTGATTGATTGATTGATTGATTGATTGATTGATTGATTGATTGATTGATTGATTGATTGATTGATTGATTGATTGATTGATTGATTGATTGATTGATTGATTGATTGATTGATTGATTGATTGATTGATTGATTGATTGATTGATTGATTGATTGATTGATTGATTGATTGATTGATTGATTGATTGATTGATAAATGATATGGATATGGATATGTACTGTATATGATATGTGTATACATGTATCCTTGTGTCAATTGACATTCTGTTTTTCGGTGTGTTCCGCCGCCGAAAAAAACGTTGACGCGTCCACGATGTTGATTGTGCTTCTTCACAAAATAGCATATCTTCCTTTGAACTCAAAGCTTGCTTGTTCTGATTGAAAAGTGTTCACCCCATGCAGTTGTTTCAAGTGCACTTCCCCACTAAGACTAACATATCCTTTGAAGGGACATCAACCAAATATCCACCCATCATACAGACACACCCATGATCCTCTCGTACTGCTAATTCGATACCTACCATCTCCCCGTACAAACACCAACCTCTGCAAGGCTTGCTTTCGTAAAGCTTGCAACCTCGGAAGGTTGGTTGAACGACAAGGCCGCGAGGGACGGTAATCAGTCGGAATTTTGTATATTTTTGTAATCCTTGCTGTGTGTTAAGTGTAGTATATTTGTTTGTTTTGTTTGTGCCTTGCTTTTTTGCTTTTTTGCTTGATATGTATATTTTATCTTATGTGATAGTCGTGATAGTTTATGTTTTTTTCATTCAAAGGGGTCAGTATTTTGGTGAGACAAATCTAGCAAAAAAAAATCGAGAGAAAGGGTGTTTCCAAAAACAGTGGTATCCCAAAATGGATGGTGAAAATAATGGAAAACCCTATTAAAATGGATGATTTGGGGAGAAAACCCACTATTTTGGAACCACCCATATATAAAAAGAGAGTGGGAGAGAAAACGTCTCCACGTGAATAAACGCCAGGTGTCACGGGAATGGGGAATGGACTTTTTCAAAGCCGCGACCCCCGTCTTTCGGAATGGCAGGGCGTTGAAGCAATGGAAGGTGGTGTACATAGCTATTCCTAGGCATATCTCCAAGTAGGACCCGTCGATGGTTCTTGTATAACCGGATCACAGAAGCATTGGGTGATTGGTGGTTTTAGATGGTAGTTGAGCCTGTTCTTGTCTACCATGTGCAATACTTTGAGAGGCTTTTCCAGTGACACTATAGAAACTAAAGGTAATGATCTGCCCCTCAAACATTATCATCCTAGTCATCATAGAAAATCACCCAACCAATACTGAACATCGACAGATTCTCTTTGGTATGGTGCAAAAACTGAGTGGACGCACTTTTTGAGACGATTCGAGGCCGGCCTTGACCGGTGTTTCTCAGTGTGGATTTTTTGGGTGCACACTCTGAGTGCCAGTGTACCAGAAATGCCGGTATGCTTGGAAATGATTGCATCTATGTAAACGATATTACATCCGATAGGCTACAAAACGTCTAACTATCAAGCATCAAAAGTGCCACAGCAGAAGCGTATCAAATTGCAGCTTCAGTTTCACACAACTTCTTCTTCTTGATTAAAATGATCAAATCTCAATGAAGGTAAGATCACAACTGCATCCGAACGATGAATCACACTCCCAGCCTGCACTTGTCATGAATGCTACTTTCCGGCATGACCTGACAATTAATCAATCGTCCAGGTGCAAAGAAAGCTCTGCTTGTGTGACTTGTGTGAAAGGTTTCACATGTTTTCACTGTAGAGTAAGGAAAGGGTATTTAAACACATACGAATCTGTCTCACACTTAAGGACCCCAGCCCCAAATCTCGCCTATCTCTTTACTCTTAAGCGTTTACTTCACAGGAAAGTCGTAAATTTGTTCCATCGGTCCCATTATTATCATTATTTTTTAAAGACAAAACCAACTTGAGGACACACAAATTCACCTCACCACCAAACTCAACTGTGATTTCCGAACTGCTGAGTTTGAAACCACGCCACGCAGCTTGGATCAGTCGTTTTTTCACGTTTTTTCACAGTCTGATCTCACAGCTGCGGTTGTTTGTTCCCCCATTCCTCCCGTAAGAAAACACTGCCAACAACACAAGGGAAGCCCACAATCCGGTGGGTTTAAAATGGGAAAACCATTGGAAGTCCCATTCCCATTCTCATCCTCTTCAGGTTAAATCTTGAAAGAGTTTTCGGCCAGCGACGTTTTTGCTCTCTTTACACACAGCGATTTGCGGGTTTTCCCCTGGCGAAAAGCAAAAGTTTGGAAATTTTCGAAACGAACTCGGCGGTAATTTACATTGGCTGGAACGAATACCTAACATACCTAACTACGCGACTGGTCACTCGGTGTTACCCGCACACAACGCTTTGGCATGCTGGGCATTCAAGAGAAAAGCGCAAGGCTGCAACCCATTATGGCCTGCAGCAAAGGCACATCAAGACCATCAATTGTGAGATGCTTCAGGCAGAAATGCAGCAATTTGAATTGTCAGCATATGGGTGTTTCCGAAAATTATGGTACCCCCAAATCATCAATTTTAATGGGGTGTCCATTATAAACCATCCATTTTGGGGTACCCTATTGTTGGAAACGTCCACATTTTGTCACGGGGATTCCGAATATTCCTAAACATCCAAAAAACTGCCAAGTGCCACTGTGCTAACCCACTGGGCTCATTTGAGCCTACAGTATCTCGGAGGAACTGGAGGACCGAGAAGTTGAGCCTCATTCCGAGAAGATGACGCGTTGGTTTTCTATGGTAAAAGTGTTGGTGAAACTGCTGCTATACCAAGATCTTACCCTGCCAATACCTTTGGGGAAATTGGACCCCCAAAGGGGTGATTGTTGTTGATTCATACGGAAAAAAAAACCTTCGCCTCAAAAGATGTGGGGTGGGGGATGTGTTCCAAAGGCCTTTGGCAGGGTATAGATCTTGGATTGTCTTGCAGTTTCAACAAGCTGTGTAAAGGCTCCAACAAAAAAAGGATCGATCACAAAGAGCTGGCGTTCTTTCCCTCACTCACTCTCAAAAGGATGATTGGGCGGCGATATCTTTGCGGGAAACACCCAAACTCAAATGTTCCCTTGCTCCTTTTCTGTGTCTCTTGGTGGAAGTTTGTTAAAACAAACTATGTATGTCTGGTGATATTCTCAAATTCCTGTATATGTTTAAAACAAAAACAATTCCAGTCCCGAAAAAATGGAAAATAGCTGGAAATAGCTAGACAAACAAGATATCAAAATGCAAACACCTGGAAACCCGGTTGTTAATTTCCATCAACATTTACTTACATGCATTTATCAAAGTTAAAAAGGTAATATGAGAATCATGGCCTAAAAACAGCCAATGATACACTGACCCAATTGCTAGTGGTTTATTTCAACGGTTGGATCAAAGTTGCTTGCATTATCTTGCATTACATTCCAAGTTTGACATGGGAAGTACAGGGACAAATATATTATAACATGCTTTTGAGGAAGAAATACGATTTCCCCAGTTTGGCTTGGTGGATCCAATATCATATTGAAGAGTTTCTGACTCAACTTTGGAGGTGCATCTCCTGATCATGACTATGATCAGAAACTCCCATCTATGCTCTGCTGGCTTACTTAGTCGATGACTCACCCGCATTCACTACCTCGAGCAAATGACACACGCCCCATCCACTACCGCTAGCGAATGACCCCAGCCCATACTCACTACCGCTAGCGAATCACGCCGCCCCCCGTTCACACTGCTAGCGAATGACATTCCAAGAAGGAAATTGTGTAATGGCTCGGATTTTCAATAATTGGTGCTGTTCATAACGGTAATGTTCTAACAGGGGGTGATGGTCGACCCTCCTTAGAACACTCAGTACCGCTAGCAAGTGTTCTAGGGAGTGGAGACCATCTTTATTAACAGCACCAAGTTTTGGAAATCCGAGCCATTGTACAATTCTGTAGGGTCCCTTAGATCAGTCACTACCGCTAGCGAGTGTTCTAAGGAGGGGCGACTGTCGCCCCCTGTTAGAACACCACCTTTATTAACAGCACCAATTTTGAGCTATTATACAATTTTAGGGTCCCTTAGATCACTCACTACCGCTAGCGAATCACCCCACCCCCAGTCACTACCGCTAGCGAATGACATTCCAAGAAAGAAATTGTATAATGGCCCGGATTCGTTGCTGTTAACAAAGGTAGTGTTCCAACAGGGGCCGACCGTCGCCCCTCCTTGGAACACTCACTACCGCTAGCGAGTGCTCCAAGGGGATGTTTGGTTCGCAGATCCACCCTCAAACTACTGTCATTCGCAGACTTGACTCTGCGAAAACACAAGTTTAGCCCCGCATCAGCGAGTGGCAGGGTCCCTTGGATCACTCACTACCGCTAGCGAGTGTTCTAAGGAGGGGCGACCGTCGCCCCCTGTTAGAACACTACCTTTGTTAACAGCACCAATTTTTAGCCATTATACAATTTTAGGGTTCCTTAGATCACTCACTACCGCTAGCGAGTGTTCTAAGGA